>CP139505.1:87823719-88217995 GCA_021014915.2 Artemisia tridentata subsp. tridentata
TCTCTCTTGGGTCAGATTGATATCTGGCACATAAGCAGACTGAGAATTGGATATCAGGCCTTGATGCAAGTAAATACATCAGTGATCCTATCATTCCTCTAAAAAGAGTTTGATTCACTGGTTTTCCAGTAAGATCAGGACCAAGGTTGTTTGGGGATGCCATGGGAGTCTTGACTGAGGCACAGTCACTGAGCTCATACTTCTTCAGTAGGCTTTTGACATACTTCTCTTGACTGATAGAGGTACCTTTATCAGTCTGCCTTATTTGTAGACCAAGGAAGTAAGTCAATTCTCCCATCATGCTCATTTCAAATTTCTTTGCCATTAGTTTTTCAAACTGTTTGCAAAGTTTATAATTTGTTGAGCCAAAGATGATGTCATCAACATACACTTGTACAAGTATGACATCATTATTTGTCTTGTAGATAAACAATGTGTTGTCTATCTTGCCTCTGACAAATTTGTTTTGGATCAGGAAGGCTGAAAGAGTCTCATACCATGCCCTGGGAGCTTGTTTTAGTCCATAAAGGGCTTTGTTAAGCTTGCAGACATGGTCAGGAAACTCATGGCTTTCAAATCCTGGAGGTTGCTGAACATAAACTTCTTCTTTCAGTGAGCCATTTAAGAATGCACTTTTAACATCCATTTGGTACACCTTGAAGTTCATGTATGTAGCAAAAGCAAAAAAGATCCTGATGGCTTCCATCCTTGCTACTGGTGCAAATGTTTCTTCATAGTCAATGCCTTCTTGTTGATTATAGCCTTTGGCTACAAGTCTGGCTTTATTTTTAATGACTATGCCATTTTCATCAGATTTGTTTTTAAATACCCATTTCATGCCAATGACTGAAACATCTTCAGGACATTTGACCAAGGTCATTACCTTGTTTCTGTCAAATTGTTCCAGTTCATTATTCATGGCTTGAACCCAACTTGGATGTTTTAGTGTTTCCTTAACACTTTTGGGTTCAATTGTGGAAATGAAGTCCACAAATAGGCATTCATTGGCTGAGGCTTCTCTCAGTTCAGCAGCCATGCTTCTTGTGAGCATGCCTTCAGTAGGCTCACCAATTATATTGAAAAGTTCAATATCCTGAGACCTAGTCCAACTGTCCTGAGGTCTTGGAAGCTGATTAGAACTTGTAGAGGCCTGATGGGTAGGATCAGGATCAGACACGTGATGTTCTTCAGCATCTTGAGTGTCTAAGCGGGTTGACTCATCACTGAGATTGTTTAGTACCTGAGCACTTTGTACTGACTGAATGAATTCATCAGTACTTTGTGCTTCAATAAACTCAGTGATGGTTGGGTAAGGAAGGTTGTGGGGAATGATGTAATAGGAAATGTTAGCATTTGCATGGTACTGAGTGGAAGGACCATTATCAGTATGATGTTCATCAGGAGGGTATCTTGATGAGTCATCAATACCTATCTCTTCCACTGAGTTGTTAGAGACACTGATTGCATCAGTGCTCTCATCAAAGGTAACATGAAATGTTTCCTCAGTATGATGTCTCCTAGTGTTGAACACCCTGAAGGCCTTTGAGACAAGGGAGTATCCTAGGAAGTATCCATCATCAGCTTTGGCATCAAATTTTCCTAAGTGATCCTTGTTATTATGAATAAACACAGGACACCCAAAGTCATGAAAGTAGCTGATGGCAGGGATTCTTCCTTTGAATAATTCATAAGGAGTTTTGCTATGTCTCTTGACAATGATGGATCTGTTTTGTGTGTAACAGGCAGTCTTTACTGCTTCAGTCCAAAAGTGTTTGGAAAGGACTGATCCATTTAGCATTGTCCTAGCTGCTTCAATGAGTGTTCTATTTTTCCTTTCAGCCACCCCATTTTGTTCAGGTGTGTAGGGTGAGGAAATTTTTTGTGAAATGCCTTTCTTATCACAGAAACATTCAAGTTCATAATTTTTGAACTCTGTTCCATTGTCAGTTCTAATCTGTTTAACTTTGATGTCATTCTGATTTTCAATGTTCCTGACAAAGGACATAATTGTTTCAGCTGCCTGACTCTTTTTGATCAGGAAGTATACCCAAGTGTATCTTGAATATTCATCCACAATGACCAGAGTATACTTCTCATGGTTAATGGATCTAGGACTAATTGGTCCAAATAGATCCATATGGAGAAGATGAAGGTAGTTCCTGATGGAAAAGTTGGTTTTGGTTTTAAAGGATGCTCTGTGATGTTTACCTTTTTCACAAGCTGAGCATGGTTTGTCCTTTGAAAACACAAGAGATGGTAAGCCAAGGACCTTGTTTTGTTTTACAAGGTTGTTTATGTTTTTGAAGTTCAGGTGGGAGAGTCTTTTATGCCAAAGCCAATTGAGAGTATCAGTGGCCTTGGTAAAGAGACAAGTTCCATTCTGAGTCAGACTGGACATGTCTAACACATAAACATCATGTCTTCTTGGTGCAATAAGGACAACTTCCTTATTAGCATTGAAGATGATTCCTTGTTTATCATCAAATGAACTATGTATTTAGCATCACATAGTTGACTGACACTGATCAAATTGTATTTAAGACCATTTACATAAGCTATCCTAGTAAAGACTATACCATTGCAGTTTACTGAACCATAACCTTCAGTGAGACATGATGAGTTATCAGAAAATATCACTTTGGGTCCTGATTCATCCACATACTTGTGCAGGTACTCCTTCACACCAGTCATGCTCCTTAAACATCCACTATCAAGATGCCAAACAGGATCCCTGACATGTTTCTGCACAAATAGTAAACTGGGTCAGTTCTTTCTAGGACTCCACTTCTTGGAGGGCTTAGCTTTGAGGGTCTTATTAACATTTTCAAGTGATTTATGGTCAGTGGTGGAGTGGACTGAGCTACCACATATTATGCATTTGATTGCTGATGTGGACTCAGTTGACTGAGAGGCTGACTTTATCATACCTCTATTGGCCTGAATGGCCTTACCACGTCCTGAGGTGTTATGAGTGGGACTTCCACTATTTTCACAACAATTGTCAATTTGAAAATCCTTAGGGTGGTGGTCATTGAACCCACAGTAAGGGCAAGGTGTAAAAGGCTTTGCCTTTTGTTTCTGTTTCTGTTTAGAATCAGAAGGATAGTTTAAAGACTGAGCTTTAAGACTTGCCATGTTTGATGTGAGTGAATGTGTTTTGTGATCAGAGGTCCTGTGATCATCCTTTTTGCAAACCATGCAATAAAGAATTCTATAGCAATCATCAGTGATATGATTGGTATAGTTACACAGTTCACATCTTTTCAGGGGTTTTGTGGGTTTGGGTTTGGTCTTTGAGGAAGCTGGTTTTAGTTCCTTCTTGGATTGAGAAGGTTTCTCAGAAGATGCAATATTCTCTCCCAGCTTCCTGACCATTTCAGCCAACTGATCAAATTTTGAATCAGGGCTTTGGGTTGTTACTTCAGAAGGGACTGAAGTTGATGAGTCATCAGTATTTACTGAGACATCAAGGGTTGGTCTCTTCAGGATGGTTGTTCCCATTCCTGATCTCTCCTTTGGAGAGTGTGGTGAGAAGACCATTGGTGGGAGGCCTAAGTTTGGTGCAGCACCCTGAAGGGTATTCAGTGGAGGAAGTGGTGGGTATGATTCTGATTCAGACTCATTCACAGACTCAGTAATACTGAGTTGTTCAGTGAGTTCAAGCTTATTGAGTTGTTCAGTAAGTCCAAGCATATTTTTCAAAGCCTGACTTTCAGGAAGCAAGATCTTTCCAGTCTCAAAGTTTGGTATCTTACTGACTGGGTTGTCCCTGACAATCCAGTTAGTAGACTTGGGAAGCATTTCTTGCTCAAAAGATATGCCAGCTGGAACAAAGGTTAATTCACTGCGACTCACATTGGGATCAACCATAAGAGGGTCAATTCCAATGGTTTTCTGAGAGCTTAATCCCACAGTGTCAAAGACCTTGGGGTTCTTTTTGGTCCAGCCTTGGATGACAGCTTTTTCTTTGTTAAGTTCAGTTTGTAGGGCTTGGTTTTGTTTCAAAATTTCAGTGTTCTGAATTTGTAGAGTTATTGTTTCTAATTTGGCTTGCTTTAGTACAAGCAATTCATCTCTACATTTGTTCAATTCAGACACTATATTGTTATATTTTGAAAACATGTTAAGCCTTTGTTCCTCAACAAATTTAAGATCTACACAAATATAATTCATGTAAGACTGCTAATCAGAATCATCATCCATAGAAAGTAAAGTGTTTACCTTCTTCATGGTGATGTTTACCCACTATCCATTCCTTGCATGGCTTTTCCCAACAGCCACCTGATCACCTTCAGAGAGTGCCATCAGTGCACTCACTCTAATTTCCTCATCTGAGGAGACCTCTTCTTCATCCCAGTCATAAGCTTCAGCTACTAAAACCTTGTTCTTTGCCTGAATAGGTTTGGTAGATTGAACAGCCTGAGACATAGAGGGATTAGTTTCAAGAATTGCAAGTTTAGCCTTGGCTTTCCTATATTTTGCTTCAAAGTCTTTTTGACCCTTGTTTTGAAATTGTTGGGTCGACTGAAACATCCTAGGTTGAAACTTGCTAGTTCCTGAGGAACTATTTCCTGAAAATTTGTAAGAGGGTTCTGAGGTGGTTTTAGAATAACAGTCCCTAGCAAAATGACCATTTTTACCACAATTAAAGCATTCAGTGGTTTCATTCGCTTTTCTTTTTGAAAAGTTGGACTGGTTTCTTTTGATGAAACGTTTTGAACTAGCAAGGAGTGCCCTCTTTTGGAATTCCAAGTTTAGATCTTTTAGGTACTCATCACTAGTCCTTTCATCAATTTCATCCTCAGAATCCTCTTGAAAGACCTGCACAACACCATTAGTATAAAAAGCAGTTGATATGGGTGTGGAGGTTAAGGCCTTTTTGGACTCTGGTATGTGCTTAAACACATGCCTTTTCTTGACCAAAAACCCGACCAAAATGCCAAAAGATATTGTGTTTTTGTGTTTTTGTATGTGCAGGGATGGATATCGTGAAAATTGACAAAAGACACGGAAAACCCGAGAAAACGAGCACGAGATACGGAAAAGACTTAGAGCCGAACCGGCAAAGTCATACTTGGTCAAGAAGCAAAAAATCACCCTTAGATCACTTTAATGAAATGGCAGAATTAGTCCTCAAGGTTTCAGAAAATACAAATTTGGTCCTTGTGATTTTTATCTAAAATCCTAAAACCTATATAAACCAACCGGACCTTATTATCCATAATCCTAAACCCAATACCTAAAATACCCCATCCAGCCCACCACCATTTCCTCTACCCAGCCCAATCCATTCCTACACTTAATCCAGCCCAAACCCAATCCTTACCCGATCCAACCCGAAATAAAAACCCGGTCAAACCCCTTAACACACCTAGTCAAAAGATAAAAATAAAAAAACAAACACACCCTACCTCTCTCACACCACCCGCGCTCAACATTATCCCCAAATCCTTTTACCATGAACCCTAAATAACCGTACATCAAAATTACCCCACCTTAGGATTAATTACCCAATCATTGGGGTTTCTAGAAGCTACTGACACCAAAAGAATGACACGTGGGTGTAGTTGATTGGCCAAACCACGTCATATCATCTGATCGTACGGTAGAGATTAAAGATTGAAGAGCAAGGATGATCTAAGGGTGATAGATAGCTCAAGTTGCACGCGGATTGCCAGGGTGGAAGTCCCAGAAGGTTCATTCGAGCTCTATAAATAGAAGAGGATTTCTCCTCATTTCGGTGTGTAGAATTTAAGTAGTGTTACTCTGCTATTTTAGTTTCTCAATTGTAATTTCAGTCTCAAACTAGTGTAATCAAGCTTTTTATTAATGAAATATTAGTTTACATTTTATATAATCCGTATTTACTTATTGTTCTTTAATTCTCAATTTACTTTTAGTTATTGTTTAAGCTTGTGTTACTGTTTTATTAGCTACTTTAAATCAATTTTAGTTTAAATTCAAAGTAATCTCTTAAGTTTGTGCACCTTATATATAAAAGGAAAAAAATATATATATAAAAAAAATCAGAAAAAAAGAAAAAAGAAAAAAAGGTTTTAATTCAAACAAATCCGGCTGCAACCAGCCTTTTATTGTTCATATAATCTTATTCAAGCTTCCATAGCTTGTTGTGAGCTTTCTAGTTCATTATTCTCTCAAATCACATATAGTCAACATAAGTCAAGGCTGTGGTGATAAAGTTGATGATCTGAGATTGAATTGGTAGTCCAAACTGAGAAAGGGAAGCAGTTGGCCTATCTAAAGATAGGCAAGCTCAGTGAACTCCCTCTGTTCTTGCTGAGGGAGAAGTAATTTGTAAGAATTTTCTCATTTACATTTCTACTCAACTGTCATAGTTTAATCCTGCTGCTATTAGTTTAATTTCTGTTAGTTATTGGTTAGTTGATGCTTATTTGATAGATTTGATATTAGTTAAATTTGTTTTATCAATTAGTTGATAGTGTAGTTAAACTTGTTTTGATCACAGTTTATAGTTTAAGTTGAATCTGCCTCACTTCAGTTTCTGTTTTGATAATATATGTGATTCTGAGATTCAGTGTTAGATAATTGCATTTTGCTGTTGGATTAACTTTAGATATTGATTCTGCATTGTAGTTGATCATTAGTCTATTAGCTTGTGTTCCAAATCTGCTAAAGGTAGTGTTATTGTTCTAGTTAAGGTGTGTTTGGAACAAGCTATTAATTGGAGGATTAGTGGTACCTAGGCTGGTATTGAGTAAGGATTGTTGGTTGTTTGCTGTCACATAAGGTATGAGAAGTAGGAATCTAGCATAAAGTCAGTAGTATTACATAGAAAAGTCAAAGTTGCTTGAAAATTGCTTCACTGCTTGTGATTTTAAGTATACTGAGCTTGTTTGACTGGTCATTTGATTCATTGGTTGATTGTGAAAGTGAATTCTAAGCTTAAACTTGATCACTGAACATAGATTAACTAACTCATAGGCCTAAAGTTGGATTTAGTCAAACTAGTATAAGAAATCAAAAAGTCAAATTGCTCCAAGTGCACAGAATTTCAATCTAATCCATAGGCTTTATTAGTTGTTGAAAATAAGTTTGACTTATGGATTTGTGTTGTTTGGTGGTTAGTTAATCATATTCAGGAAGTAAGTTTAACTTTCAAGCTCATTTAAGCACTTAGATTTAAGCTCAAATCTGCTAGTCTACTTAAAGCTCCCCTGATTCTCAGTCACAAGCCCAACTTCACAAGCATTTTCCTGCTTATCTAGTTAAGCTTCTAGAGAGATTATTGGGGCAAAACACTGACAAGCCAGCTGTATTTAATAATATGCTTTTGGATTGCACAATAGAGCTTATTAAGATTGCTTATTTGATCCTTAAATTTTGTCCCAAATCTGTGTGCTCATTAAGACTGTTTGAGTGCTTATTGGCTTAATCCCCTGAGCTTTTCTGTGAATTTTTGGTTTAATTTAGCTTCTAGAAGTTGTTCCTGCTTATCCTAAGTTTTTTAAGCATTTTGCTTCTTATTTGCTTATTTTTAGCTTATTTTCTAAACTGCTTATTAGATAAACTGCTTTTTCTGGCTTATTTGATTAGTGCTTTTATTTTTATTAGATTTTAGACTTAATTTTAGAATTAGTCTGGAAGTTTCACATTTTTCTAAATCGATTTGCTATTTCTTTTTGATTTAGTTAGTTTTTTAAGCATTTTTAATTAGTTTTTAATAAATAAAAAGAAAAGAAAATAAAATAGTTTCTGTCTTGTCACTTTTAGTCCCTAAACTTTCTGCTTGATTGAATTTCGTGCCTGGGTTGTGTTTAGTTGTTTAGTAGTTTGCTATTTGGCAGTTTCAGTCCTTGTCTTTGTTTTAAAATTTTTAGATTTAAATAAAGTTTCCAAAATTACATTTTCAGTCCCTTAGGTTTTTTATAAACTTTTTCTTTAATTTCTTTTATAAAATTTAGTTTTAATAAATTACATTTTCAGTCCCTTGAGTTTTTAGCTTTGCATTTTAGGTTTATATCTTCACTATTAGTTTTATAAATCTCGGGATTAGCCCGGGATTTGCGTTATTTGATTTCTTTTTGTGTGCATTTATTTGATAACGTAGATTGTTGATTTTAATTTTCCATATTTTAGTGTAATCAATACCAAAATAATCTTTCACGTTCACTTATTCACTTCACATTTTCACGACACCGAATCGACTTAAACGCCGTCAAACCTTCGTTGGGAGAACGATCCGGGGAAATATTTTCGCTAGTATTTCTTCGGAAAAATTACACACTTAAAAATATTCAAATAAAAAATGGCGCCGCTGCCGGGGAAGGCTTGAAACGTTGTCGTTGATTCATATCGTATTTTGTGTTTTGAAGATCCTTCCTCGGAAGTTATTTGTTTTTGAAAAATACAAAAATACAAAAAGAAAATAAATAAAACACTTTTCCTAAAGTGTTTTCAAAAATACAAAAAATAAAATAAATCCTCACTTTTCTTCAAAAGTGTTGTAAACCATTCCCGCAATTACAACAAAACAATCGTGAAATCTTTTGATTATTTGGATTAGCTTGTGATTACAACCTATAAAGGTGGTATAAGGAGGTCTTGACATTAAATTGCAGACCGAAAAGAGATCCATTCTTCTCTTCCGCTACCCTGCGAGTAATCGTAAGTGAAACGATTATCGATTGACGGATCGGTACCAAAAATAAATATAAAAATTTAAAAAAATAAAAAAATAAAAATCCAAAAATATTTTCATTTTCAAATTTGGTTTTCGTTTTTAATTTTGTGTTTGCTTTTGGTGTATGCACACCCGTTCTTCTTCTCAACCTCTTCTTTCACCACTCTCAAATCCCAAGAGGATTATCCGTCAAAACAACCGTGTTCATTTCTCAACCGTTGAAGAAATGGCCGATGAACCAAACAATCAACACCCTCCGGTGGGTGTTAATGTTAATGTTAATCCGGCTCCCGATCTCCGACCAATGGAGGAATTACTCCAATCACCTTTCAATGGTGGTGGCAAAGCAATCGTGATACCCGATATGTTTGCAAATCAATTTGAAATAAAAACCGGGTTACTTAATCTTATCACCGGTATTTCCTTTCACGGTTTCGAAAATGAAGATCCTCATTCCCATGTCCAGAAATTCATCGATATCACCGAAACACTAAACTTGAATCACGTTCCTCATAATGTGCTTAAATTGAGGTTGTTTCCTTTTTCTCTCGTAGGAGCAGCCCGGACTTGGCTCGATAAGGAACCTCCTAATTCAATCTTTACATGGGATGATTTAGCCTCTAAGTTCGTGAACTACTTTTATCCTTCTTCTAAAACATCGAATCTCAGAAATCAAATCACTCGATTTCAGCAAGCTTTCGATGAATCGTTCAACGAAGCTTGGGATAGATTCAAAGAGTTGTTAAAGAAGTGTCCTAATCACGGATTTTCAACCTTGCTTCAAATTGATACTTTCTACAATGGGTTGAATCCATCTGATTAAGATTCACTCGATTCTGCTGCGGGTGGAAATTTTCTGACTAGAAACACTCAAGAAGCTTTGACTATCATTGAAAATAAAGCCAGAGTGAGGAATTCTAGAACTAAAGCTCAAGTTTCAAATATGAGTAACAAATCAGATGATTCTTTCACCCGAGCTCTTAGCAAACAAGAAGAAGCTTTTGCCTCTTTCACTAAACAAATCGGGCGTCTCATTGATAAAGAAAGACCTTCTCAGCCCGTCAATGTTGTGAATCACAAATGTGAGATTTGTGGTGGTCCACATCCGTATTATGATTGTCAAGCCTCCGGTGGCCAAGGTTCGAATGCTACCGTAGCATCAGTAACCTACAATCAGATTCAAGGATTCCGTCCTCAAAATGCTAGTAACCAAATGGGACCACCCGGCCTTTCTCCATTTCACAACAATCAAAACCATTTCCCTCAACATTATAATCATCAAGTTAATTTTGTAAACCAAAGTTGTGAAACTTGTGGTGGTCCACATCCGTATTTCGAGTGCCCAGCCGCCGGTGGCTACACTCAAGAGAACGTTTATGCTGCTACGGGATCCTACAATCAGGGAGGTAACGGTTACCAACCTCAAGGAGACCGTAATCTTCTCAGCTACCGTTCTAACAATTATCTTGGACCACCAGGTTTTAACAATCCAGCTTCGAACAATCAGAATCAGAACCAAAACAGAAATAATCAATTTGTTCCAAACCAAAACCGTAACAACCAAGGGAATTACCACCCACCAAATCCAGGAAATTACCATCCTCCCCCTAATACCAATCAAGTTTATAACCAAAACAACCGTGGGCAAAACCTTAATCAAGGAAACCAAAACTACAACCAAGGATTCATTTCACCTCCGTCGCCCACGGAAGAGTTGCTTAAGCAGATTATGCTTCAGAATCAAATGACCCTTAAGAATCAAGAAGATATGAATAGGAAGTTTAATCAACAACAAGCCGAGATTGCTGCAATGAAAAAATCTTTAAATGATCGACCCTCGGGCTCGGGTACTACTTCTCTCCCAAGCAACACGGTCGCCAACCCGAGGGGCGATGTTAAGGCGATCACTACTAGGAGTGGTGTTTCTTACGATGGACCCACGGCTCCGATTACCTCTTCTTCTCTTCCTCCTAAGGTAGTCGCCCGTGAACCCGAGGTGACCAAGGACAAGGAACCTCCTACTAACAACGAAGGAACCAAAGACGTCCAACCTACGGTTGTCCATCCATTTGAACCAAAGAACGTTGAGCCCGAAAAAGCTCCCGAAGAAGCTTCCGTAAAAGCAAAACTTCCATATCCTTCGCGATTAAATGATCAAAAGCTCCGCGAAAAAGCTTCAAATCAAATGGAAAAATTCTTTCAAATCTTCCAAGATTTGCATTTTGATATAAGCTTCGCGGATGCTTTGCTTTTGATGCCAAATTTGCTTCTACAATCAAGAGTTTATTGAGCAAAAAAGAGAAATTATTTGAGCTCGCAAAAACCCCTCTGAACGAAAACTGCTTAGCGGTACTCCTTAAAAAGCTTCCGGAAAAGCTTGGAGACCCAGGAAGATTCCTCATTCCATGTGACTTCCCGGGGATGGTTGAATGTCATGCCTTGGCCGATCTAGGTGCAAGCATCAACCTAATGCCGTTATCCGTTTGGCAAAAACTTTCATTGCCCGAACTTACCCCAACTTGTATGACCCTCGAGCTTGCAGACCGGACCACGACTATTCCGCTTGGCATAGCCGAGGATGTCTTCGTCAAGGTGGGGAAGTTCCATTTCCCAGCAGATTTTGTGGTGGTTAATTTTGATCCTGACCCCCGGGTTCCTCTAATTCTCGGAAGATCATTTCTGAGGACCGGGCGGGCTTTGATTGATGTTTACGGTGAAGAAATTACGTTGAGGGTGGATAATGAGGCCGTGACCTTTAACCTCGACCGAACTTTCAAATACTCCTCCAGTCACGATTCCGTCTCGGTTAATCGAATCGATGTGATTGATGTTGCATCGGAGGAGTATTCTCAAGAAGTTCTTGGATTTTCCGATAAATCCTCGAGTGGCAATCCCACTCCTTCTTCTCAACCCATTCTTTCCGACCCTTCCCCGTCCCTCACTCCGTTTGAGGGAGGTGATTTCTTCTTGGAAGAGGTCGATGACTTTCTTGCTATAGAAACACCAACTTCACCGGAAGTTGATGGTTCTTATCTTGATCCGGAGGGAGATATTCTTTTGCTTGAAAAATTATTAAATGAAGACCCGTCACCTTCTCTCCCTCCGACAAAAGAAATTCATAAAGAAGAAATTAAAGAAATTAAGCCGTCTACTGAGAATCCTCCGGAGCTTGAGCTCAAGGATTTACCTCCTCATCTCGAGTATGCTTTCTTAGAAGATACCGACAAATTTCCAGTCATCATTTCTAAAAATCTAAAAGATGAGGAGAAGACTCAACTCTTAGACGTGCTTAAAAAGCATAAAAGTGCCATTGCTTGGCAGATCTCTGATATAAAGGGTATTGACCCTAAATTCTGCACCCATAAGATCTTATTGGAAGATAATTTCAAACCCGCTGTTCAGCAACAGAGACGGGTTAACCCAAAAATCCATGATGTCATAAAAAAAGAAGTTCTTAAACTCCTTGACGCAGGGATGATTTATCCAATCTCCGATAGCTCATGGGTTAGCCCGGTTCACTGTGTGCCTAAAAAGGGTGGAATGACCGTCGTAACAAATGAAGAAAATGAGTTAATTCCCACACGTCTCGTCACCGGATGGAGAGTGTGTATCGATTACCGCAAACTTAATGATGCTACCCGTAAAGACCATTTCCCTCTACCGTTTATGGACCAAATGCTTGAGCGTTTGGCGGGAAATGAGTTCTATTGTTTTCTCGATGGCTTTTCCGGGTATTTTCAAATACCAATTGATCCCCAAGATCAGGAAAAGACCACCTTCACATGTCCTTATGGAACGTTTGCCTACCGACGCATGCCTTTTGGCTTGTGCAATGCTCCGGGCACGTTTCAAAGGTGTATGATGGCCATATTTCATGATATGATCGAGAAAACAATGGAGGTCTTTATGGATGATTTCTCCGTCTATGGAAATTCTTTCTCGTCTTGCCTCTCCCATTTAGACAAAATGCTTGAACGGTGTGAAAACACCAATCTCGTTCTAAATTGGGAGAAGTGCCATTTCATGGTTAAAGAGGGCATAGTCCTCGGCCATAAGATTTCCAAATCTGGGATTGAGGTCGATCGAGCTAAAGTCGATGTTATCGCTAAGCTACCTCATCCCACTACCGTTAAAGGAATCCGAAGTTTCCTTGGTCATGCCGGTTTCTACAGACGATTTATTCAAGACTTCTCAAAAATCGCCCGGCCTCTGACCCATCTTCTTGAAAAAGATGCTCCGTTCTTCTTCTCTCCCGAATGCATCGAAGCATTCGAGGTTCTCAAAAAGAAGTTAACCGAAGCACCGATCTTGGTTGCCCCCGACTGGGACTTGCCCTTTGAGCTAATGTGTGATGCAAGCGATTATGCTATCGGTGCAGTCCTGGGGCAACGCAAGTCAAAATACTTCCAACCGATACACTATGCTAGCAAGACAATGACCGACGCTCAATCTCACTACACTACTACTGAGAAAGAGTTGTTAGCCGTTGTCTACGCTTTTGAGAAATTTAGACCGTATCTTGTCTTATCAAAAAGCATAGTGTATACGGACCATTCTGCTCTCAAGTATCTCTTAGCAAAACAAGATGCTAAACCGAGATTACTTCGGTGGATTCTTCTGCTCCAGGAATTTGATATTATCATTCGTGATAAAAAAGGAGCAGAGAATCTAGCCGCTGATCATTTGTCCAGACTTGAAAATCCCCATCAAAGTGATCTCGAGAAAAAGGAAATCACCGAAACATTTCCTCTCGAGACACTTGGGAAGATATCTTTAAAAAATGATCCGAGTACCCCATGGTTTGCTGACTACGCAAATTACCATGCGGGGAATTTTGTGGTAAAAGGGATGTCGTCCCAGCAGAAAAAGAAGTTTTTCAAAGATGTTAAACATTATTTCTGGGACGACCCCTACTTATTCAGAATATGTGCTGATCAAGTTATAAGACGGTGTGTGCATGGAAAGGAAACCGCTGACATTCTCTCGGCTTGCCATAATGGACCCACGGGGGGACATCATGGTGCCAGCTACACCGCTAAAAAAGTCTTTGATTCTGGATTTTATTGGCCGACAATCTACCGCGATGCCCACAACTTGGTGAAGTCATGTGACTCTTGCCAACGTCAAGGAAAAATCTCGCAAAAAGACGAAATGCCTCAAAATGCAATTCAAGTCTGTGAGATTTTTGACGTGTGGGGCATCGATTTCATGGGGCCATTCCCGTCTTCACGAGGGAATAATTATATCCTCGTGGCCGTCGAATACTTGTCAAAATGGGTTGAAGCTAAAGCGCTCCCCACTAATGATGCCCGAGTGGTTGTTAAGTTCTTGAAAAAATCTCTTCTCCCGATTCGGAACTCCTCGTGCTATAATCAGTGATCGCGGTACTCACTTCTGCAATGATCAATTTGCAAAAGTTATGCTCAAGTATGGTGTCACTCACCGACTTTCTACCGCGTATCACCCGCAAACAAGCGGACAAGTCGAGGTTTCGAATCGTGGATTGAAACGTATCCTTGAAAGAACCGTTGGTGAAAATCGAGCCTCGTGGGCCGACAAATTGGATGATGCTTTATGGGCTTTCCGAACCGCTTTCAAGACACCCATCGGGTGTACTCCTTACAAGCTGGTTTACGGAAAACCTTGCCATCTACCCATCGAGCTCGAGCATAAGGCATATTGGGCCTTGAAACATGCCAATTTTGACCTTAAGACCGCGGGTGATCACCGTAAGCTCCAAATTAATGAATTAAATGAGCTTCGGGATCAAGCCTACGAGAACTCTTTGATCTACAAAGAGAAAACAAAGAGGATTCATGACTCTAAGATTAAAAATCGCATTTTCAATGTTGGTGATCGAGTCCTCCTTTTCAATTCTCGGCTAAAGATTTTCTCGGGCAAACTCAAAACCCGCTGGTCTGGGCCATTCACCATCACTCAAGTTTTTCCATATGGAACCGTCGAGCTAGCTCAAAATGACGGTCCAAACTTTAAGGTGAATGGTCATAGGTTGAAGCACTATTTTGGAGGGGACGTACCATCATTGGTTGTCCCGGATCTCCAAACTTTCCCCATGGATAACTAAATTCGGGGTCGAGTCAAGCTCATGTGACTCGGTTAACAAAAACAAGCGCTTCGTGGGAGGCACCCCATGCTTATCCATCTATCTTCTTTCTATTTTCTTAATAAAGAGGAGGGGATCCTCTTCCATATCTTGTGTTTCGTGGTTTTTCTTGTGATATGTCCAGGAATGCTCGATGATGAAGACTCTCGTGCTCGTAGTCTCCTTCACGCTACTTGAGTTTCATCATTCGCTGCTTATCCGATATCCTAAAATCTTATCGTTTACATCTATCTTTTGGCATAATTAATAAACGGCCTTAGATTTATGTAGGAGAACCCTTACCTTTAAGACATTGAGGACAATGTCTCGTTTTAGTCGGGGGGGGTAATCTTTCGATTTGATTTTTGCCTTGCATTTTTTGCCGTTTTCTCATGCAACCCCGTTTTTTCCTCCAAAAATTGAAAAAATCCAAAAAAATGAGAAAAATTTAAAAATTTTTGCAAAAATATAATAAATTTTGACATTTTTGTTGACTTTCCGCTGGTGAGAGTAGGAATAAAATTCTGACTTGACCGGGCGTGTTGAGCCCTAGCTTGTCCCCTTAACCATTTGGCTAAGCATTCGCGGATCTTATTATTTAAGATTTTAAATTTGCGAAGAACGAGAAATGATAGAGTTGTTTATAAGTTAGATTGCTAAACGTGGAGTAGTTGGATCTCTTTAGAGCTCATCGAAGTTATTTGTGGCTTTTTGTTCCCATAAGCTTGTTTCACTCAAAAATAGTAATTTAGGAATAATTAAAGCTATTTTGGTTTTGGCGATAATTAGTTTTTATTTCTTCCTTAGAGAATTCTTGCTTATGAGAGTTGGGTACACATCAAGGTACTGCCAGTGTTACGGTGTAATAGACTATTCCATCTTGCCGGCTCGCAACCGATGTTGGGATTGTTATAAAAGCCGTAGGACTCGGGATTTGGCAAAATATATAATAATGAATAATAATAATAATCCAAAGCCATAAAAAGTTTTCTGCATCTTGCCGGTTCGCAGCCGATGTTGTAGACTTCTAATAAAGGCAGAGGAAAAATTCCAAGGTCATAATAGACTATCACATCTTGCCGGTTCGCAGCCGATGTTGTGATTGTTATAAAGGGCCAAGGATCAATAATAATATGTGCTTAATAATGTTAAAAATGCCAAATTTCGACTCCGAGGTATCCTAATAAAGGCTTCTTTCTCTGGACTCGTAGATGAGTTGTTTCGGTCGCAAATAAAAGGGATATTCTCAAAATCGTGTTAAATCAGAGACCTTGATGTGGACCTCATTTTTGTATGCAACGGTTTTCGATGGAAGATTTGAAAACTACTTAGCGTCTAAACTAAGGTATCTTTATCAGAATAAAAATTATCGAAATGAGAATTTGAATAAATTCATTTCTCACCAAAAATAAAATAAATAGAGGAAAATAGGAATTTGGGAACAAAGAGTCCACATTTAGCTTTCTGAGTAGTGTTGGCAATCTAACTTGTAAATGACAATGATTTCGTTTTTAAGCTTAGTTTGGGGACTTGTGAAAAATCGGGGACGACGAATTTTATCCGTATGGTCACTTCTTTATGAGTCGTGTTTCCTACTCGAAGACCCTAAAAATTATCAATAGATAATGATTGTCAACAAAAGCCGTCACATGAATAATGAGAAAAATACAAAAATAGAAATAAAGGAGAAATGGGGAGTTTTTAAGCTTAAGATTTCTTGATCTCTTTTGAAAATTTTGCTACTTCTCAAAGTTAGTAAATAGAGATTAGAAATTTTTGGTTTCAAAAACGTGTTTTTATAACATTGCATGAGGACATTGCAATAGCTTAGTCTGGGGGAATTTGGTATGTGCTTAAACACATACCTTTTCTTGACCAAAAACCCGACCAAAATGCCAAAAGATATTGTGTTTTTGTGTTTTTGTATGTGCAGGGATGGATATCGTGAAAATTGACAAAAGACACGGAAAACCCGAGAAAACGAGCACGAGATACGGAAAAGACTTAGAGCCGAACCGGGAAAGACATACTTGGTCAAAAAGCAAAAAATCACCCTTAGATCACTTTGATGAAATGGCAGAATTAGTCCTCAAGGTTTCAGAAAATACAAATTTGGTCCTTGTGATTTTTATCTAAAATCCTAAAACCTATATAAACCAACCGGACCTTATTATCCATAATCCTAAACCCAATACCTAAAATACCCCATCCAGCCCACCACCATTTCCTCTACCCAGCCCAATCCATTCCTACACTTAATCCAGCCCAAACCCAATCCTTACCCGATCCAACCCGAAATAAAAACCCGGTCAAACCCCTTAACACACCCAGTCAAAAGATAAAAATAAAAAAACAAACACACCCTACCTCTCTCACACCACCCGCGCTCAACATTATCCCCAAATCCTTTTACCATGAACCCTAAATAACCGTACATCAAAATTAACCCACCTTAGGATTAATTACCCAATCATTGGGGTTTCTAGAAGCTACTGACACCAAAAGAATGACACGTGGGTGTAGTTGATTGGCCAAACCACGTCATATCATCTGATCGTACGGTAGAGATTAAAGATTGAAGAGCAAGGATGATCTAAGGGTGATAGATAGCTCAAGTTGCACGCGGATTGCCAGGGTAGAAGTCCCAGAAGGTTCATTCGAGCTCTATAAATAGAAGAGGATTTCTCCTCATTTCGGTGTATAGAATTTAAGTAGTGTTACTCTGCTATTTTAGTTTCTCAATTGTAATTTCAGTCTCAAACTTGTGTAATCAAGCTTTTTATTAATGAAATATTAGTTTACATTTTATATAATCCGTATTTACTTATTGTTCTTTAATTCTCAATTTACTTTTAGTTATTGTTTAAGCTTGTGTTACTGTTTTATTAGCTACTTTAAATCAATTTTAGTTTAAATTCAAAGTAATCTCTAAAGTTTGTGCACCTTATATATAAAAGGAAAAAAAATATATATAAAAAAAATCACAAAAAAAAAAAAAAGGTTTTAATTCAAACAAATCCGGCTGCAACCAGCCTTTTATTGTTCATATAAGCTTATTCAAGCTTCCATAGCTTGTTGTGAGCTTTCTAGTTCATTATTCTCTCAAATCACATATAGTCAACATAAGTCAAGGCTGTGGTGATAAAGTTGATGATCTGAGATTGAATTGGTAGTCCAAACTGAGAAAGGGAAGCAGTTGGCCTATCTAAAGATAGGCAAGCTCAGTGAACTCCCTCTGTTCTTGCTGAGGGAGAAGTAATTTGTAAGAATTTTCTCATTTACATTTCTACTCAACTGTCATAGTTTAATCCTGCTGCTATTAGTTTAATTTCTGTTAGTTATTGGTTAGTTGATGCTTATTTGATAGATTTGATATTAGTTAAATTTGTTTTATCAATTAGTTGATAGTGTAGTTAAACTTGTTTTGATCACAGTTTATAGTTTAAGTTGAATCTGCCTCACTTCAGTTTCTGTTTTGATAATATATGTGATTCTGAGATTCTGTGTTAGATAATTGCATTTTGCTGTTGGATTAACTTTAGATATTGATTCTGCATTATAGTTGATCATTAGTCTCTTAGCTTGTGTTCCAAATCTGCTAAAGGTAGTGTTATTGTTCTAGTTAAGGTGTGTTTGGAACAAGCTATTAATTGGAGGATTAGTGGTACCTAGGCTGGTATTGAGTAAGGATTGTTGGTTGTTTTCTGTCACATAAGGTATGAGAAGTAGGAATCTAGCATAAAGTCAGTAGTATTACATAGAAAAGTCAAAGTTGCTTGAAAATTGCTTCACTGCTTGTGATTTTAAGTATACTGAGCTTGTTTGACTGGTCATTTGATTCATTGGTTGATTGTGAAAGTGAATTCTAAGCTTAAACTTGATCACTGAACATAGATTAACTAACTCATAGGCCTAAAGTTGGATTTAGTCAAACTAGTATAAGAAATCAAAAAGTCAAATTGCTCCAAGTGCACAGAATTTCAATCTAATCCATAGGCTTTATTAGTTGTTGAAAATAAGTTTGACTTATGGATTTGTGTTGTTTGGTGGTTAGTTAATCATATTCAGGAAGTAAGTTTAACTTTCAAGCTCATTTAAGCACTTAGATTTAAGCTCAAATCTGCTAGTCTACTTAAAGCTCTCCTGATTCTCAGTCACAAGCCCAACTTCACAAGCATTTTCCTGCTTATCTAGTTAAGCTTCTAGAGAGATTATTGGGGCAAAACACTGACAAGCCAGCTGTATTTAATAATATGCTTTTGGATTGCACAATAGAGCTTATTAAGATTGCTTATTTGATCCTTAAATTTTGTCCCAAATCTGTGTGCTCATTAAGACTGTTTGAGTGCTTATTGGCTTAATCCCCTGAGCTTTTCTGTGAATTTTTGGTTTAATTTAGCTTCTAGAAGTTGTTCCTGCTTATCCTAAGTTTTTTAAGCATTTTGCTTCTTATTTGCTTATTTTTAGCTTATTTTCTAAACTGCTTATTAGATAAACTGCTTTTTCTGGCTTATTTGATTAGTGCTTTTATTTTTATTAGATTTTAGACTTAATTTTAGAATTAGTCTGGAAGTTTCACATTTTTCTAAATCGATTTGCTATTTCTTTTTGATTTTGTTAGTTTTTTAAGCATTTTTAATTAGTTTTTAATAAATAAAAAGAAAAGAAAATAAAATAGTTTCTGTCTTGTCACTTTTAGTCCCTAAACTTTCTGCTTGATTGAATTTCGTGCCTGGGTTGTGTTTAGTTGTTTAGTAGTTTGCTATTTGGCAGTTTCAGTCCTTGTCTTTGTTTTAAAATTTTTAGATTTAAATAAAGTTTCCAAAATTACATTTTCAGTCCCTTAGGTTTTTTATAAACTTTTTCTTTAATTTCTTTTATAAAATTTAGTTTTAATAAATTACATTTTCAGTCCCTTGAGTTTTTAGCTTTGCATTTTAGGTTTATATCTTCACTATTAGTTTTATAAATCTCGGGATTAGCCCGGGATTTGCGTTATTTGATTTCTTTTTGTGTGCATTTATTTGATAACGTAGATTGTTGATTTTAATTTTCCATATTTTAGTGTAATCAATACCAAAATAATCTTTCACGTTCACTTATTCACTTCACATTTTCACGACTCCGAATCGACTTAAACGCCGTCAAACCTTCGTTGGGAGAACGACCCGGGGAAATATTTTCGCTAGTATTTCTTCGGAAAAATTACACACTTAAAAAAATTCAAATCAGACTCAAGAGCTTTTGAGTCAGGATATCTCCTTGAGATTAAGTTGTCCTCATAGACAAATTTCCCATAGATTTCAGGGAGCTCAAGGGTCTGAATGTGATTAGCATTCCTCAGGCCTTGTGAGAAGTTTAGCCACTTGTCAGGGAGACTGTTGACAAAGCCAACATTTGTCTCATGCTTAGATAATACTACACCATCATTTGATAGTTCGTTTATCAAAGTCTTGTATCTGGTATAAGTCTGAAAGAGACTTTCAGAGTCTTTTGCTCTGAAAGTATTATACTCAAGTTTCAGGTCCATGACCCTGTTTTCCTTGGTATCTGAGGGGCCCTCAAAGCTATTAACCAAGTCATCCCAAGTTTACTTGGCTGTTAAACAGTTGATGACTGATTTCATTATATCGTCAGGAAGACAAGATATAAGGATGCTTTTAAGGCGCTGGTCTTGATTGACCACCCTCCTCTCATCAATGGTCCATTGTGCCTCAGGCTTGTTTAGCCCTGCAGCAGTCTTAGGGACAAATGGGCCATCCCTGATACAGGTGATGTAGTAAGGTTCCATACCAGTTAAATAGCAAATCATACATTTTTTCCATTTGCTAAATTTTCTCTTCTAGTCTGGGTGAAACAGCAGAATAGCTGCCACCCTTTTTATCGACCAGCTGAGGTACATTAATATCAGCCATAGTAGGATCTTGGTTTTAAAAACCTTGAGCACTCTTGGTTAGTTTTGAAAGATTTTATAAACCAGAGGCTCTGATACCACTTGTTGTTCCCTTAACACGTTTAGAGTTAACTAGGAAGTTAATCTATTCGTGTTTATGACTAATACAATGTTCTCGGTTTAAGTTAACACTTAGTTAATTTGTGTCAAAATCTTGTTTTAAGTATTCTTGGGTACTGACGGACCCAACACTTTATGTCAAGGGGGCTAGGCATTGGTAGTATAAGGGTAAGCAATCTTAGCATGCTTGCTAAATGGCGATGGAGATTTCTTTTAGAAGATAACTATATTTGGTGTAAAGTTGTTCGTTCAATTCATGGTGCTCATGGAGGTTTGCAGGAACCTTCTTCTATCAAAAGTAAAGCGGGGCCTTGGTTTAGAATCGCTAAATTGAAGAATGACTTAAGTGAGTTTGGAATTGATCTCCTTTCGATGTTTAAAAAGAAGATCGGAAATGGTGAAGACATGCGTTTTTGGTTAGACATTTGGGTAGGCAACTCAACTCTTAAGGATTCTTACCCACGTTTATTTCGTCTTGAATCTATCCAAGATTGTCGAGTATGTGTTAGAGCCCCAACACTATATGTTTCTACTTCTGGAAATGCCCCTGGATCTTTAACTCCGTATGGGCATATTAATCAACCCAATCCTCCAACTCGGCCGCCTATTGATATAGAGCCAACTTCACCTCCTGGTATTTTGTTTCATTAGCAGTGGCGAAGGCAATGAAGGTCTTCTTCTGAATCAATTGAGCTTCAAGATCTCCAAAGCCTGCTCTCGAACATGTCTCTCTCAACAAGCCAAGATAAATGGGAGTGCGTGTCGGATCCATCAAGATGTTTCACTGTAAAAGGCATGCGAAATTACATCACCAACTCCTCCATTCCTTTGAACTGTACTCCCACAAGATGGAATAAACTTGTTCCCTTGAAAGTTAATATTGCTTCATGGAGAATTGAAAGATTGAGAATTCCAACAAGAGTCAATCTTGATCGGAGAGGTATTGACTTACACTCGATTAGGTGTCCGATGTGCGACGAAGATCTCGAAACGGAAGAACATTTGCTTGTGAATTGCTCCGTTGCAAAGGAAACATGGTCGAAGGTTCTCAAATGGTGGAAAGTCCAAAACATTCAAATCCACAGATGTCCTCACTATCGCAAATCATACAAACTTTTCTACAACAAATGTTATGGTTTTTGATGCCATTGTTCAATCAATTCTATGGATCCTTTGGCGCTTTCGCAACGAGTCCACGTTTAACTTAAAACGTCCAAGCCAAAGTCTCATTCTCAATGACATTAAGCTTCTCACTTATACATGGATCTCAAATAGATGTAGGAAAGCCTCGATTAATTGGAAAGAGTGGTATTGTAAGCCTTGTAATGCTTTGTTAAGCATGTAGCTATTGTAGCTATTGCTAGTGTTTTTTTTTTTTTTTTTTTTATTATTTTTTTTTTTTTTTTTTTTTTTTTATTATTTAAATACCGTTAAAAAAATGTCTAAATCCGTATCTCATGTCTTGTTAGTTTGTGAAAAGTGGATTGGGTTCGTTAGCTCCACTAACATGATGCTAGCTTGTATATAAGTTTTTTTTTTTGGAAGGCGACTTTCAATTTTTTTGTATTAGAGAGTCGTACCTGTCACAAAGGCAGGCCCTCATCCACCACATACCAGACTATGTTGTCTGAACCGGGCCCACGCTGGTGTAGTGGGGATTGAACGGCTTCCGCCCGGAAACCGTACTTCATCCACACCAGATTACTCGCTGGAGTAACAGCCGGATGAAAACCGGGTCTGGCTCGGATTCGAATCTGCGACATTAATTGCTCA
Organism: Artemisia tridentata subsp. tridentata; assembly: GCA_021014915.2. Classification (NCBI taxonomy): domain Eukaryota; kingdom Viridiplantae; phylum Streptophyta; class Magnoliopsida; order Asterales; family Asteraceae; genus Artemisia; species Artemisia tridentata. The sequence continues at coordinate 87,846,271 of CP139505.1, forward strand.
CAGACTCTCCTCTTCATTGCCTAATATCAATAGACCCTGTGATCAAAGAGAACTTCCCGAATGGTCACCCATCCGATACTACTCTTTTTGTGGCTCACTTAACCATGTAAGCATTCACCAATAGACTACAAGGTAGTTGATAGCTTGCATATAAGTTTAAACATAAAATTTGACATTCTCAATTTGAAAAACACCTAAAAGTGGCTTTTGTATTCACACAATAAAAGGCTAGTGAGTTGAATAGATCTCCCTCGGTCCCTTGGAGACAGCAGGAATATAGCTCAACCAATTCTGACACTGAAACAACTATTAACCCTGCCCGTGAACATTAATTGACAATATAGTATATTCTCAGGTCTTGAAAATTAATTATATTACATCATTTATATGCATATTATCTACCCATATGTAGCATTAAAATTGATAAAGCAAGTTGTTAAAATGTATATAGCGATCTAAATAGATTTATGACCCGACTTACTTTTCCGGATTACGACCTTAGATGGAGTAGGCTGAGGCTAGGGTCATTAGACATCAAAATTATGGACCTGTTGTAATTAATTTGGGATTTTTCGTGTAATGAGTCCGACCCGGCCATTTGTTTGTAGGGTTCTAGCTAGCTATGGTTCCATTATTGATATCAACCTAATACATCAAAGATCAGGCATATGGAAGTAAGTCCGTTACCTCAATCAGCCGAACTAGATCAACTATTTATATTATTAGTTTGTACGATTTTGTGTTCTTATTCGTTGTTATTGCGCGTGACACAAGCAATTAATGTATATGGATTGCATAGGGATCAACGAGAATACTTTTAGCAGGTAATAATAGCAATAGAATTGAAGGTGAATTCAACAGGGCTAATGTATTGAAAATGTATCTTGCTTGTCAAAATTTTAGGTTTGTGTATCAAACTTTTTTTTTGTTTTTTTTTGGCAAATTCATGTATTAAACTTTCAAATTTCGTCAGTCTGCTGTATTTTTGGACCATTTTACCCCTCTCCGATAAAAGGAGTCTTAATAAATTGAAGGGTAAAATGGTTCGAAAATACATAAAATTTGCTGAATTTGAAAGTTTAGTACATGAATTTGCAAAAAAAAAAAAAAAAAAAAAAAAAAAAAAAAGTTTGGTACACATAATTGAAATTTGTGATAAATAAGATACATTTTAAATACATTAGCGTAATTCAATACAACAATAGCTGGCTCATCTGAAGGGATGCCCAACAAACAAACACACACATATATATACCAGGTCCAGGACCAGCAGGACCTAGCCTAGGAATAGGACTAGGACTAATAGTCTAATACATAGAGATGAGTGACTCACCCCACATGCATACAAAACAGTATAAATGTTACATATGAACTGAACTTATTTTTGGTAGATATTAACTCAGGAAGTAAGTTAGGTTATGATCGACATGTTACTCTTTCTTAATTAGAATTGAAGTTGCATGATTTTGTGCAGTTCGCCGGTCCATGCTATTATTATGAGTAACGAAAAAAGAAAGTAATTATCTATAAGATCATATCGGAAATGAAGACGTGCTATCTAACATGAGATTAGTCAAATCCCCAACCCGACAGTCCTAGGCCGTTGTTATTTTAGGTATAGTCTGGGAGTTGTTTCATCAAAGGTGCTACTAAATGTTCTTATCCCTCCGTCCATAATAAGTTCGTGTCTACATTACTATTTTGAGATGTCCTAAAATAAGTGTCCACTTTGTATTTCAACAAATGAGAAGAGAATTTAGTAGGTGAAAATGATATATATTTGATTGGTGAAAAGCGTAGTTAGTTAAATTTTCTAAAACTTTGTACATTTGAAAAGTAGACACTTATTCTTGGACGGAAGGAATATTTATTATAGCTAGGTGCTCATTGTTTAGGTCGGGTTTTAGCTCCATGTGTTTCAATGTGCTTTGCACTATCCATTTCTCCTTTGCTTGATTCTAGTATCATGCTAGAATCCTTTAAAAGAAAACGCGTTAAAAAAACTATTCAGTGTTCTCCTTGCTTCAAGACACAATTTTTTTGCACTGTTGAAAAATTAAAATTCCCTAAACCAACAATATATATAAAGCAATATGTAGTCATACGTTTTTTTAGAAAATAAATAAATAAAAGACTAACAGACTTGTAATTAATTTTTGGCAACCAAATTTAGTTTAGACTATACCTAAATCTGAAAGCACACCCTTAAGAAGTAGGGAATATTTTGTTTTTTTTTTGTAGGTGAGAGATGTAAGGCATTTAAAAGAGTATTTACAAAAAACATATATAGTTACATTTTCTACTAAGTATAACCTTGAAAGAAAAGTAGGACTAGCTAGCAAATTTCAATTAAGGTGCCATTATTTAATTAGCCAAATGAGTTGGTATACTTTCTTTTTCCACTAATGCTTATAATGGTCATCAACTTTAACTTCTGGTTGAGTCTGTACCATAAGTGACTAGAAACCCTAACAAAACAGATCGAAAACTTTATTTGCTCATAACTTCATTTCAACTTACACCCTCAAACACCACGTACTCCATATCTTCCCTTCACCTTTTTCTTCATTCATCATTCATCTTTGTAGTTATTGCTTGTTTAATTTGACACCTAGATCATTATCTTCATTGATGCACAACATATCCAACAGTTAGAAAACTCTTTATACATAGGAAAAATAATGAATTTTATAAGAAAGATCGGTTGTAGTGGTGAAGACATAGCAGAAATCGGACAACCACCCAAAATAGATCGAGGGTTTCCATCTTCTTCTGCTTCTCATCAGCAACGCTACTGCCAACCGCAACAACAACAACACGAGCCACAACAGCAACCGACACCTTTCCTTTCACCACTTCCCTACCACCCCCACAACCGCTGTGGTTGGATAGCAGATTCTCAAAACCCGGTAGGTGAACCTTCATCGAATAAAAATGAAGAAGAAAGAGGTATGCTAGTGGAAAGAGAACACATGTTTGACAAAGTAGTGACTCCAAGTGACGTTGGCAAGCTAAATCGCCTTGTGATTCCTAAGCAACACGCTGAGAGGTACTTCCCGTTGGATTCATCCAATAATGATAAGGGTCTCCTCTTGAATTTTGAAGACATGAATGCAAAGCTATGGAGGTTTCGGTACTCCTACTGGAACAGCAGCCAAAGCTATGTTATGACCAAGGGCTGGAGCCGTTTTGTTAAGGAGAAGAAGCTGGATGCAGGAGACATAGTTTCCTTCCAACGAGGAGTTGGTGCTACCTCAAAAGATCGGTTGTTTATAGACTGTAGACGCCGAGTAAACCCCTCAAGTCCGTCTCATCAGTTATCATCTTCTAATCTCTCTTTGATACATCCTTGGAATCCACTAGTGTTGCAATCTTTTCCAGCAAAAAGAAACCCTAATATGATACTACAGCCCCCCAACAACAATCTCTTTTACAACACTAATTGGGACGGTAACAAGTTAGATCGCTCTAGATCGTTTTACTTTGGACCAAGTGTCTTCGGGGCACAACAACAACATGTTCAGATGATGCAAAGAAATGGGTTCGGGTTCGGGGTTGGTGTTGATCCACCGTCACCGTCACCATCACCATCACCATCACCAACACCAACGCGGCCAGTTCATGGGAAATTATCTGGAAAAAGACTCCGGTTATTTGGGGTTAACATGGATTGCTCCTTTTCAGAAGAAGAAAATGAACAAGACCCACACAATAGAACATTAGTTCCTTCACCATCATCATCGTCATCATTTTCAACAATTCCTTACTTGCAATTAAATTCTTATGGAGGAGGAACTGAATGTAATCAGAGTTCCATATTGCCGTCTTCTTCGTCTGCTCATGATTTCAACATAGCAGCCAAGTCAACAGCTTCTAATATGTCACTAGATTTGGATATTTGATATGATATCAATTATTCATAGTTTGTTCATATATGGCTTGTTGAATATATATACTTGATACTTTTCATGAAGAGCAAACATTTCTAGAGTTCTGAAAGCGTAGTGGAATCGGATAATACTGATGTTGAGGCTCAATTCCATCAAAGACCAAGGGTAATTACGACAAGAAATGAAAGAAAGAACAAGCAAGAGTCAGCTAGCCAGATGCTAATGGTCATTTCGAAAACAAAACAAGCTATGTTTCAAGTTTGTAGGTACTTAAATTCATCTAGTACAATTCCTTTGATGTATATTTTTTCTAGTGAATTTCATTTACAGAACTGTTAATGTCATAAAACACTTGAAACGTACTTAATTATCTCAATTTTCTATATTGGTCATATTAAATTTTGATTTGTTTAAGTACGTTAGTTATTTTATTAAATGTGTCACATTTATCATTCTGAATTGATAAATTAGTACATATTTACTAACTTGGATTCGGAAAGTGTATAGAATTATTACATTAGTACTAACTTTGTCTAAAGTGATCAGTAAATTAGTACAAATTGTGTATTGAATTCGGCAAGTTGCTATCTTATGTCCCCTTTACAGAACTGCTACGTTAGACTTGATCACTCCCACATCAACTCATTGATCGAGTTTTCAAGTCGGTCAAACTCGCTCATGATAACATACCTAGCTAGAGGTTCTTATGATCACAAACCATAAAAACCTCTAGCTAGGTATGTTATCACATGCTTGGATTGTAAATAGAATTAGGAAATTATGTCCCTCGTGGGTGGATTGGATCAATAGTCATTGGTTGTACTTCAAATTTGTAATCTTGTTCAATCTCTGCTAGCTTCTTGTTAGAGACCTAAATAAAGCTTCGCCGCTCAACAATAAAGAGTTCTCATGATTTCATATGTCGCATTAATCAATATGAGTCATTTAATTTGCTAGTTTTGTGTTAAGTAATGAACGAAAAAAATATCAGAGTTTTAAGTCACCTAATAACATTATTCGGTTGCAAATTCTGTAAAACATAACTACCATAAGCTATTTAGCTAGAGTGTATTAATTAATATTCACAATATAATGTTTATGAATTTCAAGAGCAAGAATATGATGAACCAACGCTGCTTGATTGTTTGGAGTATTTTCTACATGCATGTATCAAGTGTTAGTTTATGGACATTATTTTAATAGTCGTATGTTAGGATCGAACTCTAGATCACGGGATTGTACACTTTACGTATGAAGAGTAAATGAATAATAATTATTTATAAAAACTTATATTTAATTATTATATACACAAAACACATAACGGCCGTTAGTATTTAACGGATAATGACTAACGACCGTTAGACGAATAAAATGAAAGTTTTATATATGGAATATTGGAGATCAAAGGAGGTTCTAGAATCCCCTAAGGGACCTAGATCGACCGGCCATAGGGTTAGGATTTCCTAATCCTAATCTAACTTGGACTCCAAGATTTGCATCCTTTATAAACAAACCTTAGGGTCATTCTTTTGTAAACAAACCTTAGGGTCATTTTTTTGTACCTCTTGTGCACTTGTTAATACCCTAAAGTTTTCTTCTCCTTTTTCTTTGATATTGCCGATCGAACAAACACCCCTAAGGGTTTCGATTGGTTTGTTATGAACAAACAAATTGTTTTGTGTTTCTTTTACTAGCATAATCATTTACTTGGTATTAGTACGTATGTACAAGAATGTGAATCAAACACACTATTTTTTGATTCTTAGATTGAATTGCAAAATCGGTAAGAGACAATTTGTGTAATCCTTATAAACCATAATTAGGGTTCATCGCTATTGTTGCTTGGATTGATTCTTGTTTTGCTAGAATCATTAAGGTATGCATACTTTTATTATTGGTTAATTAATTTACATGTTATTTGATCCTACTCGCTTCCGCTATTACTTTGATGCTTTATATGTTTTATTTATGATTGTCATGATATTAAAATTCCAACAGAGGTATCAGAGCCTTGGTTAATGTGTAATTAATTACCAAAACACATAAAAAATGAATCTTGGATTGTGTTTATATATGTTAGTCGATTTTTAGGGATACAAATTTCGAACCCTAATTTTTTTAATAGGGCCGATTGCCTCTAATTAATTTTAGGGTTTGGGTTTTAATTTTAATATTGATTAGAAACCCTAGATTAACATGTTTATGTGTTAGTATGCGATCTTGTGGCAACTTGATAATAGTTATGTAGAATCCATGAAAACGTACATGTTTGGCATGGATTTATTGTTGTGATAATTTAAATTGTTCAAATTTGCTATATGAATTAATGGTTAAGTTTTACACATGTAATTTAATTGATAGATGTCGAATTAGAGAAGACTCCAATATATTAAGTAATCAATTACGTGCAATATGGTATATATTTGCTATGACTAACGCAATCGATATGTCGATGCATGTGGCTCACTTACCTTTGTAAGTGATAGTCTTAGTTGAATATATACAAATATAAACCTAGAATTGATTATTAATAGGTTTTATCGAATTAAGTTTGCATGTGGCTACATGTTTTTTACATAATTAATTGTTATGTTATGTAAGTTTATTTAGTTGTTTTATTTTTTATTTGTATTACTTGTTTTTTGTTTATTTATTGTAAAGACATGTTTATAAACGAAAAAAGGGTAATTTTAAATAAAAAAAATAATATGGACTAAATAATGGTGAAACAATGAATTGTTTTCGAAAAGTTAAATTTTCAAAGTGTTCTAATTGATTGTTGAGTTTTGTACCAATAGTACGAACGGCTCACCCAATTGTGACAAACTATAAGAAGGGTATAAGTAGGAACGGGTTCTTAATATGCTTCGCGCTGACGTTTGTTTCTACGCTCCTTTGTGCATCAAATTAGAGCTACCAAGTACGACTATTTTATGTACAAAATCACCTTAAGGGTGAATTAGCTTTAATTCCATGCGCCACTTTGTGGTAATTATCCGAAACACTAAGTCTTTGGACTTATGTAAAAGTACGATATAATGGACGATAATTAAAGGTAAATTCTTTGATTGGTAAACCCAATACCTCAATTGAAAACGTTCGTAAATTTGATCTTAATGAATTGGTAAATAAAAAGGTTTTATTAAACTTATGATACGAAGATGTATGCATGCTTGTTCGTACATATTTTGATTATAAACATAAAAAACTAGTACCCTTAAAATTAAGTTGATGCCATCTAATTAAAAGAACACTTGAAGTTGTGATTTACGTTATGTGAGAGCTTGGACTAGATTCAATGGAAAGGTAAATTCATACTTTCATTACTAGCAGATCAACTGATGTAATGGAACTATGTTAATTTGCAGTTCTTTAAATTAGACGACTTAATTGAGTTGTAAGTGAGAACTTGGACTCAATACTAGCAGATCAACTGATGTAATGAAATTATGTCAATTAGGATCCTAGCTTTAAGAAAATTTTATAGTTTATATGAATATTAACTGGGTATTTAATTTTCTTAAAGATTGTATTATCGAAAATACTAAAATTGAATTTTGTAAATTCTTTTAAATGTATTAATGCAACATTAAACCGTAAACGTGGGATATTCTTTTATTGGTAAATTGATCTACACCCGTAGGGGTTTTTGGCTAGAGTCAACTTTACTAAAAGAATAAACCTAGCCTCCTTTCTATGTGAGAAGCGTGAGACTTAATCATATTCTTTTTCATGAATGAGAAAGGTATGATAGGAAAATTAGAATTGTCTAAATTCTAAGAAATAACTCATAGCAAACTTTTATAGTTAAGAAAATTGCACATTTTCTGAGTTATTAAATTAGAAGCTAGACTAATTACTGCAAATTGATAAAAGGCAAACTAGCATAATTTATCTAGTTGTTGTGCCTTGACCATTTAAAGGTGCTACATACCATTGTGTGGATGGTAGACATATTAAGGAAGAAATTGCATGCCCAATTTTTCAAAGTTAATTGCATTGATAGATAGTCCATCATTTACAAAGGTAGAATACATTCTTTTAGTACCTAAGTAATTGCTATGTATGGGTTTTCTCAAAGGTGTAGGAAAGTAAATAGCACATTATTTGCTTTTACTGGTTATGAAACACTTACAATGTTGTCAAATCTAGCGGGAGCATTGTGTTGTAATTACTGAATAATGAATTATTGTAATGATCTGTAATTCAGTGGGAGCTACAAGCTTTGTCATCTTGGTAGTAACCCAGATTATCTCTAGAATGTCTTGAGATAATTACTTTCCAATTGTAGACACTTGTGTTTTTAAGGATAGTCATGTACGTTTCCTTACTTGTAAAGATAAGATTCACGTTGAGGAGGTCGGGGAAACTCGAAATAAAGGTTAAACATGGTAGAATTAGATTAAGAATGGGGAGGTGTGTGTGTTTTTCAAGAGAGAGAAAGTAAAGAAAAACACACACACCTTATAACAAACTGAGAATCCCACCCTCCTAGTTGAGACTAGGAGGGTATTTATACTATTTTACAAGTCTAACTTTACACTAATGGCAAAACTAGTCCTTGTACTTTATTCTATTGCAATTCCCTACTATAACATAACTTTAAAGGCTAACAATCTCTCCCCAAAGTGATGTTATACGGGAATTGCTTACAACGTTCCCTACAAGTAAAATATAAAACCATAAGCGCAGAGAATGGTCTTCAAACTTCATTACTTGTTCAGCTTGCAGAATCTTCTCGGCTGTCATTTCTTTACTTGCAGAAGAACTATATGAGCAAATCTAATTAGGGTTTAATTCTGGGTGCCCTGAGTGCTCTCCCCTAATTAGTGCTCTCCCCCAAATAGACAACCATACTTATAAGTGCCCTAAGTGCCCTGCTGTTCGGGGGAATAGAGTATCAACATCTTCATCTCAACAAATGCGATAGTCTTTGTCCGAGAAACAATTGCGAAAAAGGCCAATTGCGAAAGAGACCAGTTGCAAAAGGGACCAATTGCGAAAGGGACCAATTGCGAAAGAGTTCAACCAATTGCGAAAGGGACCAATTGCAAAAGAGTTCAACCAATTGCGAAAGAGTTCAACCAATTGCGAAAGGGTCAGATTTGCGATAGTCTTTTTGTAGCCATCTTTTCTCGATCAACAACCACCAACAACTCATAAAACTTGAAATGCATCCCAGTTATGTCCTCGATGTACACATTTCTCTCCCCTGATGATTACGATTCATCGGAATCAGTATAATGATGTGTACGTGAAGTATCAACTGGAAGCCCTTTATCAGGAATCATATCAGCCCGTGAGAAGATGTCGATATACCCAATCTACTAATAATATCATCTAAAATGTCTAACTCTTTATCAACCTCCTTTATAAAAAACAACGGCTTTATGTAGTGACTACTGATGGAGAAAACCCACTCTTTATCAAGCTCCTAACTCGGAAATTATTTTCTAACTCGAAAAAAAATGTCCTTGCTCAGAAGTTTTTCTAACTCGGAAGATTTGTACTTGCTCGGAGAAATCCTTGCTCGGAAAATCATACTTACTCGGCAAAAAATTCCTTACTCGGAAAATTCATACTTGCTCGAAAAAACCTTGCTCGGAAAACAATGCCTAACTCGGAAATGTTTCTGCCTTGCTCGAAGTTCCAAGAAGTCTTACTTGGAAATTTCCTTCCTTACTCGGAAATCCACTTGCTCGGAAGTTTGCAACTTACTCGGAAGTTTTGCTCGGAAAATTTTGCATTAATCGGAATTTTTGGCATTTACTCGGAAACTTTTGTGTGCTTACTCCGAAAAAAACGTCCTAACTCGGAGGATTTTCTTCCTTACTCGGAGAAACACGTACTTTTTTCGAGAGAAATCACCAAAAATCACATTTTTTCACCACAAATCACCACGATTCGCCCCCGGTTAGATCTTGATACCAATTGTAAAGGTAAGATTCACGTTGAGGAGGTCGGAGAAACTCGAAATAAAGGTTAAACATGGTAGAATTAGATTAAGAATGGGGAGGTGTGTGTGTTTTTCTAGATAGAGAAAGTAAAGAAAAACACACACACCTTATAACAAACTGAGAATCCCACCCTCCTAGTTGAGATTAGGAGGGTATTTATACTATTTTACAAGTCTAACTTTACACTAATGGCAAAACTAGTCCTTGTACTTTATTCTATTGCAATTCCCTACTATAACATAACTTTAAAGGCTAACAATCTCTACCCAAAGTGATGTTATATCGACATCTTCTCACGGGCTGATATGATTCCTGATATAGGGCTTCCAGTTTGTCTTTCTCGTACACAACATTATGCTAATTCCGATGAATCGTAATCATCAGGGGAGAGAAATGTGCACATCGAGGACATAACTGGGATGCATTTCAAGTTTTACGAGTTGTTGGTGGTTGTTGATCGAGAAAAGATGGCTACAAAAAGCCTATAGCAAATCTGACCCTTTCGCAATTGGTTGAACTCTTTCGCAATTGGTTGAACTCTTTCGCAATTGGTCCCTTTTGCAACTGGTTGAACTCTTTCGCAATTGGTTGAACTCTTTCGCAATTGGTCCCTTTCGCAATTGGTCCCTTTTGCAACTGGTCTCTTTCGCAATTGGCCTTTTTCGCAATTGTTTCTCGGACAAAGACTATCGCATTTGGTAAGATGAAGATGTTGATACTCTATTCCCCCGAACAGCAGGGCACTTAGGGCACTTATAAGTATGGTTGTCAGTTTGGGGGAGAGCACTAATTAGGGGAGAGCACTCAGGGCACCCAGAATTAAACCCTAATTAGATTTGCTCATATAGTTCTTCTGCAAGTAAAGAAATGACAGCCGAGAAGATTCTGCAAGCTGAACAAGTAATGAAGTTTGAAGACCATTCTCTGCGCTTATGGTTTTATATTTTACTTGTAGGGAACGTTGTAAGCAATTCTTGTATAACATCACTTTGGGGAGAGATTGTTAGCCTTTAAAGTTATGTTATAGTAGGGAATTGCAATAGAATAAAGTACAAGGACTAGTTTTGCCATTAGTGTAAAGTTAGACTTGTAAAATAGTATAAATACCCTCCTAGTCTCAACTAGGAGGGTGGGATTCTCAGTTTGTTATAAGGTGTGTGTGTTTTTCTTTACTTTCTCTCTCTTGAAAAACACACACACCTCCCCATTCTTAATCTAATTCTACCATGTTTAACCTTTATTTCGAGTTTCCCCGACCTCCTCAACGTGAATCTTACCTTTACATTACTAGACAATGTAGTTCTATATCTACTAATTATGCTAATATCTATGACACAATCATATTGATCACATAAACAAACGAGTGACTTGTTGTTTATCTGATACATGATGTTGTTCCATGCACAAGTGGGAGAAATCTTTATTGTGTGCAAGGTACAACACATAGGAATATAATTTAAAGGATTCTCTTGACTGCAAGGTAAGAGAATAACGTTCTAATGTGACCTATTCACATCTAATCCAAGAAACACTTGTTGTTGCAATTTACGTTATGTAAAAGCTTAGCTAGATTGCAACAACAAGGTAAATATCCATGTTACGTGAGACCATATTTGAAAAAATTGCAGTTTCTAAATTAGATACCTATTAGAACAAGTGTCAATTTGATAATAAGACTACTTCAAACTAATATTTATGTATTATTGAAATGACATAAATAAATGAAGTAATCTAATACTACTTCAATTTGAATATTTATGTAATTTTGAATGACATAAAATAAGTGAAGTAATAAATTAACTTGAAATTACTATTAAAACCAAGAGATGGTGTTCATAATTACTTTAGTTAAACATGTTTATGTTTCATTGTAACGATATAAACATGAAGTCTTTTAATTGTTACATGACTTATAATAAAATAAGACGTCAACTTGTTATGTTTTTTAATTAAGACATATACAAGAAGTCATTGAGTTGATCGATGATTTATAACGTATAGTGGGATTATATCAGTTTATGTCTTCTTGTTGAGACATAGACATGAAGTTACTTGGTCAAAAAGTACTTATGTTATATAGCATGCAATTGGCTTGAAAATTCTATTATACCATTAAGTTGACTTAGTTGGTGAATAGATAAGCCAAACGAAATATATTTATCTTACATATTGTAAGATTGTCTTACAATATTAATCCTAATGAAATACCAAATGTTTATGGTATGTTCAGTTAGGAAAATCAAACTCTTGTTATATTGTTTGATTAAAGATAACTATGACTTCTTTTCTTTCAAAAGTTATCAAGGTTAGAAAATTGAGTATGGATTGAATATACTCAATAAGACTCCAATCTAGAAGATTAATAAGACACCATTTTGTTATGGAATGTGATGAATCACATTAAGTCTTAAAATGAAGTTCTGAATTTGTTAAACTACTTATGAGTAGGTTATTAACAAACTAAATGTCAGGAACTATCAATATGTATTTGTAATGTCCCAAAAAGAGAACATTGTATTGTTTTATTTGCTAAGTATTTATAGATAGTCTATAAATTACAAAAAGCAAGTAGGAGTTTTTATCTTGAAAAGATAAAATTACAAGATACATAATCTTCTAAAACACACTAGTGAAAATCATGATGAGGCTTAACATGTAAATGATAGACCTCAAGATGATGGAATTCTCATTCTGTAACACCCCCAAAATCTGGTTTAGCGAAAGCATACATGTTTGGGTGCTACTAAATTGGTATCACAACACAAAGTATAAAGAATGGTTTTATCTCAACCATTTAAAATAGATTTCATATTCAAAAGTGATTTGTTTACAACATTTCAAAATGGTGCGGAAATATAAGCCCATAAAAGATTTCAAGTGGTCCCAAATACATCAGAGTCTTCTATGACCATGCCATGCCATGCCAAAAGCCTTCATAACTAGATTCTTAAACCTGAAAATACATGCTAAAAAGTGTCAACACGAGGTTGGTGAGTTCATAGAGTTTAGTGTAAAAATGTAAAGCATTTGAATAACGATTTCCCGGCAAAGGCATTGTAAATTCACTCAGTCCCAAGTCCCGCCCATACAAGACTTGCAACCTGTGTGTTTACAACCCACTGCCAAATAAGATTTGTTCCTGGTAAACAGAAGTAATATATTGTTTGGTTAAGCGGTACGCTCGTAATGACCATTACACTTGGTAGTATGTCCGTTTCACCCGGTAATGTGACCGTTACACCCGGTCATGTGACCGTTTCGCCCGATCATGTGACCGTTACACCCGGTCCTGATGTATGTGTTTGTCCAGTACCCCTGGTCAATGTGTGTGTTATGTGTACATATAATGCAGTCTAGTGAACATTCAAGTATTTCAGCCAAACAGTCAAATATGGAGTAAATAGTTTGCATTTTTCAAATAAACAGTCATAGAGTTTAATTAAAAACGAGCATGTATTCTCCCCCAAAACAGTTGTAAAACGAGTAAAAGTAGGGGCCATGAACTCACCTCAGAAGAATGATAAATGTCGGTAATAGTGAAGTGGCACGTAAAACGATGCAAGTATCCCTAACCGCAACCTAATGTAAAATAACGTGTCTTAGGTCGTAAACATGATATGTATGTCATGAATATGCATGTTATAAGTTTTATCACCAGAATAAGTTGCGTTCAAGTTTTAACGATAATCAATGTTTTACGTCGAATTTAAAACAAGATTTAACACTTTTACAAACTTTCAAAAATGGTCAAGTGGTCCACTAGAGCGGCCTGTAAAACAGTCACTATGTAGTATTTTTGCTCGAGCTCATTGGATTTTGAAAGTAGGAAGTAAGGTCTAAAAAAATGTGGAAGGGACCCTCGGCTCAATCGGACTCGATCCCACATAAAAATGGACATGAAGTCGTGCGGTCAGGCTGTTTTCAGTGTTTCTGGGTGGTTTTCGGGTAACTTTACGAGGTCATAACTCATTCGTTATTTATCGGTTTGACAAGTGGCTGGACTTTTTGGAAACTAAGCCGCGTGGATTAACTATGTCTCACTGACAATATTTTTCCAGAACTGAGTCTAGCTGTGAGAAAAACGGACACTAACATGGTCTCTCAGAAAAACTCATTCCGACACTTAGAATATTTTTGTGAGTCCAGGTCTGATTGCATTTTTATTTTTGGCCGTAATTTCAACTTAACGTATCTTTCTCGTTTTAGCTCCGTTTTTGATGATTCAAGCGACCACCTTTTCGTTATTAAGTCTATTTCCTATTGTTTTAGTCAAAAGTTATGAAATATAAGCTCGTTTTTCTGTAAAAGCTAATCTAGGACAGTATGTATGTTTTATTTCCGACGCAACTTCAAATAAACGTATCTTTTTCGTTATAAGCACGTTTTTAGTAATTCAAGTGGCCGAGTTTAGGTCATTGGGTCTATTTTCTATTTCTACAATCATACTCTACTGTTTCAAAGTCCATTTTTCTGTATGAATCGATTTGTAACAGCCAACAAGTATTTTTCGTAATTGTCACTTTTAACACATTTTTAACACTCAACATGTTTTAACATATGGAACACACACACACACACACACACACACACATATATATATATATATATATATATATATATATATATATATATATATATATATATATATATATATATATATATATATATATATATATATATATATGCAAGATACACTACAAACATGATATTTTACACAACATATTATGGTGATAATCCTTGTATGCAATTCATGTATATGTGTATGGAAAATATGAAAAGAGAAAGTAAGAAAAATGTATCCTTACAAAGGTGTGATGAATGTGATGATGAGAGCTCTACAAGAACACTAGTATACCCAAGCTCCCAATATTACTACTAACCCAAGATTACTTGCACTAAACACTCCAATGCTACCCACAAATTCACCTTAACAAGACCCTTGATGCTTCAATTTACCCAAGAACCTTGTATACTAGTCTAAACCTTCTTGAAAATGCTTGTTAAAATTTTTTAAATGAATTTGGTGTAGGTGTTTAATTATGGCCGAATGCTAGGAAGAACAAGAGAGCAATATTGTAAGTTTTTGGTGTAGTGGTGAATGTGTAGTGAAATTAGTTTATAAAACCCAAAGTGGCAAGTTAACATAACACATCTTGTACCTAATTTATTGTGTGTATAAAATAGGTAAAGTTTTCAAAAAAAAGAAGTGTTGTGTGTGTGTGTAGAACCGGCCATAAGGCCTAGGGAGAGGGAAAGATCACATGTTGCCATTGTTGATGGAATTTAGCTAGTTTTGGTGTAGTCTAGAGATAATGTCTAGGAATTTTATAGATTACATGCCATGTTTAGCTAGTTTAGGATAAATTAGGATGTAAAGTGTTATGGAAAGTGGGTAGTGTCCAATTTTGTAAAAGTAAGGGTAGTTTGAGGGTATATATTGTAAGTATGGTGCCTAGTATGTATTCATGCATGCAAGAAATACTTAGGACGTTATTATGTGAGTGGTTTACGTAAAAATGACAATGCATGAACGTAATAATTATGAAATGATCATGATGAGTTTATTGTGAGTATATAATAGTTGTAATGTCGTCAGTACGTGTTCAATAATGTCTTGTGTTGTATGCGGGATAACTTCCCGAATAGTTATGCAAACTCTTCAATGTTTAATTTAACGGTTAGGTAATAATAAGTTTTTATTTTTTATTTTTTATTTTTTATTTATTTTATTAAGATAATGATTGGAAAATTACGGGTGGTTTCTCATTCATAGATCCGCAAGGATATCTCAGATATTTGATTAATATGCTGAGGATTATATTATGATACATTACCAAATATTGAATTGGGTAAATTACTCATACTATGAATGTTAAGATGCTGTCCATAAAGATAATCAATTTTTGGAAAATTGGTTTATCTTAATTCTTAATAGTTAGACTAGAGAATGAAGATGAGTTTCTTCAAAGATAAGGTAACCCTAGTGGTTTAAATCTTTGTGTAGAAATCATATGGACAATATTGTATATATTTTAATGCATGTCTTAAGACAAGATTATTAATCATACTTAAACAATTAACTATGATTGAATATTCTTTTTTAAGCACATTAAATATACAAAGATGGTAATTGTCATACTTATTTTCATGAATATGAAATTTGACAATGGATTATAAAACTCTTTCTTGTATAATTACTTAAGCGAGGACGATAAGTAATTAAGAGTTTTATGAATTCATATAATCTTTGAAAGTGTACAAAATACAAGAATTCAAGTATGGATAAATGCATGCATCTAGGAGATGAGTCTTATGGTTAAATATTAAATCTAAGTTTTGATTTATAATTTAAAATAAGATAACTCCTAAGTATTCCTGAAAGCTAGTGGGAGTATTATGTTTACTTTCTTAAATCATATATGTTGGATAACATATAGGAAGTAACATTTCATATAAGTTAAATGTTAAGTCTTAACTAGGAATGAAACTTCACTTGAAAGATTTAGGAAATAAAACATATAACCTTGTAATGTGTATTTATTATTATAAACATATGCGGTAAATAAATCTAATAGAACATGATATATCATTTAGAATGTCTAAATGGATACTGATGAACTCAAATAAGTACATTTTATTATCATCATTTATCCTATTTATTTGACTTGTTTTATTATATTATGTATGAGAATTGATACTTAATCGTTTACTTTTGTAATTCTCAGTTAAAAACAAGCATTTGGTGAAACTTAGCTATTATGGACTAAAAATGGAGAAAAATGATCAAGATTGGAAAAGGCTGCTGAAATGAAGAGATTGAAGACCATTGCCTGACTTTGAAGAATGCATGCATGCAATTCTGTCATGCGTTGCATATGAAACTTTGGTCAACGAAGAAGAACCAACCTGTTCTACTCTAGATGCGCCGCATTATACTTCTTACATACGGCGCATCACTATCAAGATTTCACCAGTTTCGATCCAAGATACAAGAAGATATGCGCCGCATACAGTTATGAAGATACGCCGCATCTCAAGGTGGTGTACGAATATTCTGGAATATAATAACCTTGGACCCCACGTGAAGTTAAGTCAATGCGCCGCATCTACTTATTCAATGCGCCGCATCTTACCTCAGACAGAAACTATAAATACCCCAAGGCCAGACGAATTTAAAAGACTTTTGACGTACGTGCCATATAACCCTAGACGAGCGAACGAATTCAGACGAATAGGCAGCACAAGACACACCCGAACGAAGATACAAGAGCTGTAAGAAGGTCCTGCATGTGTTTAATTCATTAAGTAGTTTTGTTTTATTGTATTAGTACACTTTAATTCATCAGGATTGGTGGCTTATGTAATGAGACAACGGAAAGGTTGCACTCCCTTAAAACTGCTTTCCCATTAATTAAAGTTTATATGTTGATGTCTTTGGTGACTTTTATTAGTGCATTGATAACCTCTGTGTCTATTAGTGGCTTGTCGTATGTGACTACGGAAGATCATATTGCTCCCACGGTTATAACTAACTTGATCACTTAGGAATAACTTTTAGACATAAGTAATCATTAAGGGTTTACTTGCCGATAAGATTAGAGCCAACGAGAAAGGGTTAATTACATACACTTCATATAAAACTAGCAATAAAACAAGTGACAAGCTACTTAATTATCAGGACAGGTCTTCTTATTGTCTCAAGTATTTATCTGTGTACGTGCGTGCTTATCGCTGATTCGTGCTCATTAGATTAGTTTATTATTTAATTGCAACCAAAACGTGCCAGTCTCTCAGGCTGAACCCCCTTGCGTTAGATTAGGTTGTATAATTGATTTAAGATATTAAAATACTGATTAGAATAACTAGATAATACGTTCCACTCTTAGTAATCGACACTCTACTTACCATTATATTCATACTGACCGGGTACACTGCTCGTTAAGTGTGTGTGTTATTGATAAGTCGGCTAAATATAAATTTAAAACTTGAGTAGGCATTAATACTGCTAAACCGCAACGACACATCACGCGCATCAAGTTTTTGGCGCCGTTGCCGGGGAATGAATTGTTATTATCTGTTAATTTGATTAGTATTTTAATTAGGTTTTTCTTTTTAATTTTTAGATTTTAACCGCTAACCGTGTTGTGTATTAGATTAATTGCATTCATTGTATTATTTGCATATTTTCTGTTTTGTGTGTTATTTGTTTTCTTTTATTTTTTGTTGCTTTTCGTTTGTGTTTATTTTTGTTTTTATTTTTCTGTTTTTCTGCATACTGCTATCGTTGTACTGAGCTTATTCAAACGATACGGCGCATCTATTTTCATAGATACGGCGTATTGCGTTTAATTTTTGTAAAATACAACGCGTTTAATTAATTCGAATACGGCGCATCTTTCCCCAAGATACGGCGTATTCTGTTTTTAATAAGAAATTTTTCTAAACGTTAACGCCATACGGCGCATCTGTTTTTACAGATACGGCGTATTTATTATTTTAATTAAAAACAGTTTTCGAATTATTAAACAGATACGACGTATCGATCTTTATCGATACGGCGCATCTTACTGAATCAAAAATCTTGTATTTTGAAACGTAACGAAAATACGACGCATTTAATTTTAATAAATAAAATTGATTTTTGATAAATTTAAACTGATACGGCGCATTCTGAATTATAAGCGGCGTATCTGCTTTCTGAATAAAAGTCTGATTAAATTTTAACGTAATAAGATACGGCGTATCCATATTTTTGGATACGGCGCATCATCTGCAGATATCAGTTATTCTTATATCCGTTTCCAAATTCATTAATTTCTCTTCTAGCAAACAAATCCTACTGATGCTTTCGTGATTATTTCAGAAGGAAAATGGTCGGATTCGGAGAACTGATTGACTTCGACTTCGAAGCCAAATTTATGGATGGAATATTAGTGCAAGATAAATCACTCGAACGTTACGATGGGGACTACATTGAACTTAATGACCTTGATGGACCATTAGAATCCAATGACCTGTTCATGGATGATGCGGAATCTGAGTTAGAAGAAGGAGAAATTCTGGATAGTCCAAAAGTCAACGTTATTAATACTAGGAATTACGATGAATTTGAGGGATATCATGGTTCTTGGGATTACGGTAGAAGGATCCACGCCGATTGTGCTTACAATTTGCAATTCCCATGCATGATTGGGTACAAGTGTATTGATGCCAATTTCTTTCCTATTTTACCGATCAATGTCATGTCAAGGAGCTTTTACAATTCTATTATGAGAAAAAAAATGGAGTATAAGGGAAAGAATGTAGTTGGAGCCTTCATTAATGTCCCGGTCTTCGTTGGATGTTTTACTATTGTTACTGAGTTCGCCATTGTTGAAGACATGAATGCCTATTGTGACAGCGATATGGGTGACGTGATTGTTGGAAAACCATTTTGTAGGGAGATCACTATTAATGCAAAACGATTTGAAGGAAAGATCACCTTTCAATGTGGAAGCGACGCTATCACTTATATGATGCCCCGAACTCACCCTGGTTTTAAACGTGCTACTAATAGGTTCTGCTACAAATTTTCTCCATTCCTTTTTATTGGTGATGTTGACATGAAGAGAGGGATGGAGTACCCATATCAAATGATGGAAGGATTCTACAAAGGAGTGTTGAAGTTGGGACCTGAATATATACGTGACGAATTTGTTGCTAAATGGATCCTACGTGGCAATGTGGGAATCAATAGAACAAAATAAGGAGCTGAACGTGAGTCTAACTTGAAGACTCTGGAATAAAGACAAGTGCTGACCGGGAGACAACCCGGAGAATTTTTACTATTCTGTTCTGTGTCGAGTCAGTCAGGCCCGCAGAAGATACGGCGCATCTCCATCCTAAGATGCGACGCATCTCCTGCACTGGTCATATCTTATTTTATTTTCTGCATTTTTATTTTTTACTTTAAAACTCTTTGTCAGTTTATTTAATGCGGCGCATCCCTGGTTAAGGATGCGACGCATCTTTTATTCTGATTCGTATTTATTCCAGGCTCGATACGGCGTATCTTCTTCCATAAGATACGGCGCATCGACTGACCTGATGATTTTCAGTTTTAATTTTTACATTTTATTTTTACTGACTACTAATGTATTATGCAAGTTTGAACTTTCTTAACTCAGGTGTGTTTAAGTCTTGATGGTATTATAGATTCCTGCATTTCCTGTTGATACATCAATTATGAAGCTTAAACGTTCTCATCCACAAGAAAGTTGATTTTTGCCCTTATACTAATGGAGGATCATACCGAGCAAATCTCAGGGGAGTTTTTCTGTTCTAATTCTTTTATTTTCCAGTTTTTAACCTTTGATACAAACAACGAGGACGTTGTTTAACTTAAGTGGGGGGATTGCAGAATTAGAACACTTACTTGTCCTAAACTTTTTCAAAAATTATGCTTAAAATGCGCTTAATATATCAAAATTAAAAATTTTTAGCATGTTTTTGTTTAAGATCTAAGTTGCATAGCCGCACACATAACGTTATTTTCAAAAATTGTGAACTTTTCAAAAATTCACAAATCTATGAGTGTGCCGGTGACTTGTAGACTTTAGAACTTGGCTTGTATACTATTCGAGACCACCATAATGAGTATTATTTATATAATTGGAATGACTTGTCTAAATTGGTAAATTTCTAGGATTACACCCAAATAGCCTTTATATGTTATGTGATATTAGCTAACTACACTGGTTAGTTAACCCCCGTATAAACCTTTTGTTACTCTCATTTTTAGAGTGAGATACCCCTAGAAAAACACTTAGAGCCATTCCTTTCGTTTCTTACACCTTTGTTATAATGTTTCGTTACACCCTTACACCTTAGCCTACCCTGTAGATTAAAATCCGTGGTTGGTTAATTGCTTTAGGCAAAGTGTGTTTCCTTACATTACCTGTGTTCGCGTGCGTAATTCATTATCTTTGGTTAGGTCGGGAAATTGCACAATGCAATTGGAGTGAAAGTAAATATTGTATATCTTTGAGTTTATTTTTTCGTGTGTTTACTACTTTCACTATTACCGTTATTTCTGAAAGTATGAAAAGTATGGAAAAATTATCCGGAAAGAAAGTGATAGAAAAGTTGTGAAATTTTACACATCTATGTTTATGTTTCTAAAAAAAAAAAAAAAAGAGAAGTTGGATGTTTGTTTTAACCAACTTATGTAAAGTTTTGTATTAAGTGGTCGATATCACCACTATTTGTTATATATTATATTTATGGATTGAATGGGAGTTGAACGTTATGGGAACGCCAACTAAGGATATTCTTTGATTAAGATCTTGTTGAGTATAATTCGTGTCTACCTAAAGCGTGTGTTTCAAGTGTTAAAGCGTGAGTTGTTCAATGATATGAGTCTTATTCATGGGATGGTTGGGATAGTGATTAACCACACTTAGGATTTTAATTTATCTGTTTTGTTTATTTTTCATTTTACACCAATTTGTATCCCAAATATTATCCATACCCTATATCATTCTTTATCCAAACCTTTGATTTATTGAGATTAGGGATTTGATCAATCTTAAGTATCGTAGTCGTGGATTCGGCTATGTATTTATGATTTTGTCGCCCTTTTTGATATAATATTATTGGTAAAGATTACTTGGTCCTATCTTTAGCCTATTCGAGTTAAGGATTTGAGCAATTGCAAGTATCGTGTTCGTGGATTCGATCATGTATTTGTGATTTTGTCGCCTTTTCTGGAATTTGAGATCGATAGAGATTAAGAAGAATGATTAACCCTTAAACCTCAAAACCCTTTTTACCGCTTTAGACTTGTTATTCCTTGGCTTTAGTGGGGGAGATGTGTATACTTGCCAAGCTTATGATAGAATATTCGTCACGACTGGACAGTTAAACGATTAGATTTGCTTTTATCGAAATATTTTATTTTATTCCTAATTCGTTAAGTGTTTGGTTGTGTGATTATGAAAAAACGAATACATGCTTAAATATAAAAATAAATCCTAATATCTTTTAGGATATATTTTCATAAGATTAATTTTAAGGTTTACTTGGGGACAAGTAAAGTTCAAGTGGGGGGATATTTGATGAACTCAAATAAGTACATTTTATTATCATCATTTATCCTATTTATTTGACTTGTTTTATTATATTATGTATGAGAATTGATACTTAATCGTTTACTTTTGTAATTCTCAGTTAAAAACAAGCATTTGGTGAAACTTAGCTATTATGGACTAAAAATGGAGAAAAATGATCAAGATTGGAAAAGGCTGCTGAAATGAAGAGATTGAAGACCATTGCCTGACTTTGAAGAATGCACGCATGCAATTCTGTCATGCGTTGCATATGAAACTTTGGTCAACGAAGAAGAACCAACTTGTTCTACTCCAGATGCGCCGCATTATACTTCTTACATACGGCGCATCCCTATCAAGATTTCACCAGTTTCGATCCAAGATACAAGAAGACATGCGCCACATACAGTTATGAAGATACGCCGCATCTCAAGGCGGTGTACGAATATTCTGGAATATAATAACCTTGGACCCCACGTGAAGTTAAGTCAATGCGCCGCATCTACTTATTCAATGCGCCGCATCTTACCTCAGACAGAAACTATAAATACCCCAAGGCCAGACGAATTTAAAAGACTTTTGACGTACGTGCCATATAACCCTAGACGAGCGAACGAATTCAGACGAATAGGCAGCACAAGACACACCCGAACGAAGATACAAGAGCTGTAAGAAGGTCCTGCATGTGTTTAATTCATTAAGTAGTTTTGTTTCATTGTATTAGTACACTTTAATTCATCAGGATTGGTGGCTTGTGTAATGTGACAACGGAAAGGTTGCACTCCCTTAAAACTGCTTTCCCATTAATTAAAGTTTATATGTTGATGTCTTTGGTGACTTTTATTAGTGCATTGATAACCTCTGTGTCTATTAGTGGCTTGTCGTATGTGACTACGGAAGATCATATTGCTCCCACGGTTATAACTAACTTGATCACTTAGGAATAACTTTTAGACATAAGTAATCATTAAGGGTTTACTCGCCGATAAGATTAGAGCCAACGAGAAAGGGTTAATTACATACACTTCATATAAAACTAGCAATAAAACAAGTGACAAGCTACTTAATTATCAGGACAGGTCTTCTTATTGTCTCAAGTATTTATCTATGAACGTGCGTGCTTATCGCTGATTCGTGCTCATTAGTTTAGTTTGTTATTTAATTGCAACTAAAACGTACCAGTCTCTCAGGCTGAACCCCCTTGCGTTAGATTAGGTTGTATAATTGATTTAAGATATTAAAATACTGATTAGAATAACTAGATAATACGTTCCACTCTTAGTGATCGACACTCTACTTACCATTTATTCATACTGACGGGGTACACTGCTCGTTAAGTGTGTGTGTTATTGATAAGTCGGCTAAATATAAATTTAAAACTTGAGTAGGCATTAATACTGCTAAACCGCAACGACACATCACGCGCATCAGATACATATCTTTTAAATAAGATAGAACATGTATGAAATCTAAGTATGACTCGAAGATTTTTCATGAACATCATGTTACATAAACGAATTGTTATAAGATGTTATGACAATGTTGATATCTAATTGAAAGTTATTAGATAACTAGTGTAATGATTATTCTAATGGAATATGTTTGGATATAGAATTACATCCTCAGCCTGGAACAGCTTCCAGATTCTATAGATGAACAATTTGTCAATTGTTGTGCAAATTGTCATAGCCAACAAACTTGAAAGTTTGGAAGGCATCAAACATTACACAATAGATATTCAAGTTTACGGAATTTTAATGATGCTGGTTTAATTGAGATGACACTCAATACTAGTTATGGTAGGATTTCATCCTTGGCCATGAGAATAGTTGTGCTTACTAAGAGCATAGTTACATTATATATTAAAAGAATAAGAATACTTTAAACTTTAAAAATGTTTGAAAGTTTGATAATCATAAATTGGTGATTGAGGTTGTCACACACTTTATGAAATATTATGTGGCAATATCAAATTATTTGAATGTACACATACAAGAACTTCACCAGTTGAATTCTTGAAATAAGTATTCTCAAAATTCTGATAGATCAAAGTTGGTTGATTTATGTCTTGTCAACAAGTATGATTGTCATAGCTTGAGACATAATTCATCAACTAGAGTTACCATCCATTGATCTATTTAGTATTTGGATAAAGGATGTTAAACATTTATTATTTGTAATGAATTTAAGTACTTGGTACGTTTATTTTCATTAATAATAAATTATGTCCTATATTTGCATCTTTAATCCATGAATAATTTAGTTATTATAAATCGTCCGTTGTCAATTAATTATATGAGAATATTATTGAATTAAGACAAATATGAGTTTTGGTATAATATACTTGAAAGTATATTGATGCGTTGACATGCTAAATTCACATGATATTCAATGAATTGAATATAGTACTTATCATAAACTACATGATGTTACTTTATGGATGTTGTTATTAAGTAAATCATGAATAGTTATCCTCAGACTTGAGATACCAGATAACTGTTATGAATGTTGTGCATTCTGTGGAACAATTTAACGCTATATGTAAATGGTAGTCATAAGGATTATTTTCGGAATTGTTACAAAATTCATAGGTTATGCTTGTAGTCAAGATAGAATTTGTTCCTTTAAATTTATTTTGGAGTTTAATACTGCTGGGCCCCTTGTAGGATTGACAAGATGTTTGCGTGGCCACGCCCAAGATCTCCACTGAATATGTTCAGAAGATTTGGTAATCTTGCTCAATCACAAACAACAAGAAATAGAATAGTTGAATAAAGAATGACTTAGATCCATATCTTTATTTAACGTGGTATTAGTAACAAAAGGATAATAATAATGATGAATCATTAAAGGTTTTTCCAGGAGACCTACTCGAGTTGTACTAGAGGCATCGAATTGTTGTTAGACGCTAATCGATGTGATTACACTATTAAAATATGTCCAAGTGGGAGTTGTTAGTCTATGGACATTATTTTAGTAGTCGTATGTTATGATCGAACTCGAGATCATGAGATTGCACACTTTATGTATGAAGAGTAAATGAATAATAATTATTTATAAAAAGTTATATTTAATTATTATATACACAAAACACATAACGACCGTTAGTAATTAACGGATAATGACTAACGACTGTTAGACGAATAAAATGAAAGTTTTATAGATGAAATATTGGAGATCAAAGGAGGTTCTAGAATCCCCTAAGGGACCTAGATCGACCGACCATAGGGTTAGGATTTCCTAATCCAAATCTCACTTGGACTCCAAGATTTGCATCCTATATAAACAAACCTTAGGGTCATTCTTTTGTACCTCTTGTGCACTTGCTAATACCCTAAAGTTTTCTTCTCCTTTTTCTTTGCTATTGCCAATCGAACAAACACCCCTAAGGGTTTCAATTGGTTTGTTTTGAACAAACAAATTGTTTTGTGTTTCTTTTACTAGCATAATCATTTACTTGGTATTAGTACGTGTGTACAAGAACGTGAATCAAACACACTATTGTTTGATTCTTGGATTGAATTGCAAAATCGGTAAGGGGCAATTCGTGTAATCCTTATAAACCCTAATTAGGGTTCATCACTATTGTTGCTTGGATTGATTCTTGTTTTGCTAGAATCATTAAGGTACGCATACTTTTATTATTGGTTAATTAATTTACATGTTATTTGATCCTACTCGCTTCCACTATTATTTTGATGCTTTATGTGTTTTATTTATGATTGTCATGATATTAAAATTCCAACATCGAAGTATATATTGACGTACTCCGGCCCTCATCGTTGATCTTTCGCAAATTAGATTAGTCATTGGGTGTCTCCAAGATGTACGTTGAAGCCTAAACATACAAACTCCGGGACCTTCATTCTGGAGGAAACCAAGGCGAGAGTTCTGAGCTTCCAACCTCACCAGGTACAATCTTGGGGTGTCACGAAAAGGCTCAAAAATGGTTACTAGATACCCGGTTAGGCAGCGTACATTTGAGTTAAAATCCTCGATTTTCCAAGTAACTTGAACCTCAATAACAACAAATTTATTTTGGAGGAAACCAAGTCCCACAACCTAACTGGGCCACTAGTTTTGAGTTGCTTGTTTGTAGTTTATCCGGATAAAACAAGTATTGTCCGTCCATTGGGCGCAGTTGTCATAGTAGAAAAAAGATCAAAGCGCGCAGACTTTTGATCGGTGAGAGTACAATGGGAAGAAGAAGAATGATGGAAGAAAAGTGTATGAAATGGTCAGATGAACAGTTGTAATTGATGGGGCTACTTTGTTTATGTTTATTTATTACCTATTGTAGGTTCGTTGCTCTTGTCGCTGCCAATGCCCACTGTTTCGTACATCTTCCTTGGACTCTAGTGTTGGGATCAGACAGGCTCTTCGAACGTACTCTTGTACAATTAATGATGCTTTATACGATTCACGTGTATATAGGATGAGACTTTTTTTAAACATTACATAGAAAAGAGAATGTCAACTCGATATGTGATGTTTTTTAATATGTTGCATATGGTTATGTCTTTTCACTGTTTTCTTAATGTTGGAACTATACATATCCACGTGAGTATGGATTAATCTTTGCCATTGGTCATCTTGAGTTAGTTTAGTTGTTATTCGAACGGCATAAATTTTATAGGAAACGCTCTAGCTAGCAAGAAAGCTAGATAAATGAGAAGTTACGTACATACGAACTGTACAAGCTATATATGAACATTTCAATCAGTTCAATTTGGTTTAGTTTTCCGATTCAGTGTGACTCGATTTGAGTTTCCTCCTCAAAAGTATAATTTTTAGGAGCTTTCGTGTTAAAAAAACACAATTTCGATATCGCCATATGACCCAACATGTTGTTTGATCTACCACGTCAAAAGCTGTCTTGGACGGGATGTTTTAGTTTACCGAGTCCCCTCAAGAGATTAGACCATGTAGCATGCTCGGGAAGTCAGCCAAATGCCAAATCTTCAGTTGTTAAACCATATGGCAAGCTCCAAAGTTCAGGTCTTTATCACATATTGAAGTTGAATTTCCCCAAGTTCCACCATTTTGCATGCTCTCGATCTTTTGGTCTCCATCACATATATATTATACACCTTGTAGAGTTTATTCTATGCTTCTATACATGCTTTAAGCCGACAGACTTATTGGTACTTGTTTGTTTAAGATCCTCCATATAGCTATTCGGCGTGCTATAGGGATCCTAATAAACACACAAACGATACAGCATATATGACTTATTCACTTTCGTTTTGTTTTTATTTTCGGTGAAGTTCCTAAATGTATATATACTTTGGAACACTATGGTCAAACAAAGCATATAGTTGATCATACTTTTGAAAACAATACTTTGGAATTCACATTCAACATGCATAGCCCTATATAAGTAATATAACTAATTAGTACAGGAGCCTTATAGAAAGCGGTTAAGAAAGTCAGTAATGGAAAATACAAACTGAAAAATATATAGAGAACTTAGGAAAAAAAAAGTTTCTGGAGTTTTAATTGGTTGCTAAACAGTCTAGTATATAAAGTTGAACATTCATGTTCTTGCCTTAATTTTGTTCCCTATAAACTATCCTTTGGTGAATAAAATAATACTGTAATACTTTTGACGTATATTCTTTGATGTCAAAAGTGAGAGAATGGAGACATCACATTTCAGTCTGTTTAACTACTTTTACTTGAATGCAAATTCATTTAGCTACAAGAGGGGCTAAAAACCTTCAAACTGTATAAATAGCTATACATTTATTGCGTTTTGGTAAAAAAAAAAAACAGATAACCATTTTAAAATGACCAGAATTGACAACTTAATTAGTTAAGATTTTTTTTGAATTACAATGTAACTTTTAGTCTGTAATTTTCGTTCCTTCTAAAAAAAATTAGAATGTAAATTTGTAATTATATATGTCATTGTGTATGTAGTACTCATGTGCAAGTTAAGTTGTAATTAGGAAACCATTTAGTATCGAGATGATAGAATTTTCAAGAACAAGGACTCACTTCTCCAGCTTTGGTTTCAATTCGGAGATAAAAGCTATTTCTCATCTTTGGGTTTACAGTAGGTGTCGGGATAGGATTCGTAACTGGGCTGTTTGGTGGCTAATCCTACACATTTGCCGATGGTAATAGCTTATGTCTAGGTGCTTTGTTTTTTGGGGTGTTTTTCAGTGTTGTTTGGTATTGTTTTATTTTTCCAGCGTTGAGCGCTTTGTTGTATTTTTGGTCTAGCTCCTTGCTAGGCTCTTTTTGTAGATAAAATTTCCGGTCAAATAAGAGCCTATAGCATTGCTAAGAACACTTTTTTATGTGTATATGCTACACATTAATACTTCGGCCATTCAGTAAGAACCTATAGATCTTTTTAAGTTGACATTAACATGAACGTTATTCTTTTTTTCAAAACAAAACACTGAGCCCCCAAATGACTAATTGCCTGTAAAATAAAGAGGTAATGGTTTTGTTTGTAAAGAAACATGACTAATCAACTTATGTAAGCTTTTGAGTAGTGGTTTATTTTCTTGTTTAAAGAATAGGAAACATATTCACTAGCGCGCTTTGTTGTATTTTTGGTCTAGCTCCTTGCTAGGCTCTTTTTGTAGATAAAATTTCCGGTCAAATAAGAGCCTATAGCATTGCTAAGAACACTTTTTTATGTGTATATGCTACACATTAATACTTCGGCCATTCAGTAAGAACCTATAGATCTTTTTAAGTTGACATTAACATGAACGTTATTCTTTTTTTCAAAACAAAACACTGAGCCCCCAAATGACTAATTGCCTGTAAAATAAAGAGGTAATGGTTTTGTTTGTAAAGAAACATGACTAATCAACTTATGTAAGCTTTTGAGTAGTGGTTTATTTTCTTGTTTAAAGAATAGGAAGTATCTTGCTATGTAAGATTTTACGCCTATGTAACGGGCTGAGATATGAGATTCACCTATATCCTTTGTACTTAAACGTTTTTTAGAATAATATATTTACCGGGTCTTTCGACCTTTTACCCAAAAAAACATGACTAATCAACTTGAGATGATGTTGATATCATTATTTAATTAAAAGGAGAAAAATATTCAACTATATGTTGGTGCCTTCTTATGGTTGTTCTGGGACTATAGTTCCCTTGAGGGCAATTAATGTTGGTTTGGTCGCTCCCCTGGTTAAGAATTCGACTTCCATTAGAAGGACATTTTTAACATACTAGTATTCTAGCTATTGTTGGCTATACTTTCTATTGGTTAGTCCCTCTTGTTGGCTACGCTAGGCAGACTTCTTTATTGCTTCTAGACTGTTCTCAACCAAAATTTCATCAAACCTTTTTATAAAAAAGGTCTACAAGTGGTGCTAAATAGGTTGATACGTTTGCATATTTATGTATGGTTTGTGTTACACAAACCCTCCCTATATTGTAATATCCGGGAGTTTGGTCAAACCATACAACAGGCGATGCACAACGTACAAACTGACGATGCGTGTAATAATTAAAAACACTCCTGTGGGAGGGTCCAAATAACTTGCCCATATGTATATTACGTATCAGTGAGATAGGTTGGAAATGACAGATGGGTCCAGGCTATTATACCAATTTTAGTGCATGATGAATTTTAGAAAGAATCTAGGGTTGTAGATTAGGCCTAACCTTGAGATGGTGGAAGAAAAAGAGTGTGGATTCCCTTTATGCATGCTACTCTATGATAACCGGTAAATATATTACTATAAATTAAGTACATAGCCTATGAATTAAATGTTGGTACTTTAATAGGTGTACTGTCCTACTAACTATATAGCACCATAATGATGGTATTAAAACTATGTCCGTGCATGGGTGGTGATGGGCAGACAACCCTAACGGTATGTGGTTTTGTTAGCTTCAATTAGTCCAAATATAAACAGATTAATGTGTGTGATGTATGTAACTCAAGGTTGGTAACTATTAATGTTGCAAGATGGAGTACTTGTTTAGGAGTTTCAGTGATCAATGATGGAAGCACACATATATTCTAGCAAATAATGATAACTGTTATAAAATATAGTATTTGTTCAAAATACCTATTCAATTTCTATATACTATAATGTCATGTTACTCTGGTGCCAAAAATTAAATTTGTTTAACAATTTTGAAATTCACTAACGAAGATAACGCTTGAGGTTTGACAGTCAAACGTACATCTCCGAATTCATATGCTTTAATTAAGCTCTGATCAAAAGCAACTACGATAATCTTTAAACTGAAGAACTTCCCGAGATATATGCACGGGCTGGTCGGTATGAGTAAATAAACTCATATTGCAATTTTGTATATGTTCCTAATGTTATATGATCGTCTAGGTCAATTTATCATTACTCGAATTCTAAAGATAACAGTTTAGTTGATCTCAGGCTAGATGTAACAAGGACATCCCAAGACCACATTTATTACCGCCACCTCTGTGGTACATCATCTTTCTCTCTTTTTAACTAACTTCGCACCAAGTTAATGTAATAGGACAAACAACTTCATCAACCAAAACATACCCCACTTAAACACAAATATACCCCCACCAAAACACACCCACATACCAAAACACACACTCCACGACTCGGTCTTGCACACGACCGAGTCTTGCATTTTCCCATTGAAGACGCGTGCTTGGGAAACTCCGTAACACGCAGGACACGTCCTCAAGATCACAAGACTCGGTCTTGAGGGCCTTATTACGCCGGGTCTCACTAAGCTAACCTAGGTTTACATACTTCTATATATGAGCAATCGAAAACCCCATATGTTTACAATTAATACAAATGAATGACTTGTTCTTTCATACGTTGTTATGTTTTAACTACTTTTGGGTGCTTTTGTAAACGTAATTGAAAGTCTAGCTTGGATGTGAACTTTTAGCTCATATGAGTAGCTTTAGAAGGCACATGGGTCACCTAACCTCTAGGATAGGTTCAGATAGCATGAGCGTGTGCAGTTCTTTTCAGTTTAGTTATGGTACAACATATGCTACATAGCTACAAGGTTGAGACAATCACTTAATTTGATGGATTTATTCATCCCTCATTCTTATGTTAATTTTCACAGTTTTTGTGATAGAACTCTTAGAATACAAGATAGTTGGCCCAAATACGATTGTGACGTTTGTATGAATTAGGTCCAGGTTTTTATATACTTCTTCCGTCTCAAAATTATTGTCGTAAAAGATAAATCACAAAATTTAATAAAAATGAGACCACTATAAATCTCAACCATTCAAAGAGAATATTCCCCTAATATATTCTCTAGTTTTTACTTAAAAAGTAAAGTGGTCAATTATTTTAAAACATAAAAAAAAAAATAAAAAAAATATGGACTATAATTTTGAGAGGAGGGATTACTACTTTTATAACTATCATATAAATAAAGGAACTAAGATTCTTTTAAATTTGGTTTCAACATGATATAAGTCATGTTCAATGTATAAAAAACAAATGGGCCTTTATCTTTGATTAAAAGAAAAACATTTATCAATTTAACTTATATGATTTATCAACATAACCTATCATGTTGAAAATAACTTTAGAAAATCCTAATCCTCAATAAAGCATAACAACTTACGGGTTTTATCATTAAACATGAACTCCTTGATTTATCTTGTCAACAAAAATAGAAGCACATTAACGAGCCTCCAAAAAAGGTGTTTAAAACTATATATAACCTATACAATTCCTGTATGAAAGAAGCCTTACGAGTGTTTAGTATGTTGTAATCAAAGCCAGAATGAAAAAGATTATTACGATGTAATGAAAAAATGTTGTTTGTTTACATTTATAGAATGTAATGATTCATTACAAGGAATGACTTATTACACCAAAACCATTCTTTAGGGGTCATTTTTTTTTCTTCATTAAATCATCTTGTAATGGAATCAAAATTAAATAAAACTCCATCATTAACTAACCACATTAAATAAACTTCCTATTATTAATGATTATTTTTGCATTTTTATTATCGATTCCATTACGTCTTATTATACAAACCAAACATAATTAATAACGACAATGAATCATCACATTACACTCTTTATTTCATTACATCGTTTATTCCATTCATTTGACGTTTCATTCCGTCTTACCAAACAAACCCTGTATGCATGCACACGTCAAATGCTCTAATAAACAAATAGTTCGTTAGGGTAATATCTTTATACTAAAATGGAAATTACAAAAAAAAATAAAAAATAAATAAATAATAATAAAAATAAAAAAAAAATAGATAAAAATAAAAATTGACAAAAATAACCAATTTTATACATAGTTTACTAAATTCCTCGTTTTTATCCAAGACCCTTATACCTATGAAACTAGCAAGGTTTTGAGACTATCCGCGAATTTAAAAAATCATAAGGTTTACCTTGCCTAGTTTTTCTAAAAAAATCGCAAAGTTGACTAGCAAGGTTAACCGTGCTACTTTTCTGAAAAATCGGAAAGTTTAACTAGAAAGGTCAACCTTGCGATCTTTTCAAGAAATTAGCAAGAAAAACTTTGCGATTTTTTTAAAAGTGATAGCTACAGCATACTGATTCTATTAAACGCAATCGAGAAACCGTAAAACTAGACATCCTAATATTATAAGAAAGCAATTTAACTAAGTCGTTATCTATATATTCTACTGAACACATAGTCACATACAAAGTATACAGCCTAAAAAAGTACAAAGCGAGCCATTAAAAGTGCCCAAAATCACAGATATAAAGTATAAACATTAATTACACATTTACACAATTAACCTCTCATACTTATCATAAATTAATAGAATATTATAAGTCAATTTCTCTTATAAACGCGAAAAAAGCCTAAAAAGGATAAACCCAAGTAATTAAGGATAGTGGAAGAAAAACTTAATTAATTAATTAATTAATTTTAAATCACAATATTGATTTTTTTAGTTAAATTTTGCGATTTTTCATAAATCTAGCAAGGTTGACCATGCTATTGAATTTTGCGTTTTTTTTAATAGAAAACTTGCAAGGTTTGACTAGCAAGGTAAACCTGCAAATAGTCGTAAAACCTTGCTAGTTTCATGGGCATAAAGGATTTTTGGATAAAAATTAGGTATTTTGTGAAATATATTTTTAAAATTGGTTATTACTATCATTTTCCTAATAAAAAAACAATAATCGTCATCAAATGAAAAAAATTTAACATGAGAAATTGTGAAATAAACGCAAGAAATACATTTAGTCACGTTTATTTATTTTTATTAGTAAAAATATCTTTTTTGTTGACTCAATACAAACATGCAATTCACAATAGCCATTTTAATGTAAATTTACTGAAATTTGTAAGCTGCAAATTCAAAACTTTGACATTTATATGATATTTTACAAATAATATGAATGCTACAATCTCAAAATTTTGACTCACAAATTTGTTACTGATCAACTATAAAAACCTTTTACTTAAAAATTTGAAAAAAAAAATGAATTAAAGCTTCCAATTGCGTTTTTTATAATTTCTCAAAATTTCCTAAAAAAACTATTAAAATTTATTGGACCCTGTAAAACATCCTTGGACCAACTCTAGTCCTCATGACATGGGTATATCACCATCAGTGCAGCCCAAATATATTGAAGCGTTTCTTCAGCTATTTGGCCCACCGTTTGTGGCACGTGGTGGGTGGCTAAAAATGATTGTTCAAATGTCCATGACTTCATGTAAACAAGTTACTAGAACTAGAATGTTACTTTTTCATATTAAAAATAAAAATAATCTCGTCGAAATGAATGTCATTGCTTTCTTACGATTTGGAATTTTTCATAATCAGTAAGCACAATATTTTGAATTTATCCTACAAAAAGTGAGATGTTAATTAAAAATTGCAAAACCAAAGTATGAGGATTTAAATTGGAATGGAGGATGGTCTTGAAACTAAAGAAAGGATAAATATGAATTACGGAATGAAAATCGTTTGAAGAGTAAAAAAAAAAAACTATATAAATAATGGTATATCGAAATAGTTAAGATCATTATCATCAACTTCACTATATCATTATCGTCGAGATAAGTGACGAAGGGGGCGCCTGCCCAGCATAAAACTATATATGTAAATCCATGGCTAATATCCTGGTTTGTTACCATAGCAAAGAGATTTGTATCTCAATTGTTAAAAATCATCAAAGTTTTTTTCTTTTAGATATAACTTTCATGCTTCGCCAGAGATACAACCATATAACCCGGTAACTCTAATAACAAGTACTTTTTGTTAAGATAGAATTGTTCTAGTGACATATGATTGGTCCAAATATATAATGGGTTTTTTTAACTTGTGCCATAGGGGCACAAGTTAAGCTCACTATAAGTACACCAAAAGTACATATGGACCCACATAAAAGTACACTTGTATGTACTTTTATGTAAATCCTTATGTACTTTTTCGTGAGCCCCTATGTACTTACAGTGTGCTTAACTTGTGCCCTTATATAGTGATCTACATATTGCAAGATAGGCACATTTATCATATATATTCAATTAATCAATCTTTGTTATTCAATTTTTTTTATCAAAAAATAAATAAATAAATAAATAAAATAAAATAAAATAAAAACTTTCACCCTTTGTTTAAAAATTAAATATCTCGCAAACAGTTAATCTTTATGCGAAAAGAATCATACCATCGCGACGAGAATTAGATTATCTTTCTATAGATATGCACTTTTATATACTTTCAACCATTTTTTTTTCCTCAAAATTTTCACCCAGAAAAATCACATGTGATTTGTAAAAATCACACATGTGATTTGTAAAAATCACATGTTTGATTTTTACAAATCACATGTGATTTTTCTGGGAGGAATTTTTGAAAAAAAAAAGTTCTTCGAAAGTATAGATGTTGATCCCAGTTATATACTTGATTGAATTCCCTTAGCTTGTAAAGGTTTAGTTATGCTAGGTAAACTAACACAACTAGTATAGAAACTGTGTTGAATTTACTAAGGTTTATGCGGAATCTAAACAATAGTATTAAGAAGAACACTAACACAAAAATAAACAAACCAACAGTTTCAATATTATTAATATGAATGCTCTCTTAGTATTAGGGTTTACAACCTTGAAGCTATGAATAATACGTATATAACTCAATGCCCTAGGACCTCCTTTTATAGACTAAATAGTCCTAGTCGGCTTACAATTAATTTCTATACAAGATAAATTTTTAAAGAATCTTTTCTATACTTATCTAAACATTCTATACATATCTAACCGACTCTAATACTCCAGCAGCACTAATAAACACTTAGCAGTACTAACTCTGTACTCTGGCAGCATTAAGTCTTCAGCAGTTGTAACTTAGTACTAGCAGCACTAAGTTTTCTTCTAGCAGCATTAACTACTTAGTGTATATTTCCTTGAAGTTCTCAGCAGTTATAATATACACTAGCAGTCTTAACCTTAATAAGCAGCAGTAACTCTATAACTAGCAGCAGTAATGACTTAGAGCATTTTCCTTGTAATACCTGAGCAGTCTTAATCACATGAGCAGCAATAACACCTTGTAAGCTTTAATTCCCAACAATCCTCCCCTAAACTTGATATTTTCTCCTAAAATCATCAAGATTCAATCAAAGCTTAAACCTTCACCAGGAGGATGCTTCCAAACACTATTGCCTTATTTTCTTATAATCAGCCCCACAAAGTTGTTTCTCCATTTTCTTAAGTAGCTGATATACCATTTCACTCCAATAATCAACTTGAAGTTTGACTGTACCATTGAGCATCATTTCAAGTGTATGCTTAGCTAAAGCATAGTCTTTCTCCACCAACATGTAGATTTGAAGTCCTCTCATCATCACAGTATGAACTCCACATGACTGAAAAAGCTTCCAAAGCACAACTTTATTTCTATACTGATCATGCCAAACTCTATCTTCATGATGAGTTTCAAACATAACTTTCAAGTCACCCCAGAGAACTCTATCCAAAATGTCTTCTGGTCTAGTATCTCCATACTTCTCTTTGACTAATGCCCATAAGGTCTCTAAATCTTCCCTATCAAACTTTCTGAGCATCTGATCCATGGTGACAAACCTTTGAGAACTTCCACCAACTCTGATTATCTCCCACCATGCAGTTTTTCCATGATAACCAGTCTTCCAGTCAATAATAGGCACCTTGGTTCTCAAAGGAACAACATCAACAATTTCTTCATTATGATCACTTGCAAGTTCTATCAATTGTTGTAAATCAGCTGTTTCTTTTGATCACCTTCTTGTACTTGCTCTGTTTGCTCTTGTACCTGCTCTGTTTGTTCATCTATTTTCTGCTTCTTATTGCTGTCAGGTTCTAATTCATCTCCTGCTCTCTTTGAACCTCCTACCACCTCATCTTCATTTATAGCAATGAAAGTATTTACCCTCTTGAATACCTTGTCAAACTGATTTTTTATCTTTTCAAAACTAAGATTCTTCAACTGACTAGGCTTCCAATTATCCATGTTTCTCAGATATGTACTCATTACTTTCCTTTGTTCAGCTTTGGTAGGTGGTTTATTCCTCTTTGCTTCAGTCCTCTTTTGAGCAAATAACTTCTTCTTGCCACATCCTCTGGGCTAACATGTGATCTGCTTCACATTTTGCTTGTATGTCATCCTATAAGTTTATTAGTGCAAGACTTGCTTCTTCTGCTTTCTGAGCTTGCTCTCTTCTTGCCTCTTCTTCTTCAGCAAGAAGCTCAGCTTGCACCTGTCTTGCAAGTTCTTCATCTTCTATGAGTTGTTGTTGTTGCTGTTTTAGTGATAAGAATTTCTTCTTAGGTTCTTCAATCAGGATGCCTTTGCCTTTATCAGTTGAAGTAGTTGTTGGTTTTATTGTTGATGCTGGTGTTGGCTCTTTAATCACAACTCCTTTTGCCTTAGGTCTTGTGCTCTTTAACTTTGTAAGTGCTTGAGCTATAGTTAATTCTTCATCAATTGTAGTAGTAGCAGCACTAACTTCAGGCTCAGCAGCACTAACTTTTTCACTAGCAGCACTAACTAAAATTTCAACATTAGCAGCATCGTTATCAACAGTATTAACCATCAACTTGGCCACTTCAACCAATTTTTCAATACCAGCAGTTTTAACTTGTTCCACCTGCTCTTCCACAACAACTTTAGTAGCTTCATCCAAAACCACTTCATTCCCCATCTGATTAGCAACAACAAACTCATCACTCTCATACACAACTTCCTCATCAACATCAGCTACTAAACCTTCATCTACCATTTCAGTATCCTCCCCTGAATCCTTTTCTTCATTCCTCCCCTGTTTGGGAGCATCCTCCCCCAAACTTTGTTCAGCTTCACTAGAGGATTTAATTCTGAAAGCAGTACCAATCTTGTATAATCTTTTGTGTTTGTGTGTTCTTGACCTCTGTCTTCCTTCTAGATATCTAACTCTTCTCTTCAACCTTTTAATTTCATCACCCTAAGAAAATGTAGTCTGTTTGAGGTCAAGAACTTCTTTTGACAATTTTGTACATAATTTCATCAATTCCTTAAGTTGTATACTACCCTCAGCACTTCAGATTGTGTTACCTCTCCCGAGTGGTACATCTTTGGGCATGTTAGACACAGCCTCATCCCTAGAATGAGCACTTGTGCCCCCCATGGTTTCTTGGTGCCTGGGGTTTCCATCACCTGAGTCAGTTCCATGAGAACTTGACCCATTAGATGTTGCCTTGGATTTGGTCTTAGAGATGTTACCACTGTCCTGCTCTGCATCTAAGCTAGCAGCAGTAGTGGCAACCCTTTCCAAACTACCTTCTCACTCCTTATTGGTAGCCTCATCTACATCCATACCAGCACTAGCCTGAGGTAGCTGAGTGCCCTTTTGTGTGAGCCTACGGGTATAGGTCTTTTTAGGTTGAGATGTGGATGGTAAAATTGTGGGTATGTGATGGGTATCAGCTGGGATTACTGAACCTTCACCCTGAGTTTGACTTTGTACCAACATTGCTTGAGGCAATGGTGTTACATTCCCTGAAAAATCTTTTCCTGCTCTCTTCATGTTAGCAAAAATTTTTTTAGTGTGAGAGAGAGCAAGATATGTTTTTGAATGAATTTTCTTTTGAGAAAACTGTTTGTCCATAAGCAGTTGTAAAAACCTTGGATATAGATAAAATTTACTTGTAGATTTATCCAAGTTCTTGACCATACCATCAAAAATCATTTTGGAAAAATTAAACTTTGTATTTACAGATAAATAAATAATAGCAGATGCTATATTGCTGCTAAATTCATTCCAGCTAGTTGTCTTTAAACTAAGACACTGCAAGATGGTATGAATCAAGAATTTCCACTGTGGGGAGAAGTATGTTTTAAATTTTTTTAATGAATCATTTTTCCTCTCATATCCTGATCGGTGTATTTTACATACACCTCATAGCATGTTAATTACGCATTGTTGCATTGTTATTCGTTGTTATACATGTACTTTGAGGTGTTTTATGATTATGTAGGTTTGGCGCATAAAGGAGCTAAAGTTGTGATATTACAAGCTTAAAATACGATAAGGGCTGAAAGTGTTAAAACAAATTAAAGTTTAAACACATTTATGTGTTTTGTTCGTGAATTATTGAAGGAAAGTAAGCATGGGACCGAAAGTGAAAAGTGGTGCAACTCAGGGGCCATATGCATACAAGTGACAAAGATTTAGGTTTATGGTGAAAATCCTATTATTATAAATATAGATGGTACGATTGATTTCATTTGATCAATTGGTGGGGTTCCTGTGGCTATAGTAGCCGACAAAAGAAAGAGGACATCATTCGCAAAAAAACCAATATCCAGCCGCCGTTTGTTTTACTTCATTCGTAGATCAACAACCGACATTCATATATATTATTTGTTTCTCGATGAACGTGCCAAAAGTATAAAGATTTAATTTCCTTTGGAGAAAGAATAGTACGTAGCATCATGCACAAGCAAATCGGAATGGAGATGATATCTACGATTGTGATGCGCGGCTAACCTTTTTTTAATCTCTCCCGGTAAAAGATATATTTGGTTTGATCATGTTTACGGATTTTATTTTGTTTGTCAAACATTAATTCATTTGATTTTAATGCTTATCCTTTATTTGATTTTAATGTTTTAATATAATTATTTGGTGAATCATTGCAAGACATATTATTGCGAGTCAACGATTATGTCGAGCCTAATTAGTATAGGGGTTAAGATGGTCGTATGGTAAACATAATTGTTCATTTGAGTAATTATAAAATTAATTGATAGGATTATTGTAAGACATGTTATTTCTAGTCAACGAGTCGTGCCGAGTCCAACTAGTTTAGGCATTAAGACGATTCGTGTGGTGAGTATAACTTGTGCCCAAAATTGTCCTTTCCAATTAATACAAACTATGTCTATTTGGTTTGAAAACAAACATTAGTAATAATCCGTAACTTGATCATATCAATATATCTGGAGCCGGGAGGGATTGCTTTTCTACCCAATTGTTTAAAAATTCTACTTTTATTTGCTTATTTACTTTTTATTGCTTATTTACATTCAAGTTAATTAGTAGTTTAATTATTAGCTTATTCCCTTTCTAGTTAATTAGTATTTAATTATTAAGTTTTCAAAATCACAACTTTTATTGATCAGTGATCACCCCAAAACTTTAATTAAAACCACATACTCCTCGTGGATACGATACCCGCTTGCCCTATCTAGTATAAGGTAATTAGGTTTTATTTTTGATCGGTACAACGACATCGGTCAAATTTTGGCGCCGCTGCCGGGGAGTGAGTGCGCTTTTGGTTTAAGTTTTTGTTAATAGTTTTAAAAATAAAAAATACAAAAAGATTTTCTTTTTCTCTTGTTTTGTTTGCTTGTTTTGTTTTGTTGGTTGTGAGTGTGCAAGTTATTGTATGCACACGAGTAGATCGGGACGTACATCATCGTTAGTTTACGATCCTGAGATTTCTAGGTAATCTCGCATGGTCAGTTTCATCATTTGTTTAACCTAGAGCTTCTATGGATTCATGCTGGACTTGTGGGAATCCATTTCATTCTTATG
The DNA here is from genome assembly GCA_021014915.2 of Artemisia tridentata subsp. tridentata. Taxonomy (NCBI): domain Eukaryota; kingdom Viridiplantae; phylum Streptophyta; class Magnoliopsida; order Asterales; family Asteraceae; genus Artemisia; species Artemisia tridentata. Next base: position 87,886,220 of record CP139505.1, read on the forward strand.
AAAATTGTCCAGAGGAAAAAGCAAGTAGGAAGGAGCGAGTACTTGAGACATATGACTATCAATCTCAATATGATGATTATGAGCATAACACATATCATGCTAATTACAATATTGAGATGGAAGATTACACGAGGTATCGAGGGGAATATGGTGGTCAATATTATCATCCTTCATATGAGAGCTCTAGTTTATTCAATCAACCACAGAGACCGACTCAACAATATGAGTGATGATGTACCCTCCGAACGGGTCGAAGGACTCCCCTTCGAACCTGTGCAAAGCCTCTCTTCGGAGGCCCAGGTTAATCTCCTAACACGTTTCATTGGCGTAAAATCATTCATCTATGAAGTGGTAACCATTTGAGAATGTTGATATAAATAATGCCTAAACACGTTATTAATATTTTTCGATATCTCTACGTTTTGATAATCACAAAATGTAAAATCATTAAACGAAAGATTATGACGTAAACAAGTATTTAGTTGTAAATATCTATTTTAACAACTCAATCATTTAAGGTATGAATAAACAAATGCTTAATGCATTATATGATCAAAGAAACATTTTCTTAATCACATGATTTTTTATGAAATGACACAAACATTTTATATTTTTTAGAAAATCATTTTTGGTATTAAATAAAAATGTTTAATCCATTATAAATTTTTGAATTCAAATTTTCAACCAAAAATGGCAAAAATGTTCCAGAAAAACCTTCCTCACAAAAAGACAAAGCTGGGCAACGGATATAAGGGGCGGCCCCCTTAATTACCTAGGTGACCCCCTTAATAATTAAGGGGACCGGCCCCCTAATTAAGGGGACCGCCCCGCTCCTCCAGCTGTCAATTTTTGCCTATAAATACTGGACTAATCCTGGACTTTTTCCTCACCTTTTGCACCCCAAACCTTCTGTTCTAAATCTCTTCTCATCTTTCTAAATCCTTTGATCATATATTCTTAAGCATTGGTTTCTAAGTGATCCAAGCTTCTATCATCCAAGTGCAAAAGAAGAATACTCCTTCAACAACTAGAGAAGAAGTATTATAGTTTAATTCATATTATTGTGTAGTTGTATAAAGTATTTGATAAGGTGTTGTGTAGTTGTAATTAGTAGATCAAAGTGTAAGTAAGTTGTGGTGTTGTAAAGAAGTAGTGTAGAAGTTGTGAAGCCGTCGTGAAGAAGTTATGAAGCCGTCGTGAAGAAGTTGTGAATAAGTCGTGAAGAAGTCGTGTAGAAGTTGTGAGATTGGTTCTAGCTACGATTAGGACCCGACATCTAGCTTTGTGTCGTTAAACCGGTGTAAGCGAAAGTTGTGTAAGGTTTTCTCCGCCATAAGGGAGTTTGTTGACATAGTGAAGAGAACTCTCGAGTAGGTGACTCGAGGAGTGGAGTAGGGCAAGGAAGGTGTCCTTGTAGCCGAACCACTATAAATCCTTGTGTTGTGGTTTGATCTTTCCATCTCTATCTTTCATTTCATTTCATTTACTTTACTTGCATTGTTTATTTACATTTACTTATATTTGTTCATATTGTTCAAGAGTTGAATTCACATAAGATCGAATCAAAGTTTTAAAAAGTAAACAAATGGTATAAAGCCAGGTTAAACAAGATTTTTAAAATAAATTGTATTTTAAAACTTGAAACGATCTATGGAATCCGAAAAATATTTAGAAGGGCAATCTATGCAAAGACCACCACTATTTGAAAGTGATGGATTTCTTTATTGGAAAAATCGATTCGAAACTTATGTGAAATCAAAAGATCTAGATCTTTGGCATGTTATTACTAATGGTGATTTTTTACCTATTCAAAATAATCCAGAAACTAAAAAGGATGAAATAGTACCTTTTAAAAAACAAAATAATGATTTAAAAAGAAAACTTGCTAAAAATAATGAAGCAAAAATGGTTATTTATAATGCGTTACCGCGTAAAGAATACGAAAAAATCTTTATGTGTGAAACAGCAAAAGAAATTTGGAACTCTTTACTAATAACTCACCAAGGTAATAGTCAAGTCAAAGATAATAAAATAGATCTTCTTGTTCAACAATATGAACAATTTACGATTCCGGAAGAGGAATCAATTGATAATGCTTTTGCTAGGTTTAACACTATCATCACAAGTTTAAAAGCACTTGATGAGAGTTTTTCTAGTAAGAATTTTGTTAGGAAATTTCTTAGGGCTCTTCATCCAAAATGGCGAGCTAAAGTTATGACGATTGAAGAATTGAAGAACTTGTCAACTCTTCAACTTGACGAGTTGATCGGCAACTTGAAAGTCTACGAAGCAATAATAAAGAAAGATTCCGAGATGGTCAAAGGCAAAAGAGAACAAAGCAAGTCAATTGCATTGAAAGCTAGGAAGGAATCTAGTGACGAGGATAACTCAACCTCCAAAAGTGATGACGAAGAATATGCCATGGCCGTAAGAGACTTCAAGAAATTCTTCAAAAGACGAGGAAGATTCGTTAGACAACCACATGACGAAAGAAAGGCATTTCAAAGAAATAAAGATGACAAAACTAGCAAGAGCGAGAGGAAGTGCTTTAAATGTGGTGATCCAAATCATCTCATCGGAAGATGTCCAATGATGTCAAGGGAGCAAAATCAAAAGGCGTTCGTTGGAGGAGCATAGAGTGATAGTGATGAAGATGAGAAAGAAACCACAAAGGAGGAGAAGTGTCTTATGGCTAAACATCAAGTGAGGTACATTCCGAAACCGAATACTTTAGTGATGAAAATTTATCATTAGACGAAAAAGACTTAGATAGTGAATATAATAGATTATGCAAATTAGGTCAAAAAGTAATGACTAAAAACAAATCACTAAAACACATAAATAACCAATTAGAAAACGAAATACTTGAATTAAAAATTAAACTACACAACTTAGAAAAAGGCAAAGAAGTTTTTGCAGAATGTAAAATATGTCAAGAGACTAAAAATGAAAACGAAAAACTTAAGGAAGAAATTTGCAAACTTGACAAATATAAAAATAGTAGTAATTCACTTAGGAAAATAATAAGTGTTCAAAGAGTATCAGGAGATAAAACCGGCTTAGGATTTAATTCAGCTGAGGCCTCAACTAGTGAAACTAAAAATGTAAAGTTTGAATGTGAATCTAGTAAGCAAAAATCTTTAGTGTCAAAACCTAAATACATACTTATGAAAGATAGAAAAATACCCATTGCTAGTAATGATGAAGTAAAAAATTTCTACAAACCATCTTTAAAAACCAAAGAAGAATCATCTAAACCGAAATTAAGATAAAAAACACCTCCCCTAAGAAGACCAAATAATCCTCACCCTCGGCCTAAAACTCCTCAACCTAGAAGAAACCAAAATAGACAAAACCTCCATAATAATAATAGTTACCCAATGTGGAATTATTCAAATCCACCAAGCTTCAATCCTTGGGGAATACTTCCACCATATATGCATCCTAGTCAATTGCAAACCATGTTTGGTTCAAACAACTATGGACCAATTAGACAATGGGGACCAAGTGGTTAAATTGTCAACTCATCAGGAAATTCGGTATCTCATCTATGATTGGCTTCTATAAGTTAATTTAAACACTTTGAAGTGTTTGAAGACTAAAAGGTACGCCTCTCTTTCATGCTCACTACTATGCTATATGCTTAGATTGATGAACTAGCTAATTGCATGCCCCCGTTAGTTTAAAATGCTTAGTTCAGTTAATACTTATGTGTTTGTTAGTGTGTAATCCTTTTATACATATATCTAATATATATATATATATATATATATATATATATACCTATATTATTATACATATACGTAAGGAGTAGTCTATATATATATATATATATATATATATCCTCTCATAACCTAGAAACGTCATTTGTTGACTATCTAGAACTAAAAGAAATTGTTCGTTCTCGAACCTTTTCTTCCCCCTTGGCTCTCTTGAACTTTAACGTTCAACATGAAAATCTTCTATGTCCACTATCACAAAACTCATGGTGATGAAGAGAAGTGAGTTGAGTGGATCAACATAGAAGTAGAATTTGAACCTTCGCGCAAAGAAAACTATGGATGAAACAAACTCCCATCGCCGTTAGCATTCATCTCCGTCTTTACCTCATCATCTCTCGACACCATTCAACATCCCACTGTAACAAATATATATATATATATTATATATACACACACACACACACACACACACACACACACACACACATTCCCTCTCATTCCTCAAACTCTTTATCGACTTGACATCTTGATCATTTTATCCAAAATTCTCAAGATATTTTTTTTAACGAAATGTTAATAAAATATGTCAAGTATTCCCTCCTCGTGCCAATACAACCAAACGTATTTTTGATATATGATAAATCTATCTATATACATATAAATATTTTACTGTCAGAAACAAAATCGAAAAATTCCAAGTTTTTGGTAGGCGGCCCCCTTAATGTTTAAGGGGACCGGCTTGTTATCGATGGCGCCCCCCTTAATGTTTAAGGGGACCGGCCATCTGATGCTGCAAAAACGAATTTCCTCCTTAAAATTTTTGCCAAACACTCCATTTCTCAAACACTCTTTTCCCTCTACCTGCTGTGAACGAAGAACACCACCCCAAAACCACCAAAATCAATTGCCAAATCACCAATTCGGGCTTAATTCGCAAAGGGCAAACACTTACAACACGATTAGCAACATATATTGTAAGTTTTCCAACACACATTTTGTCTAATTTCATCCAATTTTGAGTCTAATCATAATTAGGTATTTTATTCAAAATTTTCAAATTCGAATTTTTGTTGAAATTAAGTCTAGGATTCTCATAACCAAATGGTTTTATAACCAAATTGTTATACATTGTTGAATCATGCCATAAACACTTGTTAAAACTAACCACATTATATTATCACAACTCTTTAATCCTAAAAATATATTTTTCGAATCATGAAAAATGGTTTTATAAACATAAGAGGGTGTTTGGATTAGGTCATAAAATCGTCAAAATTAAGTCAAAATAAATTTCACAACTAATTGTCAAGTTTAATGTAACTAGTGATTTTGAGTTATCAAGATACATAATTCATATGTATATTGAAATATTAGTCGTTATTTTTCTAGCAAAGGGAGCGTTTGGCACAACAAATTAAAAGGTATTTTTGAGTCAAAATCTACGTTTTCATCTTTTCAATAAGTTACTCGTAAGAAATAGCTAGACATACAATCTAATGTTCGTCTAGCCACATTTCAAAGTGGCTTATGATGTATAAAGGAGCGTTTGGATGTTTTTGGTTCTTTATCAAAATATCTCTATAACTACTCCTTAACATCATAAAATACATTTTAAGCGAGTTAATAATTAAAACTAAGGAACATTGCAAACTACTTCTTAGGATTAAACTTTTAGAGTCGAAGTATGTTTGCATTCCACATGAGTAGTATATACAACATATGCATATTTTTTTCTTAATCTTATTTTCTTGTTGTTATCTTGTTTAGGTGAAAATGCCTAAAGTCACGGTTGGTGATGTTTCCAAAACCAAACAATACATTCCAAAAGTCTCCGCTACTCTCGGCATATCTCCCGTCATTGCATGTTTCTATCGTACCATTGAAAATAGAAACATTCATGAGGGAAGAGTTGTCGATCCATCCTTCTATCAATCCGACAATATCGAACGAATGTTCACCAATGTTCGTCTCGATTGTCTTTTCAAAATCAATGAACCCATCATTCCTCGTTTCGTTCTTGACTTCTATAGCCAAGTTACGGTGCAAACCGATGACTATGGTTATATCCTTATCTCTTTCATGATCCAAAATGAATTCATCACTCTCACTCTTGCTCAGTTTGGTCAAATCCTCAAAATCCCCCACAATGGTCAAGCCGTCTTTTCAAATGAATGGGATCTTTCTTCTCTTGAACTACATCGACCTCAGGATGGTCCATACTATTCTAAGATTCCAACTCCTGACGACATTCGTCGACTTCTTGAGCTAGAACGTGGTACGACTAGCAGAAGAATCAAGTCGAAAAATGTCGACATTCATGCAAACCAAATCCTCCTCAAAGAGTTAAGCCCCGACATGAAGCGTTGGGAAGAACTCATTTGCGAGAATGCGTTTGGTACCGGTGGTCACCGTGATCATCTCACGGCGAGCATCGCTCACATGTTGTATTGTGTTATTGCGGAAGAACAATACAATTTGGCTTATCTCTTTGTTCATCGTATCATCTCCGCCAAAAACACTCCAAATGCCAATCTTCCCTATGGTATGTTCCTCACTCGACTTTATCATCATGTCATGGAACATTACCCACATCTTGAGAGTGATATCTATGAGTTCGTTCAACTGGTCTTGCGTCCTCTTGTTCGTATCCAACCTCGTCGATCTCGAAGTGACAAGGGCAAATCTCGTAGCTCTATATCACTCGCACCTCGTGGTTCTACATCTCATCGGGAAGATGATGATGAGGAGGAAGGCACATCAAGTGTTAGTACCCCATCACCCACGACCTTCGTTGATAATCTTCTGGAACTTGATTATACCGACTATCAAGTTCCTTCTCCTTCCCAACAAACCGATCAACTCCTCTTTGAACGACAAACCTCATTGCTCAACACTACTCAACAAATGCATCAGGAGGTTCGAGGTGGATTCAAGTCAATAGGAAAAGCCTTCAGGAAGATACTTGGGAAGAAGAAATAGATATGTTTGGTGTGAGTTTAGTTGAACATTGATGTTATTAGACAATTATGTGTGGTGGTATTGATCTGATATATTCGGATATACTTGACATTTATTTTGTATTTTCTTATATCTTGGATTGTGTTAGGAGTTTAACTATTATCATGTTAGGACCTTACTACTAGTTTCTTTAATATGATATGCTTATGATATGCTTATAATATGCTTATGATAGTTTACATGTTTGCATGATTACTTAATATGTTTTTGTTACTATTTGATCATTCCTAGTGTATATGTTCCAAATAGAGCTTGCTACAAATACACCTTAAAAATTGACCCTTTTCTGGAAATTTTTCATTTTTGGTCACCTGGGAAACACCAGATGGGCGGCCCCCTTAATTTTACTAGGCGGTCCCCTTAATATTTAAGGGGGCCGGCATACAATTAAGGGGACCGGCCATATAGACAGTAAATTTTACTATTTCCTTTTGCATCTTGTGACCCCTTTCTCTAGCTCCAGCTACCATTTCTCTTAATAACCCAACTGATTTTGGAATATTACTACAAAACTTCAAAAACTTACCCAAACCAACCATATTTTCATACTATAAATTCCCTCCAAATGATAACTCCTCATTCCATCACTCTTCACCTCCATCAAACACCATCCTAATCCACCATGTTATCACCAAAAAACCTCCATCTCTAAGACTTCAAAGAAACAAAAGATTGTCATCATACCCCCTAAACAACTCTTCATTGATCTAACTCAAGAAGACAACACCACTCCATCACCACCAACTAAATGCTCATCTCCTAATGCACCCAATACACCATCCAAAACACCTTCCACTCATGGCACATCCTCTTCTTCCATACCTTCATCCTCATCCATCAATGACTACATAAACAAACACTTATCCTCACCACAAATGGCACCACCACAAAGAGCATCACCACCACCTCCCACTCAAGAACCTCCATCCACCGAACTTGCTATTTCCCTTTCACCAATCACACCTCTTGATGCTCATTTCTCATCCTCACCAATCACACCCCCATTCTTTGTCAATCTCGTACCTTGGAGTCTACTTGAAGCCCATGGAGATACTTGCCTTTGTTGTATCCACAACCAAACCATCATCTTTGGTCTTAGAGATGAAATGCAATACATGTTTTCATGTATTGAGCACATGCTAACCAATCCACCTCCACCACCACCTCCACCATCTTCACCACCACCTCCTCCTTTTTCTCCAAATTAAGCATATGCAATGCTTAACCAACAATAATTTTTCCACCATTTTGTTTGCAAGCTCTATGAAAGCTCATGTCTTCTTTGAATGATTATGTAGTATGCCTTACTTGCTAGTTGTTGTATGTTTTAATCATGTTGCACTTTTGTATGATTGTGTATTTATACACATCATTTCTACTTAATGAATGTTTATCTTCTATATGCTTGCTTATTTTTTTTTGCTATATATACTTGTACTTCTAATATTTTTCTTGCAAGCATTCCATAGCTCGACTCCTTGGTGCCCTCGAACGAGGGGGAGTACACATCAAGGTGGAGTTCTCATTCCGACAAATTTCGCATCTAAAACTTGCCGGCATAACCTTTTTGATTCTACAAAAAGGGGGAGAAGTAGATATAAACTCACTAAATACTTGTCTAAAAATTAATTTTTTAATTTAATGAGTTTAGATTTTGTAATCATCAAAAAGGGGGAGATTGTTGATATAAATAATGCCTAAACACGTTATTAATATTTTTCGATATCTCTACGTTTTGATAATCACAAAATGTAAAATCATTAAACGAAAGATTATGACGTAAACAAGTATTTAGTTGTAAATATCTATTTTAACAACTCAATCACTTAAGGTATGAATAAACAAATGCTTAATGCATTATATGATCAAAGGAACATTTTCTTAATCACTTGATTTTTTATAAAATGACACAAACATTTTATATCTTTTAGAAAATCATTTTTGGTATTAAATAAAAATGTTTAATCCATTATAAATTTATGAATTCAAATTTTCAACCAAAAATGGCAAAAATATTCCAGAAAAACCTTCCCCACAAAAAGACAAAGCTGGGCAACGGATATAAGGGGACCGCCCCGCTCCTCCAGCTGTCAATTTTTGCCTATAAATACTGGACTAATCCTGGACTTTTTCCTCACCTTTTGCACCCCAAACCTTCTGTTCTAAATCTCTTCTCATCTTTCTAAATCCTTTCTAAATCCTTTGATCATATATTCTTAAGCATTGGTTTCTAAGTGATCCAAGCTTCTATCATCCAAGTGCAAAAGAAGAATACTCCTTCAACAACTAGAGAAGAAGTATTATAGTTTAATTCATATTATTGTGTAGTTGTGTAAAGTATTTGATAAGGTGTTGTGTAGTTGTAATTAGTAGATCAAAGTGTAAGTAAGTTGTGGTGTTGTAAAGAAGTAGTGTAGAAGTTGTGAAGCCGTCGTGTAGAAGTTGTGAAGCCGTCGTGAAGAAGTTGTGAATAAGTCATGAAGAAGTCGTGTAGAAGTTGTGAGATTGGTTCTAGCTACGATTAGGACCCGACATCTAGCTTTGTGTCGTTAAACCGGTGTAAGCGAAAGTTGTGTAAGGTTTTCTCCGCCGTAAGGGAGTTTGTTGACATAGTGAAGAGAACTCTCGAGTAGGTGACTCGAGGAGTGGAGTAGGGCAAGGAAGGTGTCCTTGTAGCCGAACCACTATAAATCCTTGTGTTGTGGTTTGATCTTTCCATCTCTATCTTTCATTTCATTTCAATTACTTTACTTGCATTGTTTATTTACATTTACTTATATTTGTTCATATTGTTCAAGAGTTGAATTCACATAAGATCGAATCAAAGTTTTAAAAAGTAAACAAAGGTTTTCATAATAAAATTAATAAGACGTAAAACTATTCAACCCCCCTACTAGTTTTCCACAGGGAATCCGCCCATCGAAGCCTTAAGCCCTTCGGGGTATCTTCTACGAAGGAACTACAACAGAGAGCTACATTGACCTGGTCATACTCACGTCTCCTCTCCCTTTAGGCTTTCCCGCCAAAACAGAGATCGTGGGCTACAAAGCCCTAGCGATTACCACAAATCATGGGATGCCCCCATGATCTCCGAACAAAGTGAAACCACTCTCTAAATCCTATTTCTCCCCTATAAATAGCATTAGACGGGCCATAACCATGGTATGTTAACTGAATCTCAACCGTACTCTCTCAACTTACCTCAAACTTACCATTACACATACTTACTCGCACGCCAGAGGTGGTTCGCAGGGTCCATCCCCTGCGCAATCACTTAACGTAGTGTTTTAGTATTTCTTATTTCAGGTTAAAGACAAGCTTGGCGTAACCTCAACATCCCATAAATCCTTTGATCATCATCGAAGGCCTGGTCGTGCAATTTATTGTTCAATCAGTGGCGCCATCCGTGGGACCGCTACAATTGGTCTCGTTATTTCCATGTTTATAACCAACTAACTACTTTCACTTATTCCGGTATGGATCAAGGGAGAGAAGATACTCCCCCACCTGGTTTCTTGACCTTGGCGCCAATACTAATCAATGACTCCAACAACCTTCCCCCAATAACCGCCTCCACGTTCACAACACGTTCTCGCCTAGAAACAACACCCAACCATCATGCTTCGACATCAGCCAATCCGAAGCCTATTATTAGCCCAGCCTTTGTCGAAGCCAACCACGAAGTGTTGGAATCTCTCTTAAGTGCTTGCAAAAGGCAAGTTAGGAATGTTGAGATGCGAAGAGAGTTGGAATACTCAAGTGACGAGTATGATGAAGAAATGGAAATGTAGCCTAGGCCTCCGGCTCATGGACCAACACTCTCAACCCTAAGGATTGGATCACCAATTGGTCGAAGGCTAAGCCGAAGGTCTGTTGGGTTCGAAGGAGTCCCGGAGAGGGCTCTGACAAGAAGAAAAGGGGTAGTTACGGAAGGCTCCAATGGTAGGAGCCAGCGAAGGGAAGAAGTGGGGGTGAATCTACCTCCGTTGTTAGCAGCTTATCTTGGAAGGAATGAAGCTGGGGTCCCGTTGCAGCCTTCTCACGCATCAGGCGTAGAAAGCAATCCATCTACAATTAATATGGGAGGAAATCTTCCTCCCAATGGTATGTACCCCTCGTTTCAAACTCAGTCTTATCCTCAAAGTTTATATCCTCCAGTAAATGGACAGCCTAATAACCCGAGTCTCCCTCAAACTTATGGGAATATGCCCTTCGGGCATCCTATGGCGTACCCTTCGTATGCCATGGGAAACGGTTATCCGTTCGCCATGAACACACCTTATCAGTCCTACCCAAGCCAAACTCCTATGGGAATGCCCCCAAACAACAATCCTTACAATACTGTCCCCATGTATGCACCACCTTATAATTATCTATACTCGGACCCCATGGGTTCGGCTACACCCTTCGTTAGGTGGATAGAAGATTACCCTTTGCCTGATGGGTTGAAAATGCCTTCGCATATTGGGACTTATGATGGGAAGGGGGATCCGGACAATTTCTTACATTTGTTCGAAGGGGCTATTAAGATGCAAAAGTGGGTTATGCCTGTGGCCTGTCACATGTTTACTTATACCCTGCGGGATTCTGCCTGTATTTGGTGAAATGGGCAAAAGCCTAGCAGCATTGTCAATCTTGATGATCTCAAGGCTAAGTTTCGATCACACTTCATTCATCAGAATCTGCCACATTTTCCACAAAGTGTGGGGTCTCTTCATCGTTAACTGATATTGATGGAGAGCCTACTCCATAGCTCATATTTTTCAGATCCTGGGGGATGAAACTAACTTCTCTGTTACCACGGGCAACAACAAAATTTCTGAATGCCATTCCTGCAGCAACAAAGGAGAAAAGATAAATATCAGCAGATAAGTTATTTACTCTATTTAAATAGATATATACATACTTTTTCCCTTGACACATTATCTCAGGTTTCATCGGAGAGCCTTCCCAATGATCAATGATGCCCGCCATATAAAGAACTGGCTCAGGAAATGTTTGAACATCAAAAGGGTGGCGAGCCAGACGTTGGTAGAGGGGATTGCTCCTTATATGATATGGTAAAGGATCATCAAAGCGTTTCTCGTCAAACCGGAATGCTTTATCTAGTAAGGCTGGATATTTTGAAGGTATGATCGTGTTTTGTACATAAAAGAACAAGCCTTTCCATTTTCTTATATTGGCAAAGGGTTTAGCAATTAAACAAGGCACATCATACTCACATCTCTTGGCCAAGGTTATCCAATCACCACCCGGGCAAAGGTTGATGAACCCTCTAAGAACAGTCAGAGTCGGTTCATAGCCATAAGCTTTGCACACAACAATGTATGTGGTCAACTTGGCTAGGCCAAATGGATTCAACCTTGAAATATGTACTTGATAATATTGTAAGAATTCTAGGATTAAGGGATGAATAGGAATCCTAAAGTTGGATTTCGTAAATGCATGAACGTAAAGCCCCACATACCCAGGTAGAGCATCAAAAATATTTTGGTTTTCGTTTGGAAGAATCACTTTAAACTCCCTGGGTATGGTTTATTTTCCAAGAAATTCCGTCAAAGCCTGCTTTGATAGAGTACATTTTTGCTCCCTAATAATTCTTTTCGCTGCCATGCTCATCTTGAACTAGAAACTATGAGAGCAAAAGGACAAAGGATCGGAGAGGAAAAATTACCTTTAAGCTCAATGGACGCACAAGGCATAGTGTTGTGTATGTGTATTTTGGGCGCAAAAGAAAAAGTGATCTAGGGTTAGGATCAAAAAGGGTTTATGTATATCATTTGTAGCTTTATCCTAGCTGTAAAACCCAAAAAATTTGAAAGCATGGTAAAAGACAAAAATGCCCCTTATGAATTTAAAATTTTAATAAAAGGTTTATAAAGTACCGAATCAATCCCGAACTTCTGGAAATGATCATGATATGAAGTAAAACTAATTCTAATATAATTTTTGACAATTGTGATGTACCAAAATTATGTTATACACTATATGTAGTCTGAAAATACTTAAGGTATATTAATAAGATTAATTAACTTTACAATAAATTCAAAATGCATATAAAAACTATGGTAAGTATGGAAATTATCATCACATTGATTTAGTCCATCATAATGCCAAAAATTCCAGCCCATGATTCCCAAAATCTCGGCCTAATCACAACCATATCAACCCTATAATTTCTCTTCTTGATTTAATCCCTAAAACTAAATGCCGACACACAAAATAATTCTCACCCACACCATTCGATTTTTATGAAGCAAAGAAATATTTTTCTGGAGTCCATTACATTGCTAGGAAGGCTAGAAAAATAACCATTCGATTTGTGGAGTCCTCGATCAAGCTTTGTCGAATTTATTCCATTTTATCCATTCGTAAGGTAACAATTCTGAATTAATTCATGCGACCTCTATAAAATTCTTTTCCTATTTTTCTTGTGTTCCTCACATCATATATGATCTGTGAAAAATGTTGGAATTAAGTCATGCAAGGTTTAGGTGGTCGAATGGATTTAAAATGTGTAAAATGGATTAATTATGGAAAATATGCTAAACGATTTTTCTGGGTTGCCTTGCTAATTTTAATGAGTTACTTGATCATGGTATAAGCTGGGAAAAATTCTAATTCGAATTATGGAGACTTGTGTTAATTGTTTTGGATTTAAATCATTAAAAAGGGTGTAAATTCTAATATATAGAAAACGAATTTTCTGGGTATCTAATGTATTTTTCCTGGGTTCCTTAGGCATCATATGATCTCAGAAAAATGCCCATTCGAATTTTTGAAGCCCATGTAAGTCGTGGCTAATTATTTTACAAACCGGATTTTGTGGAAAATAAGAATAAAAGGGAAAATAAATCGAGGAAGCTAGGGTTAGGGTTTCTTAGATTAGATCTGGTCATTTAATGTGTTTTTAAGGATGTTTCAATGATTGGATATGATGGGAGAATTTAGGGCTTATTTTGTGTAAATAAAAGGTATACGATTTGTGTTTTTAAAAGTAGAGGGGGTGTTTTGTAAATTATGAAACCTATGGGATATTTTTGTAAGGTGTCTTGGATCTGGGTAAAAATACAGAAAATATTTTATAAGGGTCTCATGTGTTAATTTTGTATTTAAAAGGTTTATTTTGTTAATTAAATAAAGTATAATTCGAATTGTTTAATAATTAAATGGAGGGACTAAAAATGTAATTTCTGGAAACTTAAGGTTGATTTGAGTAATAAAATATATTCAGGGGGTTATGTGTAATTTTGGTAATTTAATGGCTTAATATGTAATTATTAATAATTAAAGGTTGAAATTGTAAATTAAAGGGCTAAATATGTAACTTTGATAAATTGAGGGACTTGATGTGTAAATTATGAATATTTAAGGGTACATTCATATAACATGTTAAAATAAGTGTACATTGTGTAAAATTGGGAAATTGAGGGTTAAATGTGTAATTATAAATACCATAAGGTTTAAAATGTAATTTATGTAATTCCAAGGGTATAAAATGTAAATTATGAAATCTAAGGGACTAAATGAGTAATTCTGGATAACTTAAGATTGGAATGAGTTAATTATGATATTTTCCAAGTTAAACCTCCATCTTTGGCATATTTTCATTTATAACCCTAGAATATAAAAACTTGTCATATTTAACCCTAAACTTTTGTGACTTGTCTAAATTCACCCTAAAGCCATAATATGATTTAATAATGACTTATCCTAAATAAGAATATGGAAATCTTACTAATTTTGGCAACTTACTAAATAAGGAAACTTTCTAATTATGGAAACTTGCTAAATATGGAAACCTGCTAAAAATGGAAAGTTACTAAAATGGAAAGGCAATTAATTAAGAATGAATTGTAATTCCCTTCTACTCCGTTAGGTGTGAAGAAGGAGAGACCTTGAGCCATTTTCCATGATCTGTGCTTGTTTCTGTTTTGCTTCGTCATAAGGTACAGATACTCTGCCCTTTTTCAGTAAGGGTTCTCATATTCTATACATTGATTTTGAGTTATGATTCAGTTAAGATTTCCTAAACCTTTGCTATGTCCCCTACGCTTTGATTCATTTGTTTGATTCGTTATCCATAATTCGTTATGATACTTCTGATTATGATCTGAGCATAGTTTATCTGACCTATGCCTTTGCCAAGTTGCTCTAAAGTTCTAAACTTTCTTTGTGAGAAACTAAGACTTTGGAATGATTTGTTAAACTAAGGATTTTGAAATGGTTTACTAACTAAGGTGTTGAACTACTTGTTTTGAACTATCTTTTATGAAGACTATTTTAATGACTGTCTTTATGAAACCAATTTAAAGACCATTTTAATTAAATACCTTGATTAAGCTTTCTAAAATGAATCTTTTGAATAAAGACTTTGAAGATGGACCCTGGAATAAAGACTTTGAACTTTAATTAAGATCCCCTTTGTTTTTAAAACTATGATATGAACTTTAGAAGACCTTGGTGAACCACTCTATTATGAACTATTCGATATGAACCCTTTTCTATGGACCTTGTGATATGACTTTGAGATGCACCTTTTGATATATGACCTTTTGTGATGACTTTGAGACCTGACTCTTAGTTTGATACCCGAGCCATTTTATGTTACCTAGCCAGGAAGGTAACCTGGCCATGTCTGTGATGCACCACTGGCATGACTCCCGTGTGGGGGAGTGATTTCTCACACCGTCCCTTTTATGATTTTCTGCCATGGCTACTATGATTTTGGGATGACTTTGAGTTTGGGGGCGTATGGGTTGCAATCCTAGATTTGTATGTTAGTGGATTTAACTATGACTTTGAGTTATGACTTTGAGGTGACTGGTACTGTGTGCAATACATGCCTTTCACACCCCTGGGAGCTGATCACTCCACTATTATGATACATGAGGACACCCCTCATATTATCTGGTTGCCTGAGAGGTATCCCCTCTGATTGTGAGATTATGATGTTGAGATTATGACTTTGAGTATTCGGGCTCGTGGTAGATGACTATCCTATATTTCCTTTATTACTCTTTTGCTTTGATTATACCTTATGACATTCCCTGTACTTCACTATATTCTGTTTCGTTATCTTTGCTTGTATTATGTATCTGTTCACTGAGCTTTGTAAGCTCAGCCGCACGTTTTCTTTTCGTGTGCGGCAGGTTTTAGTTAGAAGATGGGTATGAGTGAAGAGACTTTTGGACTTAGAAGACTTGATAATTATTTTGGCCTAGAGACGATTGGAAGTTACTACATTATTAGAATTTGTATTCGCCTTTGTAACCTTGTAATTTCAGTATTTTTTCTGTAACCTTTGAGAATCTTTGTATTACTTTTGAATGTATGCTTTGTTATATCTGATATGAAACCATTTGCGTGACATCTTTACCCTTGTCGGGTTGGGGTGTTACACTAGCCATCCACGTGCACTTATAATCCGAGACATATACGGACTCTAAATTGTTTTTAAATTTTTGAAAAGATGTTTGTGGTTACCGAAATCTTAGCTGCTGTAGCATAAGGTGGTAGTTGCATATTTATTAGCCGCATTTATTGCGCAAAGTCTGTTTAAGCACTTATCCTTCTTCGTACGAATTTGTGACGAAAGGGATAGAGTGTAGAATGTTTTTTGAGTCGAATGCAATTTATACTCGTACGTATATATCACTTTCGACTGGGGGGCTTGATGATGTACCCTCCGAACGGGTCGAAAGACTCCCATTTGAACCTGTGCAAAGCCATCTCTTTGGAGGCCCAGGTTAATCTCTTAACACGTTTCATTGGTGTAAAACCATTCATCTATGAAGTGGTTACCATTTGGGAATCCGCCAATCGAAGCCTTAAGCCCTTCGAGGTGTCTCCTACAAAGGAAATACAACGGAGAGCTACCTTGACCTGGTCATACCCACGTCTCCTCTCCCTTTTGGCTTTCTCGCCAAAACAGAGATCGTGGGCTACAAAGCCCTAGCGGTTACTACAAATCATGGGACGCCCCCATGATCTCCGAACAAAGTGCAACCGCCCTCTAAAGCCTATTTCTCCCCTATAAATAGCATTAGACGGGCCATAACCATGGTATGTTAACTGAATCTCAACCGTACTCTCTCAACTTACCTCAAACTTACCATTACACATACTTACTCGCACGCTGGAGGTGGTTCGCAGGGTCCATCCCCTGCGCAATCACTTAACGTAGTGTTTTAGTATTTCTTATTTCAGGTTAAAGACAAGCTTGACGCAACCTCAACATCCCATAAATCCTTTGATCATCATCGAAGGCCTGGTCGGGCAATTTATTGTACAATCAATGAGCATCAAGGCCAAGGTCAAGGTGATAACCATCTCTCGTATCTTGACCAAAAATTGGATAAGCTCATTTCAATGATAGAATCCAACAGAGAGGCAAATCAAAGATACGCTAGTATTGCAACTCTTGAGACACATGTGGATCCGTTGGCAGATCAATTTAATAGGCAAGAAACATACGAATCTCAAGGCGTCACCATGTTTGATTTTGATGATGAAGATGAAGATGAAGAAGATGGATATAATATTGATGTTAATAAGAATTCATTTGATGACCTCATTTTGCCGGTAAAAGATCATTGTGAAGAATTGGTTCCTCCTAAAGTTGGGGAGGGAGTTGTGGAGACTAATACTGTAACACCCCGAAATCGGATCAGCGGAAACATACGGGTCGGGGTGAGGGGGGGGGGTGTTATTGAATAGCTATCATAATCACAAGGTACAAAGAATGGTTTTACTTAAACCATTTTAGAAGAAATTTCATAGTTTAAAACATCCAATTTACATTATTTAAAATAGTGCGGAAAATAAAGTTTCATAAAAGGGTTTAGAGTGGTCCCAAATAGTTTTCTGAGTCTTCTATGACCATGCCATGCCCTTCACCAAGCTCCTCTAAAGGTAAGATATGAAGCGGAAATGATTTAACACCTAAGATAAACATGCTAAAAGTCAACACAAAGGTTGAGTGAATTCATAGGTTTAAGTAAAGCAGTTGATCACAATATTTCAAGTTTCCAAAGAAATGGGCTTCGTTGTTATACGCCCGAAAGTTCAGATATTACCACTACACTAAGCTCATGACACACAAAGCGTTAACCGGCACCAGAAATCCTGGCGTAAGTCGACTATAACCGCGAAATTTCATAATCATAATAGTTGCCCCCAAAGTAGGTATTTTGCCAGATACCTAGTAACTCAATTATAGTACATCACATGCTGATCGACCTTAGTCAACATGGCGGGATGGTCAAATCCTATAGGCCTATAAACTATAGGCGCGCTCACCCGCAGGTGATTAATGGTTCATGATCGAGGGACTTGCTTTTGGCAAGGGCGGTACTTAGTGCTTATCAGATGTTTCGCAAAGTAGCTACCAAAAAAGTATAACTGTTGTTCCAGTTCAAATAAAGTTTCAGAAAGCATAGTTTTTAGTTCAAAGTACAGTTTTCAAACAGTTGTGATCATAGTCAAAACAGTAGCATGTATCTCACCCCAAGTAGCTTATAAAACAGTTTAAGCAAGTAAATAGCGTGGCTATGAACTCACCTCAGTATGCAGCAATGCAAGATATCACAACATCACAACTGGCATCAAAGAGTAAAGGTACAACGATGATATCAAAAGTAGAGCACAACGACATTCAGAAAGTACAAGCATAACGGTACTGGATCGGCACAACCTAACAAGTAACATGTTTCAGAAATAATACTCAATTAATTTATGAAGTAGCGTTCGTTGAATACTTGTGTTATTATAAAAAGGTTTAGTTTTTAATGGCTTTTGAAAGAAAGGAAGTTTAAGACACGTGTGGATATTTTAGAAAAGAAAAATAGTAAAAGTCGGCGAATATGAACGGATACTCAAGGAAGACGAGAGGAGAAGAAGCAAGGAATATGAAAGAAAGAATAAAATCGAAAAAAATAAATAAATAAATAAACAAATAAACAACATCGATAGATAGTTTCGGCTTTTCCCCGTTTTCCCAAAATAGATGTTATAATCGCTAAACGTATAAGTTTTGAAAAGGTTTTAGGATATTTACTAAATCATAATTGGTTTAAGTTTATAAAATGTTTTATGAAATTTCAGCATGAAGTGCCCGTTTATAAGACGTTCCCAAGTCATACGGCTCATTTGAATAATTCAATTACCATCAAGTTTTACAAGTTTTAATATATAATTGGACATATTATTCGCGTATATATTTGTTGTTTAGTTTTATCGACCATTTTGTATAGTTCGGGTCCAGATAGGTTAAGCTCTTATGAGTCTAACGTATCCTTCCATCTCGTGTACCAAAGTGAAATGATGTAGTAAGTGGGTTGGTTACTTATATGAAAGCTTTATTAGATAATTGCTAAGTTAACGAATTAAAAATTGAAATAATGTGATGATAAGTATGTTATAGTAGATAGTAATAGCTTAGTTGCATTTGACACTTTGATTAAATAATAGTGAAAATATAGAGCGTAATTGAAATATGATGGTTTGTAAAAGTTGAAATAAAACTGTATTGTTTAAGTGTGTAATTGACCAAAATGAGGTGAGTAAAGATATGAGAATAAAAATGCGGTAAGTTACGAATGTAAGTGAGAATGAGATAAGTATGTACGGAGTTAAAGTAACGCTTTGAAATTATTTTTATCGCGGCTAATATGCCCCCTTAGTGGTGACTATTAAAACAAAAGTGTTTTAAAGGTAAAATATGTTTAAGATGTGTAAAAAAAAAGTAACGAATATTAATGAGTGTGCTATAGCTGACGACCTGTGGGTTGTGGACCCACGATTAAGGTGTAAAGTTTTAATGTGGAAAGAGTTAAGTAGACAAAAAGAGGTAAAAATAAAAGCGTTGAAAATGACTAACGAAGATTTATGGATGCTAGTTATAGTGAAAAGTGTAACCACATAGATAGTGTGTAAATATAATAAGTAGGTTTCATATACCCTATGTTTGTAAAAGAAAATGTAGGTGTAATATAGTCGGTGGTAAAAAGTAAATAGATTGGATCAATGGTTAAAGTGTAGAAGTGTGAAACGGTTAATGATTTTTTGGGATAAATGGTTAATGATCCATAGTTTGTACAAAACCCTAACCAACAGAATTTGGATTATCTAAATCAGTATAGCTTCGAAATACAAACATTAGGGTGAACCTCTATCGTAGTCAATACAAGTAACTCCACTTACAAATTTAATGGTTAAGTTTCCTCATGAATTCTATTATCTCGTTTACAGTTTCCAAGGTACAACTAAACCATTAAGGTGTTCATTCCAATCGACAGATTACTTCCTAAGGAATCTAATAATGTCATCCAACTCGTCAGCTTTTAATGCGGTGTACTCGAGTTTTCTCACAAGTTGAGGGGTAGGGGAAAACGTGATATGTGACCGAATGGTCTAAGGTAATACTAGAGTGATAATGTCTTCCAGAAAAAGGGCTTTCGAATAGTATTCCTAAATAGTGTTTCCAAAATAATACTTCCAAAATAGCGTGTCTCAAAATGGTAGGTTCGAAATAGTGTATCCAAAACAGTTCTCAAAATATTATATCAATATGACACATCTTCAAAATAGTGTAATTAGTGTTATCGTCCAAAAATAGTATTCGAATTGGTATGTCAGAGTAGCGTTGTCAAAATAGTGTTCCCAGAATAACGTACCCAAAATTTCCTAAAATAACGTTTTCAAAATAACGTATCAGTATATTCATATATTTTGTAAATAAATAGTGTATCTCGAAATGGTGTGTTCCAACAGTTCCCAAAATTAGTACATCAATATAACACGTCTTTTAAAATAGCGAAACCAATGCTGACCGTACCAAATAGTTTTAAAACTGTATGTTGAAATAACGTACCCAAAATAACGCATCCAAAAATAGTTTTTCGGGAATATCGTTTTCAAAATATCATATCGATTTATATATATATATTTCGTAATATACGTATCGTAGTTCATTGTTTTATAAAGGGGTATTAAGGTAGACTACTTGTATTCCCGAGGGATAAGTGAAAGGTTAGGTATCTTTTCCAAAAGTAGGGGCTCGGGTTGCTACATAAGTTCCTAAAGCTTCAGTTGAATTACAAACCGACCTATTGTAAGTTTTCTAGGTCTTGTCAAAGATTCATTGATTACTTTGTTGTTTTCCTCCATCAAGGGTTTCATCTTACAAGTGCTATGGAAGGGTCATTCTTAGACGATTAGTGATCTAACCCGGTTCATCCATTGAATGTAAGGTATGGGGTAGCGGTGACCGTAACATAACCGAAAACAAAACAAGGCTGAAGAAACAAAATCAATCCACAACAAGACCAAAAAATCAAGAATTTAAGCAATCCATATTCAAATAAAGCCAAAATCAATCGCTAAAATAAACTCAAAATGTGCTTATTATGATATCAGACGGGTTAAAATAAACAGCTCGAATTCAAAACAGCAACCAATTAGGTCTCACCTGACCCAGTGCGAACGTAATCAGACGGCGACGAACAATTATTCCATATAAGCGAAGAGATATAGCGGTGCCAGAAGTATTACAGTTCATGAGGTGTTGTGATGCCAGTGTGTCGTGTGTGTGGGAAAATCTTCATGATATTCGGTGTTCGTGCACATATGCAAAACTTTTACCATTCCCAAATTTAAAAATAGAAAGTCAACCCGAAACATAATCCTGTTATAACTACCCCCAGTATTGCAAAATTCATTTATGAGACATAGGTGATCAGGCCATGTCCCCGCTATCCTTGGTTGATTATAGGTAATCAGTCTACTCTCAACCGAGGATCAATGAATTTTGGGATACTCAGTTTAGTTATACTAGTACTATGTTCCTCACTTTAAAATCGTTTCTAAAACCACAACAAGTGTCCAAACTCGAAATCAAATAATGCGGTTACGCAAGGAAATAGCGTAACTCCGCAATAGGTTCGGTGCATCGATGCAAGTATATGAAAATACTTATAGTGAATAGTGAAAATAGGGTGAAATACAAACTATCAATTGCAAGGCATACATCTCATCGAATATAACATTTAATATCTCAACATTAGGCTATTCAACAAAATTACAAGCGAGGCATCGGCTTGGCTGGCAGGCACGTGTCGGTCATAGGATTTAAGTTTTCGTAAAAATAGTTATAGTCTGGGTTTTCGAAAATCCCCAGTTCTCTATAACCTGTGGCTCTGATACCATCTGTAACACCCCAAAATTGGATCAGCGGAAACATATGGGTTGGGAGGGTGTTATTGAATAGCTATCACAATCACAAGGTACAAAGAATGGTTTTACTTAAACCATTTTAGAAGAAATTTCATAATTTAAAACATCCAATTTACATTATCTAAAATAGTGCGGAAAATAAAGTTACATAAAAGGGTTTAGAGTCATCCCAAATAGTTTTCTGAGTCTTCTATGACCCTGCCATGCCCTTCGCCAAACTCCTCCAAAGGTAAGATATGCAGCGGAAATGATTTAACACCTGAGATAAACATGCTAAAAGTCAACACAAAGGTTGAGTGAATTCATAGGTTTAAGTAAAGCAGTTGATCACAATATTTCAAGTTTACAAGGAAATGGGCTTCGGTGTTATACACCCGAAAGTTCTGATATTACCATTGCACTAAGCTCATGACACACAAAGCGTTAACCGGCACCAGAAATCCTGGCGTAAGTCGATAATAACCGCGAAATTTCATAATCATAATAGTTACCCCCAAAGTAGGTATTTTGCCAGATACCTAGTAACTCAATTATGGTACATCACATGCTGACCGACCTTAGTCAACATGGTGGGATGGTCAAATCCTATAGGCCTATAAACTATAGTCGCGCTCACCCGCAGGTGATTAATGGTTCATGATCGAGGGACTTGCTTTTGGCAAGGGCGGTACTTAGTGCTTATCAGATGTTTCGCAAAGTAGCTACCAGAAAAGTATAAATGTTGTTCCAGTTCAAATAAAGTTTCAGAAAGCAGAAAACATAGTTTTCAGTCCAAAGTACAGTTTTCAAACAATTGTGATCATAGTCAAAACAGTAGCATGTATCTCACCCCAAGTAGCTTATAAAACAGTTTAAGCAAGTAAATAGTGGGGCTATGAACTCACCTCAGTATGCAGCAACGCAAGATATCACAACATCACAACTGGCATCAAAGAGTAAAGGCACAACGATGATATCAAAAGTAGAGCACAACGACATTCAGAAAGTACAAGCATAACGGTACTGGATCGGCACAACTTAACAAGTAACATGTTTCAGAAATAATACTCAATTAATTTATGAAGTAGCGTTCGTTGAATACTTGTGTTGTTATAAAAAGGTTTAGTTTTTAATGGCATTTGAAAGAAAGGAAGTTTAAGACTCGTGTGGATATTTTAGAAAAGAAAAATAGTAAAATTCGGCGAATACGAACGAATTCTCAAGGAAGACGAGAGGAGAAGAAGAAAGGAATATGAAAAAAAGAATAAAATCGAAAAAAAAATAAGCAAACAAATAAACAACATCGATAGATAGTTTCGGCTTTTTTCCGTTTTCCCAAAATAGATGTTAAAATCGCTAAACGTATAAGTTTTGAAAAGGTTTTAGGATATTCACTAAATCATAATTGGTTTAAGTTTATAAAATGTTTTACGAAATTTCGGTATGAAGTGCCCGTTTATAAGACGTTCCCAAGTCAAACGACTCATTTGAATAATTCAATTACCATCCAGTTTTACAAGTTTTAATATATAATTGGACATATTATTCGCGTATACATTAGTTGTTGAGTTTTATCGACCATTTTGTATAGTTCGGGTCCAGATAGGTTAAGCTCTTATAAGTCTAACGTATCCTTCCATCTCGTGTACCAAAGGGTCCATAATAGTCTAATAAACCAATACCGTAAATCCAATACATCCAATCCTTGTCTAACAATGTTACATCATCACAATATCCAAGTCAATATATGTAACACCCCAACCCGACAAGGGTAAAGATGTCACGATAATGGTTTCATATCAGATCAAAACAAAGCATACATCTATAGTAATACAATAAATTTCAAAGGTTACAAATGAAATGCTGAAATTACAAGGTTACAAATGAAACTAAACTAAATACTAAGTCTGCAAATGCAAATCCTTCTAATAGTCTCTACTTTAGAATACTATCAAAGTCTTCTAAGTCCAAAGGTCTCTTCACTCATACCTAGCTTCCAACTAAGAACCTGCCGCAGGAAAGAAATGCGGCTAAGCTTAAAAAGCTCAGTGAACAGATACATATACAAAGCAATGATAATGAAACAGAACTGAAGTATAGTGCACTGGGAAATATCATAAGGTATAAACAAAGAGAATAATAGAAAGGAAGGATAGGATAGTCATCTACCACGAGCCCAGAAACTCACAGTCAAAATCTCAAAATCATAATCTCACAGTCATAATCTCACAATCAGAGGGGATACCTCTTAGGCAACCAGACAATATGAGGGGTGTCCTCATGTATCATAATAGTGGAGTGATCAGCTCCCAGAAAATGTGAAATACGTGTATTGCACACAAGCACCAGTCACCTCAAAGTCATAAACTCAAAGTCATAGTTAAATCCACTAAACAAACAAATCTAGGATTGCAATCCATACGCCCCAAACTCAAAGTCATAATCTCAAAGTCATAATGGCCATAGCAGATAATATAAAAGGGACGGTGTGAGAAATCACTCACCCACACATGAGTCATGCCAATGGTGCATCAAAGACATGGCCAGGTTACCTTCCTGGCTAGGTAAACAGAAATGGCTCGGGTATCAAACTAAGAGTCAGGTCACAATATCAAAACAAAATGTCATATCAAAAGGTCATGTATCAGAAGGTGCATCTCAATATCTCAGAAGTAAATATCAAAGGTTCACACAAAGGGAACATAGCAATGGCTTTGGGAAAACTTAACTGAATCATAACTCAAAATCAAATCAGGGAATAAGACACCCTTACTGAAAAAGGGCAGAGTATCTGTACCTTAGGCCGCAAGTGCAAACATAACAGAAAACATAAAGGTCGGAAGCAAACTCCTTCTTCAGCGGATCTACATGAATTCATAATTGCCTTATTATTAATAACTTGTTTTAAATCAGATTACTAATTTTAGTCGGCTTTCCTTTTTTTGTAACTTTCCACTTTTAGTAAGTTTCCCGTTTTAGTATGTTTCTCGTATTAACAAGATTAATCTTTTATGATTACACTTAATATAATTAATTAAGTTAGATTACTCGAAATGAACATTATAATAGATTAGAGTTAATTATGATAATTTAGTAAAGTTTAGGGTCAAAATATAAACTATCAAAAATTAAATATTAAAATGTCAAATAAAATTATTCTAAGCTTTATACTATAGCTTTATGTCAAAACGATAATTTTAGACCCCGTCCTTTTATAATATATATAAGCGTATTCTCATTATTATTTTAGACCGCGACGACCCAAAATATTTTTATCACGTTATATCACAAAGCTTTTTTTTTTTCTTTGAAGGAAAACATCAAGTCGAGACCCTCTCTTTAATTAAATACAAGCCGAGATTAACACCTTCATGCACCCTTTTCTTTTTAGCATACACATAAATAAACACATAGAGCCCACGTTAATACTTCACATTATTTTTCATGTTTAGATCCTATATTATAATCATATATCCTACGTAATTTGTAAATACTCAATAGATTAAGTTGACCCATGAGATTCATGCTACTATGCCATTCGAAAATAATTTGAACATGTGTCCAAATCTCTTTGTATTTCGATTAACTGCATGCAATCCAAACTATTGTCGAACCAAACTTTAACCAGAATATTCGAATGCACACACTAATGTTTATAATCGATTATTCATGTCGTTCTCGTTATTATAATATGTGATGACCCGGTATGATTTCATGCAAGTCCAGATTCGATTTAAGTTTGCAATATAAGCCGACCCATTTTCTGTTAGGACTCATTTGAAACAAATGAAACAAAACAGGCTCTACGCTTCTGCTTTTAGGTTCATTTCATAGTTGATCATAACGTTATTTTATGTGACTTATACATGGTTTTATGCGAACTAGTTTTAAACGTGCATGGCATATATATTATTTACGTGATTCTTCAAGCAAGTAGGTTATCATGCATACGAATCGTGTTCTTTTTCTTTTACGTGTGAACCTTTTTATTTACAAAGTAAGACAAGATAAGTATATATATATGAGTCATGATCGATCTCTTACGCGACATGTACATCTATCTCGCATAACCTTTATTAAACAAACAAAACGAATTAAGTTTTTTTTTTTTCATGTATAAGTCGTGCTTGTTGTTGTTTTTACGTGGCAGGCATATCTTCTTCGTATAAGTTTTATTAACGAACCAAAACTTATGTTTTCATATAATTCATTCGAAGAATAGTTTAGACGAAACAAGAAGATATCAAAACGGATTTAGGGAGTACCTTGTGATTGGATGTACGAACAGAAATAAGAATAATAGATGCTATCACGAAGGAACTAAGCAACGAATCAAAATACTCTTCGAACTCGATGTTCCGAGATCAAAAACCTTTTCTTCAAACAGTTTCATGTCGAGAATAGATGAGTGAATCGGTTATGGCTATCTTGCTGTTGTGAGTTTGTTTCTGTTTTCTAATTGATCGGATGGAGAAAATGGAAAGAGGTGAGTGTTATTGCTTCCAAAATTTTCGAATGTGATAAAGGGGAGGAGATGTATATACGATTGATAGTTAAAACGAATTAGGGGCATTTCAAATAAGAAAGTCGTGTAATGTGAATTAATGTGGGTGTAATTGTACCGAGATTTTGGGAACTGATTTATGAGTGATATATATCCGATTTTTAAGAGGTGATTGATAGGGAATTAAGGAGTGATTATCAACTAAAGTTTCCATATATCACATGTGTGTACAAATAAAATACTACTTGGCATCTACAATATTTTTAACGTGTGATACCATTTCATATGTTGTGTCATTTTCTTATAAGTTAGGTTAAGGTTCAATGTCTTAAAAAAATAAATAATTCATGACGTATCGTATTCGATAGTAGGTTATATTCGCCAAACTTAGTAAAATTCAAATTATGTGGGAAATTTAGGAAAGATGGATTTTCGGGTTTTACAATTCTTCCCCTCTAAAAAGAAAATTTTGTCCACAAAATTTGAAGGGAACACGAAACGGAAACACAACGGACTGTGAACGAAAATGTGGATGAATGGTTTCTCATGACTCGATCTTGTCGATCAAGGATAGCTTCGGTTTCTTCAGAAAAGGTATATCGTACAAATTTCAAATCAAAGAGTAATATACCAAACGTAACAGATGTTAATCGTATCCTCTCGGAAGAGATACAGGGAATACTTGGGATTTGACGGATATATCATCCGCGGAATTTGATTAGACCAATCAGATGAGAACGTATCGAATCGCAGAAGATATGAGGATGATATATACACTTAACTCCTCAGATTCTCGAATAATCTTGTCTTCAATATAACCTTTCAAAGGTATTCTAATAAACAAACAGATCTTGTTCCACAAAATCCAAAATATCATATCATAACTCATAGCAGATCATAATGAAACATGTTCAACGAATGTGAGACGTACATATTGCAAAACATAGGTGTACTCCTACATAGTAACAGATCGAATCCATACTGACAGAAGACAGATTATTGGATAACATCAAACGGCAAAAAGCTCTACATCAGAACCTAAGATTCTTATCAGAAACACCGAGGTTGACAAAAGTATGTAGAGTATCCGAACGTATCAAATCGTATAACGATGAAGAAAGATTAAACGCATAGGTAGATCGAACTTAACATCTTACAAAACACAGATGATCTCAATCAAATGTCAGAATTTCTAAGGTTTCAAATGCACTCCTCGAAATATCCTATGATCACAATGAGGGTACGTCATATGACGCAAGTATTATCACGTTCGCGAACCGTCATAATACCAGCCTCATATGAGTATACCATCATGATGGTCATACTTTATCTCAAGTCGTGAACTAAACATCTTATCTTAACCACCTAACAGTCCTTCTACATCCTAGGTTATGTCCGAATCAAAATATCATGCACCTAACAGTCCTTCTACATCCTAGGTTATATCCCGTTCGTTATTATTATTATTTTCCCATGTTCAAGTTGTAATCCGAAACATCATATCGATAACCAAACGAACAAATAAATAAATAAATGTCTAACCTAAAAATATCACGACTCGACGTCTAATAAATAAAATAAAACAAATACTTAAATAACGACTAAACTAATAATCGCGACTCGACGAAAATAAATAAATAAACAACGATAGGTAAATAAACTTTGCCGTGACTCCCGTGAGTCACGGCTCGACTCATCTCGAGCAGTTGAGGCTCACGGCCACAACCAAATCCGACACAAACAGATACCAAATCCAATACTCATCCGAATTCAAATCCAAACTGAACCAAACTCAAAACCAAACACAAACATCACAACACCAAAACTAATCCTAAATCCAAACCAAACACTACGCCGCACCGTAACTCACCACGAGTCACGGCTCAGCTCGACTATTTGCCGACTTTCAAGACTGAAACAATAACAACAACAATATTAAAACAACAATATAAACAAAAAAATAACAAACCCTCACCGAGTCAACTGCCGAGAAGGGGGAGCGGGTTCCACACGAGTTTTTAACAAGGTTTTACAACCATTTTATTAATAAAAACCTTATTTATTTTTGGATTTAATAAAAAGTAAAAATTAGGGTTTAGTAAAAATTAAAGAAAAATAGAAATGAGGGCGCGTGGGTGTGTTTTACCGAAGGAGAAGATGGAGGGGGTGTGGTGGTGTCTCGGTGATGGTGACAGCCATGTCTCGGTGATGGTGGCTGCGGTGGTGGTGGCGCGTGAGGGTGGTTGAGGTGGGAGCCAAAATCTCAAAAACTCCAGAAACTATAATAAGTGGCCGATCTATCGAATCGGCAACTAAAAGTGCTCGCCGGAAAATTTTCCGGTGGCCGAAAGTTGGCCGGCGGTGGGTGGTGACCGGACGGAGGTGATCGCTGGCGAGAGAGGAGAGAGAGAAGAGAGAGAGTTAGTGAGAGTGAGTGTGTGTATTAAATGAATTAAATATTATTTTTGGGGTTT
Source organism: Artemisia tridentata subsp. tridentata (assembly GCA_021014915.2). Taxonomy (NCBI): domain Eukaryota; kingdom Viridiplantae; phylum Streptophyta; class Magnoliopsida; order Asterales; family Asteraceae; genus Artemisia; species Artemisia tridentata. The sequence continues at coordinate 87,915,151 of CP139505.1, forward strand.
ATATATTTTTGAGGAGGGACTAAAAGTGAAAAATTGAAAGTGAGGGGGATGAAGTGTAAATATGGGGCGGAGGGACCATTCCTGCCAAATTGGCTAATCTTTTGCAATAAACATTGCGGGACCCATTCGACGTACCAAACGAACTTAAAAATCAACGAAACTTGCGCCATTGTTCACGAAATAATTTTTCCAACGAAAACGAGTATAAATATGCGATACTTTCAAGAAATCAATATATTTGGCAATTACGATATGTTTTGTGCTTTCTAGGTTGTACCGGCTCGATTAAGGAATAACGCTCACGTTAAACAAGATATTCATAGTTTTTCAAACCTAAAGAAGTTCAAGGAAATTCAAAAGCTAAAGAAAATCATAAATAAATATTTTGGCTCGTAAAATAGGTTTAGGAAATTTACCGGGTGTTACAAATACCACACCTTATCTCCCAACTTTAAATGAACCAACACTTTCATTAATTGATGATACAAAATCAAAAGAAGATGAGGACTTGTTCGCTCCTTCGCTATATGAAGATGAGTGTTTAAATTCATTGAAAGAACAACAATATCGCAATGTGGAAGAAGTCGAGGGCCCTCGTATCGACCCAAAACCACCACATGTGCCTCAAGTATTAATCAAGAAAGTTGGTGTGAGTGATTCAACTTATTCAAAAGGGAAAAAACAAGTAAATGTGTTACTAATTAAAATTCATTATGCTTTTGAGTGGTGTAACAAGAACTCTAGGAGGGCACACCTTCATATTATTCTTGAGCAAGTTCATAGGAAAGCACGAGTAGGAGTTCGTAAATTGAGAGAACCCCTGCGCAAAGAAGAGAAGAACTTTCATGGAGTGCCAAATTGTGGTAAGTTGATTAAGGATGCAAGCAAGAAGGCCTATGTGAAACTGTTTCGTAATGCATCCAGCCGAAGGAAAAGGAAAAGACGAGTATGGGTTTCAAAGCATAAACACTTCTTCTACATAAGGGAAACTAATATTCATAAAGTGTTTGAAAAGAGGGATATGGCATGGACCCGTAAAGTTTCACTGCGTCTAGGTAACTCGTTTGGTAAATGCTCCATCAAACCACCGTAAAACTAATACTAGGTATTGTCGGGCTGACGACGATAAACTTAGCGCTTCGCGGGAGGCAACCCGTGGGTTGTAGTGTGTTGTGTATGTTCTTTCTAATTTATTTTTATTTTCTTATTTTTTATGTGTGTTAAAAACTTTGTGGGTGTGTTCACTGCAAACCCTCACGAGACTAAACTCGTCCACTCGGGCTACTGGGTGGTTTAAAAGGCTTGTTGCATACGCTAAATGCAACCGTGATTCATACGAAAGTGAGTTAGGTTTTTGTGTTGTGTGAGTTTGTCAAAGTGATTTTTAACCAAAATTTCAACTTAAATTTTTTGCATTAGGGACAATGCAATGCTTTAAGTTGGGAGGGGGTGTCACATGTGTTACATGTTTTTGTGTGAAATTGTGGTAAAAAATGGGTCAAAATGTGATTTTTGAAAAGAAAAAAAAATAAACTTGAAATCACATTATAAGAGTTTTGTACTAATTGGATGTGGAAGTTTCTTCTACATATATTTCTTGAGTGTTTAAAGATTCTGAAGATTAGCTTATGGATGACTTATTGGAGCAAACTAGAAGACCCAACCATGATTATAAGGTGCACCCGATTCCATTGTATAATTTGATTATAAAATTAATTTGATGGTTTGCATGTAGTTAGGCATATGTATAATTAGTAGATGATCAAACCATACCCGATTGAATTTCCCTACTTACTTTTGCTTAGAACGGGAAGGAAGTTAAAATAATATAATATGAAATATAATAATGTAATAGTTGGGTTAGGACACTTAAATTGATCTTATCTGGCTTGTCACCCGCGCACGGTGGCCATAGAAAAAAGTTAGAGAACTGTCATAATTATTGGTGGTAGTCATATGCTGGGCTTGCTTATCTGATTCGTCACCCGCGCAAGGTGATATTTTAGTTGTTAGTATGGGTCAGACATCAATTCTTATGATGGATAGCATTGCACTTAGCTGAGACAATTTTATGTGAAATAACCCAATCCTTGTATTGTTGTTAATGAAATTAGAAAGGTTGGTTTAAGTTAGTGCATTAATTAATTAGACTATGTGGTAGATAACTCCATCATATGATATACCAGTAGGCACGAAGCATAACTGTTCCCATTTAACTAAAATGGACTAAATTAACCGGTTCCCATGTGCCGATGTGTCTTAGTATGCACCTATAGGATATATATTCATACATTCGAATGATTGGTCTTTATATCAACCTTAAAAGGAGTGTATTAAGCATTTGGGGTGACATGTATAAGAAACGGTTCCGTATGTATAAAAAAGGAGCTTATGTATGTTATGAGCAAAAATGCTTGAAATATGAAGTAAAATTCATGTGCGAAAAATTGAAATATATAAGCGAATGTATGATGGCTTATGTGCTCTTAAAAAGTTTGCTCCTATGGTATAAAAACTCCAGTATTATAAAAGGTGTAAGGTATTCTCACCTCTTGTTTTGGATCCATGTTTAGATTGATTATAGGGGTGTACTAAGTATGTTGGGCACATGGTTAATTATATGAAACATAAAGTAAATGGAACCAATGGGAACGATTATGTTAAGTGTTTAAGAAGGACAAAAATATTGGTAATCATTTTGGATAGTTGGTCACATAGGATGGTTATTAGTGTACTAGGTTAAATTTGATCTTTTTGTTGGAATTTCAATGGTATGATTAAAAACTATGTAATTAACATGCTAAGATATAGTAGATTTCTTCCTCGGGATGAGTAAGGGTTAAGTTGGAGAGGTTTGATTGGTGTATTTTACATACACCTCATAGCATGTTAATTACGCATTGTTGCATTGTTATTCGTTGTTATACATGTACTTTGAGGTGTTTTATGATTACGTAGGTTTGGCGCATAAAGGATCTAAAGTTGTGATATTACAAGCTTAAAATACGATAAGGGCTGAAAGTGTTAAAACAAATTAAAGTTTAAACACATTTATGTGTTTTGTTCGTGAATTGTTGAAGGAAAGAAAGCATGGGACCGAAAGTCAAAAGTGGCGCAACTCAAGGGCCATATGCGTACAAGTGACAAAGATTGAGGTTTATGGTGAAAATCCTATTATTATAAATATATATGGTACGATTGATATCATTTGATCAATTGGTGGGGTTCCTGTGGCTACAGTAGCCGACAAAAGAAAAAGGACATCATTCACAAAAAAACCAATATCCAGCCACCGTTTGATTTACTTCATTCGTAGATCAACAGCCGACATTCATATATATTATTTGTTTCTCGACGAACGTGCCAAAAATTATAAAGGATTAATTTCCTTTGGAGAAAGAACAATACGTAGCATCATGCACATGCAAATTGGAATGGAGATGATATCTACGATTGTGATGCACGGCTAACCTTTTTGTGATCTCTCCCGGTAAAAGATATATTTGGTTTGATCATGTTTACGGATTTTATTTTGTTTGTCAAACATTAATTCATTTGATTTTAATGCTTATCCTTTATTTGATTTTAATGTTTTAATATAATTATTTGGTGAATCATTGCAAGACATATTATTGCGAGTCAACGATTGTACCGAGCCTAATTAGTATAGGGGTTAAGATGGTCGTATGGTAAACATAATTTGTACCCATAATTGTTCATTTGAGTAATTATAAAATTAATTGATAGGATTATTGTAAGACATGTTATTTCTAGTCAACGAGTCGTGCCGAGTCCAACTAGTTTAGGTATTAAGACGATTCGTGTGGTGAGTATAACTTGTGCCCAAAATTTTCCTTTTCAATTAATACAAACTATGTCTATGTGGCTTGAAAACAAACATTAGCAATAATCCATAACTTGATCATATCAATATATCTGGAGCCGAGAGGGATTGCTTTTCTACCCAATTGTTTACAAATTCTACTTTTATTTGCTTATTTACTTTTTATTGCTTATTTACATTCAAGTTAATTAGTAGTTTAATTATTAGCTTATTCCCTTTCTACGTAATTAGTATTTAGTTATTAAATTTTCAAAACCACAACTTTTATTGATCAGTGATCACCCCAAAACTTAAATTAAAACCACATACTCCTCGTGGATACGATACCCGCTTGCCCTATCTAGTATAAGGTAATTAGGTTTATTTTTTATCGGTACAACGACATCGGTCATATCCCAACAGGGCAAGTTTTTAAAAAATTATAGAAGTTAGAAGACAATCAATACCTTTAGCATCTGCTAAGTGAAGAACTTCCCTAACAGATGATTCAGTAATGAGTATCTTCTTCCCATCTACAAGGGCATGAAGCTGTTCTTCCCCATCAATAGTTTTGACCTTAGCAGTAGACCAAAACTGTTTGATGTGAGAAATATATATAGTAGGATTTACTGCTAATGCAAACTTAATGTGGCTTGCATTTAAAAAATCAATGATTTTAGTAAAACCTTCAAATTCTTTGGGTTTTTGTAAGAATGCAATTATGTTGTGTTGGTCAGAAAAAGAAAGAGTCGACATTGTGTATTTTTGAAAAATCGTGTAAGGTTTTGCTGGTTTTTGTAATTAAATGATAAAAACAAGTTAAGGTTTTATTTGAGAGAGATTTTGATCGGATAAAAACACTTGTGTGAATGATTGAAGGATATAAACCCTTAATCTTTCTAAGTTTTAAAACAGTACCCTGCACTCTCAAACTTAGCAGCAGAAACCTAGCAGCATTAAGTTAGGCTTAGCAGCACTAACTTATGCCTGGCAGCACTAACTCAGTTTTCACTCCAATAAGCTTAATTATCAGCACTCTAACACCTTTCATAGCTTATCCTGCAAAAGATTAGTCCAAAAACACCAAACCACAAACAATAACATAATCCACAATAATCACATCATCGTTTGTACTTAGCAGTTGTAAACACAACTAGCAGTTTCAAGTATAACTAGCAACATCAATTATACTTAGCAGCAGAAACAATGTATTGACCTAATAACAGTACTAATCCTTACAAAACTTTACAAAAACATAAAGAAATAAGAGATTTTAAAGATTTAACATTCCAATACTGGCAATCAAAATTGAAATTTACCCACATCAAAAGCTTTTGTGAGCAAATCTGAAACATTATTATCAGTATGAATTTTAACCATTTGAATTAACTTCTTTTCATTACAATCTCTTATAAAATGGTGTCTTATCTCAATACGCTTTGTTTTAGAATGATAAACAGGATTTCTAATTATGCACATTGTATTGCTATTATCAATAAAGATTTTGGTATGCATAAAATTGTACCCATAATCCAGCAATTGATTCTGAATTCAGAGCACTTGTCCACAACAACTTGAAGCAGAAACATACTCAGTTTCTGTTGTGGAATTAACAACCACAATTTTTTTCTTGCATTGCCATGAGATCAATCTACACCCTAGGAATTGACAACCTCCTGTTGTAGATTTCCTATCCAAGCTTGCTCCAGCATAGTCACTATCAGTGTATGCTACCAAATCAAAAGGTGAATCTTTTGGATACCAAAGGCCCAATTTAGGTTGACCTTTTAAGTACCTAAAAATTCTTTTCACAGCATGAAGATGTGAAACTTTAGGTGTGACTTGGTATCTAGCACATGCACACACTGCAAACATGATTTCAGGTCTTGAAGAAGTAAGGTACATCAAAGACCCAATCATTGATCTATACAAATGAACATCCACTTCTTTACCATCTTCATCCTTGAGCAAAGGCTTGTCAGTGACCATGGGTGTACTTGCTGCCTTGACATCTGTATACCGAAACTTCTTTAAAATCTTAGTCACATAAATATGCCATCTTCCTTCTGCTTCATTTGCAATCCTAGGAAGAATGTGAGTTCTCCCATAGAACTCATCTAAAACCTTTCATGCATCAATTTTTCAAACTCAATGCATAACACCTTGTTTGTTGATCCAAAGATAATATCATCAACATAAACTTGGACTAGCAAGATATCATATTTGTGTCTTCTGATAAACAAGGTCTTGTCAATCTTCCCTCTACTAAAACCATTGTCCAACAGGTATGTTGAAAATGTGTCATACCAAGCTCTGCGAGCTTGATGTAAACCATAAAGTGCTTTTTCCACCTTGTATACCTTATTAGGAAAGTCAGGGTCTTCAAATCCAGGTGGTTGAGAGACATAAACTTCTTCTTCAATTGTCCCATATAGAAAAACACTCTTCACATCCATCTGATACACTACAAAATCTTTGTATGAAACATAAGCCAATAACAACCTTATAGCTTCAATTCTTGCAACTGGGGCAAAGACTTCATCATAGTCAATCCCTTCTTCTTGTGTGTATCCCTGAGCAACTAATCTTGCTTTATTCCTCACCACAATACCTCTTTCATCTTTCTTACATCTGAAAACCCATTTAGTACCAATTGCCCTTTTTCCATTAGGCAAATCAACTAGAGTCTAAACTTCTTGTAGCTTGAATTGCAAAAGCTCCTCTTGCATAGCCTCCACCTAGCTTGGATCCTATAATGCTTTATGTTCATTCTTGGGTTCTACTTGTGATAAGAAACAAGCAAATAAACAATTTTGAAAATCTTTGTGACTGTTTCTCTACTTAAGAGATCTAGCAAAGAAACCTTGTTCCTTCAAATCCTTGGTCATTCTTCTTGTTTGAACAGCAGATTTCATATCTCCAATTACTTGCTCTTTAGGATGATCCTTGTGAATTCTGGTAGTTGGAATAGGACTGACAGGAATAGTATCTTCCAAGTTGTTTATGTCAGCCTCTGCATCAACTTCTTCATCATCAGTATCTGCATATATATTTTCCAAATGAGGCATGTTTGAATCAAATAGATATTCATCCTCATTATCAGCAATGCCATCCTTGTCAGCAGTATTAACAGTTTTATCTTTGGTAATGCTATTAATGCTGTTTCTATCACCAGCAACATTAACTTCATTAGAACTGCTAACATTATCATCCTTTACTTGATCACCAAATTCAGTTGGAGCTTCGTCATCATGCTTTTCATTATCACTTGAAGACTTAACACCATCTTCTTTATCATCTTTTAGATCTTCATCTTGATCATCTTCTTTAGAACTCTTTGGAACTTTGGTTGAGATAAGTGGATCAACAGTCCATATAGGTAGCAAGACATAATCTTTTCCAGGTCCTGTCTCCTTATTAGCTTGACCTGTATATTCACTTGTGTTTGTGCCTGCAAAATCATTAGACTGTGTACCTGCAACAACTGCCTCATAATTCATTTTTTTGGTTAGTGCATCAATATCAAACAGCCGGTTTGGTCCACTCCTTGCAACATTAGGTGTACTCTCACTAAACCTAATATGCGAGTTCTCTTCCACTAACCTGGTTCTACTATTGAACACTCTAAAAGCTTTACTATTCAGTGAATATCTAACAAAGAATCCTTCACCAGCCTTTCCATCAAATTTGCCTAAGTGATCTATGGCATTAAGGATAGTAACAGGACACCCAAATGGTCTTAAAAATCTTAATAATCGTGCTTTACCATGTAAAAGTTCATAAGGAGTCTTGTTATGAGGCTTAACTACTAAACTTCTATTTTGCATATAACAAGCAGTATTAACTTCTTGTGCCCAAAAAGTAGTTGGTAGCTTAGAATCAACTAACATTGTTCTAGCAGCCTCAGTTAGTGTCATATTTCTCCTCTCAGCAATACCATTTTGTTGAGGAGTTCTAGCTACACTATACTATCTCATAATACCCTTCACCTCACAAAACTGATTCATATCCCTATTCTTGAATTCAGTTCCATCGTCACATCTTATCACCTTAACCTTATGATTAACAAGGTTTTCTATCCTGGTAATGAAAGACTTAAGGATTTCACTGGTTTCATCCTTAGTTGCTAAAAAGAAAACCCAAGTAAACCTACTAAAATCATCAGTGACAACTAGGCAATACATCTTTTTCATCAAACTTTTTACAAAGGTTGGTCCAAATAAATCCATGTTTAACATATGTAAAGGCTAACTTATAGAGTTCACTGTTTTGGTCTTACAAGAGGCTCTATGTTGCTTTCCCTTCTGACAAGCAATACAAGTTTCATCAATTTCAAAAACTTTTGAAGGTAAACCTGTTACAAGATTTCCCTTAACCAATTTATTCATTGTTTTAAAATTTAAGTGTCCAAGCCTTCTATGCCAAAGCTTAGATTTATCAGATGTAGCCTTTGCAAAGAGACAAGTCAAACCTCCTTTGGGAACCGTGTTCTCTAAATCAACACTGTATATATTGTCTTTTCTAGGAACCTTAAGCAAGACAAGACTTTCATCAATTAACTTAAAGTCAGGAGATAAGACAAAACATTCAGTGTCAGTAGAAAGAACACTGTTCTTTTTGTCACACATTTGTGAGACACTAAAGAGATTAGACTTAAACTCTTTTACAAAGTACACATTTTCAAAATCTAATTTACCAGTGTTGATTGTACCTTTCCCTGTGATTTTCCCTCATTTGGGGTTACTTCCAAAGGCAACATATCCTCCATCAATTGGCTCAAAATCTGTAAGATAGGACATGTTTCCAGTCATGTGCCTTGAGCATCCACTATCAATAACTCCTTGATCTTGTAACTCCACCTGTGGATTGCCCTGCACATAAAGTAAGAAAATCGGTTTCTCTTGGGGACCCAAGCCATTACTGACTTGGATCTGCCTTGTGCATCAATATAATTAAATTTATTTAGGACAATTGATGCACTGTCATGTTTGGAAACATTGTCTAAAACATTTATTTTTGGTTTCCAAACCCAACATGCTGAGGCCTTAACAGCATAAAAATGATCCCTACAAACAGTATTAGTTACTACTTTTGGCTTAGTGGTAGTAACTACTGCTTTTGCCTTAGCAGCACTAAATGTTGTATTCCTTTGAATGGGTCTTGTTACAGATGAATTTGCCATTTTTGAAAACTGTAACCTTGATTTAGCATCATTCACTGTTCTCTTAGTGGGAGCAGTATCAACTTGTCTAGCAGTATTAGTTAATACTGCTGTTTTAGAAACATTTTGCTTGGCAGTAGTAACTGATACATACCCATATTTTATTAACACTGCTCTTGGAACTATATTTCTCTAGGCATTTTGGTGAGTATTTTTAGAAAAACTTTGGTGATTTACCCTTCTAGCATAGTTCCAAACAGGTTTTTGATAGTTATGACAATCTTGTTGCAAGTGTTCATAACTACCACAATAATAACAAGCTTTATTGATCATTTGCCAATCACTTCCTAGTCTTTGAGATATCATGTTATTCTAATTCCTATGATTCCCTCTAGGACACTGTGTGATATTACTAGGTTGCTCAACTTGATCAACAATTTTCCTAGTTAACTTACTACCAAAGTCAGGTTTGACAAACTGTTAGGAATATAAATATATTCATATGAAAGACTCGGTCACCCCGAGTATCTATTAGCATTAAGTTAGCTCGTAGGCTTATTAGTATTAGTTTAGTTATTTTAATACTAGCTTAGTCATAGTAATATTTATGGAGTTGGGTTGGGTCTTTACCCACTGTCAGCTCACTCCACAACCCATGTGGGGCGTATAATGTATAACTATAAATACCCTTTCCCACCCAAGGGAAAGGGTTGGATGTTCATTTCACTTGAATCTAATACATTGAACTTTCTCTCACTAGAATATCCCATCCTTTCTCTTTCTCTGTCTAGAATTCGGCCAACCCATAAATATGTCCTTGTGTTATGATATCCAATATCTTACAATTGGTATCAGAGCTCATGGTTTAATTAGCTAGATTGTGTGTGCATTTTTTTGGTTAGTTTAGATCAAAAGTTTGGTTTTTGAAGGTTTATGGGCTTATTCTTAGCTTTCTTTGATTCTCACATTTGTGGTGTTAAAGTTAGTGTTTTTATAGTTTTTATAACCTTATAGGATCAAGTTGTGCAAAAGAAACCAAGCAAAAACGTTCAAAAGGGTGATTTTTAGGTGTTTTTAGGTGACAAAGTTCGTTTTTCTATCTTGTGATTTGATTCTCGATATAAGTTTCTTCACTGCGATTTGATAGTGACATTTTTGTCTTCTGCTATTTGATAGTGACATTTTTGTCTATTACGATTTGTCGTCTGGCTTTTTCAATTTGAGGGCTGCGATTTGAGGGTTGCGATTTGGGCACTTGAAATTTGGCTTCTGCGATTTGAGACTTGTGATTTGAGGTTTCACTACAACGATTTGAACTTTGAATTTTCAAAATTGCGATTTGACTAGTTTCTTCACTGCGATTTGCTCCTAATTCCTCATTGAGATTTGCTCAAGTGCATTCACTACTTTGTACTTAAACCATTACACAAACTCAATTCAACCAAACCTAATCACAACGTAACCTAACTTAACAGTGATTCACCTAATCCAATAAACAATCATTTCTTATAACATACAATCACTAATTATTGTATCGATCCAACAATTATCATAACACATCCAATTTATCATTATCTCATGGTTTCTTCTTGATTTTGTAAAACTCTGCGAAAGAAACGATTTCTCGGTTTAAATCACAGATTTGTAAAATCCCGTGCTCGTTTACACAAGGTCTACTAATTCAGATTCCTTCATATCTGAGGTACTCAAATTGTATGACACGTATGATAAACATAAGACTTCCGATCATGTAAAACAAATAAAGGTGTGTGATTCTGATAATGCTAATATGGAATCGTCGTGCTCGAATTCTCAAGAGAAAGAGTTTTATCAGCCACTAATGTTGACTAATGAAAAGGAAAGTTGCATTGAATGTTTTCGATTACCTCATTCACATCTCAAAGTTCTGTTTGAACAACCTGGATACTTGGGAGGATACAACGTGCCTTCGCAACACTCTTTGGTCAAGATGTTCAGACTTTCACACTCAAAATGACTCTGTATTTAGATCAACTTGAACAACAACTTGACAAAGGAGAATTTTCTGAAGGTAGATCCATGGCTGCCTTTTGGGTGATCAACAACCAACTCCAAGCGTTCATTGATTCGTAATTCACTGAGGATTATGATTATGACAGTTAAATGACGAAAAAGTGTTTTGCTAATTACACTGGAATCGAGGTTGACATGTTTAGAATTACACTACTCCAACTCATGAGTTATGTTAAGGAGTTCTTTAATGAAAGAGCACAACACATGGGGAACGGGACTGAGTCAGATAAGCATGATGATAGCAACAGCTCAGGGACTAATATCACAAATGGTGTGGATGCAGATCTCAGACCAGTAAATCACCAAGTACCATCTGCTGAGGTACATCTGTCTGATCAACATAATATTTTTTTCTAATGAACGACAACATACTGATCAAATTAAACCTACTTATGACACATATCTGTTGGAAAAGACTGATAGCAATATCACCTCTGATTTAACAAATATGAGTCATAAGGGGGGAGAAATTGATCAGGATGCTGAACATGATGATGCGTCAAGGTCTTTGCTTACGACTGAGTTTTTCAAATCAAATGATATGGTTGAAAAAGAAGTTTATAATGAACTTTCAAACAGATATATACAACTTGAAAAACATTGTGTTTCACTTGAAATTGCAATACAACAAAAGGAAGAAAGTTTTCAAACTAACCTACCATGTAAAAATCCGGAACTCCCTGATTTCCGTGAATTCTTTATGATAAATGATTTGAAAGCTCAGCTAAAAGCCAAGAACTTAAAGATCAACAACCTGAAAAACCATATTGCTGAGATGGGTGACATGTGCAATGAAGTTAAAGCTAAACATGACAATGATGTTATTGCAACAAAAAATGCTGAAGTGGAACATAAAGTGGCTAAATTACTTACTGAAAATGAGACTTTGAAAAGGCATTGTAAAAAACTGAGTGACTCCATCAAAGAAACAAGAACTAGGGTTTCAAAACACACAACGTCTTTGATTGCTAAGAATGATGAATTCAAAGCTCAACTTCAAGAGAAAGGTTTCATAATTAGTGACTTAAAGAACGAGTTAAGGAAATTAACTGGAAATAGTGTGAACACTAAGTTTGCAAAACCATCAACCTTGGGAACGCCAGTTTCACAACCTCTTAGAAACCAAACAGTTGTTAGACAACCAACTGCATTTAGATCTGAATGACCAAAATCTTCTAAACCAAGGTGTGCAACCCAAGTTGATACGAAACAAGTTTTGTCAAAACCAGTCACTTCACAAACTAGACCGAATGATCAGATAGTTAATGTTCGTTCTAAGGCTCAACCTCAAAAGTCTAAAGCAAAGGAAGTAAATGCTCATGCTAAGGTCCTATCCCTTAAGACTAGAAACCACAACAGGCCCGTAGAACCAAAAAGTCATACTCAGAAACTTGGTAGGCAAATTGTTGTAGGACTAAGAACTTCTCTCAACAAGCATTATACTGTGCATGAGAAGTCTAACAATCCTAGATCTTGCCTTAGGTGGTTACCGACGGGTAGAATTTTTAAGATGGTTGGTCTTAGACGGATACCTATTAGTACAGGTTGCATTACAAAGTTTGACCGTGAAACTCCAAAAGGTCAGGATACCGATATCACTAACCCATATGAATGTAAGCAAAATCGTCATGTTAGTGCAGGGAATCCTTACTTAAATGCAGGTACATCGATCATTTCCTTCAAGGAAAAACTCAGAGTTTGGCGGCCAAAAGGACTGAAATCTCCTAATTTAGGGGTTCAGGAAACTCAACATTGATGTACATGCATAATGACTCCTGAACAAATCAGCTCAGGACTCATTCAGCAACAATCTATTTTGGGAAGAATATCGGTGGTTATTCTTCATGTATCCTTTGTACATATCTTAAATCAAAATGTATATAGAAGTATATATGATCAAATTGTAAATAGAAATATATAAAACCTATAAAAACCATAAAAATCAGTAAAACTCAAAAAATACCAAAAATAGTTCCTCTAGGCATGTCTTCTGTTTATCGATAACATTTACGGTCCTAGAAATGTCATTCAATAATGACATGGGTCTTTAAATGAAGCTCGAGCAGAAGTTAAATTGAATGGTTAAAACATGTCATATCGGCTTGCAGTTACTTCAGACTGTAACCCGTTCCTCATTATGGGGAAAGTTCGTCGAAAAAAAGACGACTGTTCCTCCCACTTGGTGAAGTTCACCCGGGCATGGATTATGTTACATCCATGTTTCCTCAAAATGATGTACATTTCAGTGCATTATTTCTCGTTTTAGAAGAGAAATCTTCTTTTCAATCACAAATACTTTTCCGTCTATGATTCTTCTGGAGAGTATTTTTGCTTCACATGGTGGTTTAATGCTATTTAAAAATCAATCGGACTTGAGCTTTCATAAATTTTTTACTCAATCAACGACTGCAGATCTTTAAATAGAAATCGGGTCATTGATTGAGGGGGAGAGTATCTTTCAAAATTTATGAAAATTAACAGGCATCTACAATGCTATTGAAAGACTTGTTTCAATCGGGGTTTCAATTTGAGAGGGTGTTAATCTAGTGTTAACTCCAAAAAGGCCATATGTTTCTTTTATAGGCAAGTATAGGGACTTATATGCAATTTGCTAACTGTTTCCTAGGCTTATATAAATTAGAGGACCATTCATGCCTTTATTGAAAGTTGAAACCTAACTTAAGAAAGAGAGGGGCCAAATCTGTCAATTTCTGAAAGTTGTGCATTAGTTATAAATTTTCCCACTTACGATTTGACCTAGTCAATACATCATTTCTCAGTCAAACTTCACTGTTCATCTTCTATCTTAATTGCGATTTGCCTGATATTTTGAATCTGTGGAAATTCGTGCCTAGGTATCAAGTGTTTTATGATAATATCATTAAGTCTATGAGTTATCTTGATCATCATTGCTTTATTCTGATTACATCTCTATCATGTCCTAGGTCACCCCATCGAAACAGTATCCGAATCGTGGTTAGTGTTTACTTGAGTTATTTGTTTGATGAGATGTGTTCATTTTCATGCATAGATGCTCTGTTAACCATTTGTTTGCCTCCCCTTTCACGTTCGATTATGTCCTGTGATGTTTTTAATGCGTGACTTTTAAAAGTCAAAATCAAGTGGGTAATGTTGTTTGTATATGATAAGTTAGTGCCTCGCTGATTTAGGTTTCCACTTGCTTCAATTATGTTCGAGTTTTGGATGTCTTGGTGTAGTGGTTAGGAGGAATATTCTGTATGATCGATGTGTGTGGATATTGTCTGATTGCGGTTTAATCTATTGTGCTTGATTGCGATTTAATGTATGCTCTTGGTTGCGAGTTGCCCAGAATGTTCTTGGTAGCGGTTTAACTCTGTGTTCCTGATTGCGATTTGGTATCTTTTGTTTGTCTGCGATTTGATTAGACGTACTAGGTTGCGATTTGTGAAATTGAGTTTCTGCGTATTTTGAATGTTCTTGATTGCGATTTGGCATTAATTTTCTTGATTGCGATTTGTCTATTCTGTGCTTGGTTGCGATTTGGCATTTCATTCTTGAATGCGATTTGATCAGTAATTTTGGTTGCGATTTGGAAGTTTATCTTTGTGGTTGCGTTTTGACTATTTAATGTCCGGTTGCGATTTGTATATATTTTCCATGTTGCGATTTGACTGTCCCAGGTTGCGACTTGATTATAATATTGCTCTGTACAGATCAAATCGCAATATCTGCGATTTGAATATTTTGAATATTATATCCTCTGCGATTTGACTATTGAGTGCCAGGGATGCGATTTGAGTATAATATTGCATGTTTCAGGACAAATCGCAATGTCTGCGATTTGCTTTGGAAATAATTTTATATTCAAATTGTAGGACCATCAGTGTTGTGATTTGCCCGTACCTGGTTGCGATTTGAATATTTAATTCTTGCGATTTGAGTAGTCTGCGATTTGATCATTAGACTGCTTGCGATTTGACTGTTGCAATTTGTGTTAATGTGGTTTAGTCATATATAAGTTTATATTTTTGTCTAATTACATTCACAATCCTTGCATATTATAAACTATGAGTATGCAATTGTCAAATCATTTTCAAATTGTGACTGATTGTGATTCAATGGGTGCCTCTTGCTTATAAACAATGATCTAACATCGAGCATGTACCCTTGTCTAACATTGTATCTGTATATTTGTCACCTTGTGAACGTAATTGTGCAGATTCAATTGTCGATGTTAATGTCGATGTTCCCGCTGAACAAGCATCAGTTGTTCCACCTCCCGTTCGTTCAGATGAACAGATCTTGCCTCGTAGCGTTTCTATTGGAAAAAGTAACTGTTACTTAGATATGGATAAGTCTCAACCCAATCCTATCTACAAAATTGCGGTGGACATGCTTAAGCAAACCACATTCTTCAGTGCTTTTACGGCCAGCTCAGCTATTCCTGCTATCTACATACAGCAGTTCTGGAACACAGTGGACTATGATAAAGATACTGGATGCTACCGTTGTCAGCTTGATGAACAATGGTTTGATCTTACCAAAGACACCATCAGAGACGCATTACAAATCACACCTGTCATTGTGAATAAGCCATTTACTCCACCACCACCACCCGATGATCTCATCAACTTCATCAATGATCTGGGCTACCCCATAACAGTCAACACGTTATCTTCACCATCATCAACATGTGTCTCACAGGAAAAACCTCAGGGTATGAAAGACCAAGAGCACCAGTGCTACAGATTCTATGGGGAATCGTTAAAAGGGCCAACATTGATTTTGCTGAAAGGATCTGGGAGGAATTCACTCACCATTCACACTTTCACTGAGGACAAGAAGAAACTAGCATTGCATAAGGCTAGTAAGAAAATAGTCAACAAACTGGTGATTCCAAGTATCAGATACACAAAAAGGATAATTCATCATCTCCAATGCCTGCGCAAGTTCCATCCAAGATCTGACTCTCCTCTCCACTTGCCATCTGATGAACATGTCCTGGGAAATCTCAAATTCTCAGCAAAAGAAACCAAGCAAGAGTTCTTTGGGATAATTATACCTGAAGATCTCATCTGTTACACCCCGTGCCCGCTTTGACCAAAAACTTTGAACTTTACACGCGGAAACGCTTGACTTTACTTGATATTCCGTTACTCTTTCAACCATTTATAAAAAATCCATAAATATTCAGATCTTTAAACCATTTTTATATGAAACTAGACTCCATTACCTTCAAAACGACAGGTAGTGCGACCCGTATCGACTTACGGTTAAAAAGATATGAACTTTCAAAGACTGCCGGGAATCTGCCAAAACCCACAATCATAACCAAGATGAACATCCAGACTCATAACCAAGATGAACATTCAGAACCAAGATGAACATCCAGACTCATAACCAAGATGAACATTCAGAACCAAGATGAACATCCAGACTCATAACCAAGATGAACATTCACAACCAAGATGCACAATTCAGAACCAATGTGCACAATTTGACGGGTTATGCATTAAACCATTTTGACCCATTTACATAACAAATTATCTATAACACTTCATTTGCTCACCAAACTAGACCAACGCCACTAGTTTAACATATAAGACATGTTCCATAAACACTTGACCCGTTTACCACCCAAAATGGGTACAATTACACTTTTGCCAAACACCCCTTTAAACATTGACCATAATCCATTAAACACACTTTGACACACCGTTAGACCACCAAATCGTTATGACTCCATCTACATATATTTTAACACTTGACTTTACATTACAAAACATTAAAAGATTCCTGGGGGTACAACCTTGACATGAGCTCGGTATTCTACCTAGCTCTATTTCCTTACCAAATCCTTCTACCATAGCATATCCAAACCTTTAACATTAGACCAAGCCATAGCATCACACATGAGCCTACAAAACATTAAACACTTAAACCGTAAGCACAAATGCTTAGTAAGTAAAACGGGTATAACTTAACGTTTTACTTCATTCAACACATTACACATTATACAACCATTAATCCAACAACATTGAACATAAACACATACCTTAACCACTTAAGCCTTAACCTTCCCTTTTTCCTTAATCCACTCATAACTAACACATCCACTAACCTTATAACCTCTTACACATGACTACCATTATGCTAAACAACCAATAGCTTAACACATTAGCCACATAACACATAATGCATATAACTCATTATAACTTTACATTATACCGGTTTACTTACCTTGATTCTAAGCTAAGGCTATCAATAACATCATCATCATCATCTTCTTCTTTTATCATCTTCATCATCATTACTTCCTAAACCATAACCATCATCAAGACTCATTAACACAACATATCATGATTAAGGGTTATAAAACCCATCTAAAGTTACCCATCATCCTTTCCATATCATCATATGATCATATCATGATCATATGATCAAAACCCACAAATAACCCATAAACTTTTACCTCAATAATCATTATAAACTCAAGATTTGAGTTACTTACTTATGGGGATCATAACTAGGAAGGACTATGGACATTAGATCTTCATCATCTTCTTCTTCTTAAGCTACCACTAGTTATTCCCTCCCTTTTTCTTCCCTCTAATAACCGGACCTCACACCTTATCTAAATAATATGGAAATATCTAGAATTTCCAAGATAAGGTTAGTTAGGTAGCACCTTTGGCCCCTTGGCACATTAAGCCCCTCAAGTCTCATTCCTTCTATTTTGGCCACATCACATTTTATAACATGTTTACAACTTAACAACTTTAGCCCCTTAGGTCTATTCCTTCCTATTTGTACCACATAATACTTTCTATTACCACATTACATATTCTTTGACTATCGGGTTTGACCACTACGCAACACTCGTTGACTAGCCAATCACGTAAGGCCTTTGGTCCACTTTCATCTAGGGTGGGGTACAAGTACCCGGGAAATGGGTCTAACAATTCTACCCCCTTATTTAGATTTCGTCCCCGAAATCTCTTGTCTAAACTAACCAAAACTTAGTCCCGTTCTTAGCACTTTCCTTTCTTCATCCTCTTTTAGTTGCAACGATCTAAGTGATCTTGCAATTCCGGGACCACTATACACACATCATACCTTTAACTCATTCCGTTTCTAGCTTAACTTTTCTAACATTTCATTTCCTTTCAATCATTATGTCATTCAAGACATAATCCTTGCCACTAATGCATACCATTCAACCATTTCTACGTGTATCGCATAACCTTCTAACTAGTTCCATCTAAACTTTCCCGTCAAGGACTACGTGTCACTTGAACATTATACACCCTTTTAGCTTGTCATAAGTCAATTATTCATTAACTTTCTACTTTTACCGCAACCTTACCACCATCTCATTAATATTTTATCACACGTTACGTTTGCTTTTACTTCTCTTTTCATAATTTTATAGAGCCTTTAGTCCATATTAACGTTTATTAGCATTCATTACTTCACTTTACCTTCAATTCACATTGCAAACAATCATATCATTTAAAACTTTAATCGTTTCAACTCACACTTTAACACCTAACTCATACACTTCACTTGACGCTTACCACCTAGGGTCAATATTCAACTCATTATCTCTCCACCTATCTTAGTTCTTATGACTTCTAATCATCCTAGACTCCCTTTTCTACCCTTTTACCCTACTCATGCCATGTCGGGAACACATAAGCCCACTCATTCATACTTTCTCATTTACATGGAGAGGCGTCCCAAACGATGTAAATCAAGAAATACAAACTCATGGTTCGGTGAATTACAATTTCTTTATTCAAATGAAAAGGCGTCCCAATCCATTTAAGTAAAGAAACCATAAACCATCCTACTTATACACTTCCGACATAACACTCGCATTACTATTACTTGCTTTAACTTTCATTCTTTCATTTTTATTTTACATTTCATTCATCATTTAAACTTTTCCATTTTCTAGCTTGGATCCACTTTACTTTAACATTTCTCCCGAAGGGACTATTACACATGCCAAGGATGTAGGCAATCTTTGCCCGTGAAGGCAATATGTTTTATCCTGAAGGATTCTTTAACATTCATTGATTTGGTCATCCCGAAGGATACCACCTTTAACATTCATCCCGGAGGATCATTAACATTCATCCCAAAGGATCTTTAACATTCACACTTTATCACTTTTACATTATAGCATTGGATCCAAGCTATTAACATTTTAACATACACACATTATTTCCTCCATTTTATTTAGTGAACGCAAGCTCATAGAGCATATGAACCTGCTTATTATAAGTACACATTTCTATGTGTTTATCATCTTTTATTCTTAATCCGCATTTATCATTTTCACCTTCTTACTTTACTATGACAAATGGTAAATTTGCCCTAATATTAAATTTGTGAAAAACTAGAAGGGGGGGGGGGGTTGAATAGTTTTACTAGTTTTTAAGTTCTTTTAAATCTTTTTAGGACTTCTTAAAAACTTTGCTAATGGAAACCTTTGATTCGATTCTTATGTGCAATCAAACAACACCAATATGAACTACACTCTAAACTAACTAATAATAATTAATGAAATAAAAGAGTAAAGATGGAAAGATCAAACCGGGACAAAAGGATTTATGGTGGTTCGGCTATGAAGCTCTTTTTCGCCCTACTCCACTCCTCAAGTACCACACTCGAGAGTTTCAAGCACTATGTCAACAACCTCCCTTAAGGCGGAGAAAACCGTAGACGTCGCTTAATTTGTTTTTTGACACTAAGCTAGATGTCGAGTGCTAATCTTAGCTAGCACCAATCTACCACGATCCACATGATCAATCACTCAAGCTCAATGGCTTCAAGAGATCTACAAGATCTCGACAAGATCACAATGATCAACACTCACTTAACTAACACTATCCTATTAACCCTTGATCTTCTTGATCAATCACACAAGCCCAATGGCTTCAAGAGATATTCACTATCTCTATAAGATCACAATGATCTTCACTCACACTCTCACAAAAGAAAAATAATCTTGATGTATGTTATGATACAACAAGTGTGTAACAAATGTTACAAGACCTAACAGCTACAACTCTTGTATCTTCTTGGATAACTTGAGTTCTTCTCTTACAAATGAAGAGGAATGACAACACTTTGTATCTACTTGGATACTTTGTGTTCTTCTCTTGCTAATGAAGAGGAATGAAGAGGATCTCTAAGTTGGATGATTGGATCACTCTTGAACAAAAGAAAAACTAAACTAAATGATCAAGAAAAGAAAATGGTGTGAGGGATTTAAACTCAGAAGTTTCTGTGTAAAAAAGGGTAAAGAAAATCTGTGAAGTGGGCTGGTATTTATAGGCAGAAAAAATCTGGCCGTTTCAGAGGGACGGCTCCACTAAATCACCGACGGCTCCACTAAATTTAGTGGAACCGTGTCAGACAAAGACGCTCCATTTTTTGTCTTTTCTAGTTAAAACTTATTTGGGGATGTTTGGAGCTGATTTTGGGGGGGGGGGGGGGGGGAAATAGTTGTTATGTATTTTAAACATATTTTTCTATTAAAACATTTCTTAATCATTCAAAAAATAATTTGTAAAGTATATTTTTGAAGAAAATGTTTTGTCACATAAAAATGTGAAGTCTTGAATCCAAATTTACTTCTTTAATCATTAGTGAAGTTGTAAATTTGTTCTAGAGTGATTTGTGTAGAAACGGGATCTTCCGATTAAACACTTGTTTACGTTAATTTTAACATAACGTGATTTCATATTTTGTCATCCTCAAAACGTGAAGTTATCGAAAGATAGAAATAACGTTTTTAGAACATTATTTGCATCAACAATCTCCCCCTTTTTGATGATGACAAAACATAAACTCATTTTATGTTAAAATTAGTTTTAACAAGTTTTTAATGAGTTTACTCCCATTTTCCCCCCTTTTTGTCGAAGCAAAAAGGTTGCTAAGGCTCCCCCTTGATGTATACTCCCCCTCGATTGGAGGACACCAAGGAATCGAGCAATGATTCGTGCTACAAAACAAGGTTAGATAACAAGTATACAAAATCTAACATGTAGCACAGATGACAAATATCCAACCACAAAAATTACTAAATAACCAAGCCCCCATAAAATAACCTCATAAAAGAGAATATCCATTCATAAAGAAAAAGCAAGGGTCATACATAAGTATGACTACATAATAAGCATAAAGAAAATGGACAACAAGAAGCATAAATCCCTAATAACTAGAGGCAAGCTTCATTTCCAAGAAGTGTCCTAAAGGTTTATTGGTGAAAAGCTAAACAAGATCATGTTTAGTTTTGTGGGCTATGAGGTGGTGGAGATGGTGACATCATGGGGGGTTGTGGTGGTGTTAAAAGATGTTCCACATAGGAGAACATGAAGTGGATTTCATCTCTCAAAAAGAAGATGAGGTTACGGTTGTGGAGGCGACATAGGCAATTAGCACTATGTATATCAAAGGGATGAGGTTGGATGGGTTGAGCCATGATAGGAGAGGGTGGTGGTGGTGAGTTTTTTGGTGATGGAGTTGGCATGGCATAGTCCAATGGAGTTGGTGAGAGTGTGTAATCCATTAAGGATGGTATGGTGTTGAGGGAATGAGATGATGAAGATGTTATGTAGGTAGAGGATGTTTTGGAAGGTGCATTAGGTGGTGATGGTGAGTTGGGAGTAGCTTGGGAAGGTGGTGTCATTGCTTCATCATCTTTTGTAAGATCCACAAAGAGAGGTCTTGTTGGTGGTCTTATGGTTATTCTAGGTTTCTTTGAGATGTGAGAAGTGGATCCTTGTGTGGAGGACATGTTGTGTGCGTATGTGATGTGAGGTTGAAGATGATGTGCAAGATAATCTTGCAAGGATGAGGCCTTATATAGGCAAGATGGGTGAATTTTGAATTAAAGTGGATGGGAATGTCCTATGGTGTAGCAAGGGAATCTTAGGGTGTATATGAGGTTGGAAAATTTGCAGGTTTGAGGTTAGGGTTGCAGGGATTTAGGAGGAACAGTGAAAATTCGTCAAACAGGTACACGGTTCCTCTAAACATTACACGGTACCGTTAAATTTAAAGGTACCGTGGCCTATTTAGTGGTACCGTGACAATATTTTCATGGATTTTCATGTGTAGGCTAGTTTTGGGCAGCTAGAGGGATGTTTTCTAGGGGAACTAGTTCCTGGAAATGATAGTGCCTCAAATCACTAGAGATTTATTTTCCTAATATGTCCCATATCAAGCTAATTCTAGCATATAAAGATCATCATGTGATTTGCCAAGATAATCATGAGCATGCAAGCAAAATGGACAAAATAAGCTATCATCCAAATATCACATAAGATATCCATGCAAAGTGATAGATTAAGCTTTAAGCATGCAATAGTATTAATCTATTATAGATAAATCCTAATAGTAATACTAATATCTTCCTAACTACTTATGACTTGAGCTTTCTCCCGTTTTCATCACACTCTCGTCATGAGCATGCATCTCATTCTCATGATTTGGATCATCAAAGGGTGTATAGTGGGTGGAGGATTCGGAAATGAGAATGGATGAGACATATGACTCGTTCAGGGGTTTCATGACTGGTTTGAAGAGTGAATATTGAGGATTATGAAGGTAAGGGTGAGAGTTCATGAAGTGGTGATAGAGACGGGTTAGGAACATCCCATAGGGTATCAATTTATTTTTGTTACCCTTGAGATTTACAATTCGCTTAGCGAAGAAGTAGGCGAGATTGTAAGGTTGTTGGGTGAGGAGACAGTAAATCATATGAGCACAACACGCCGGAAGTTGCTCACGATTTCCTGTTAGACTTAGAACATTTTCTCGCAAGATGACTGCCCAAGAAAGTAGTTTATGACGAACCTCATCCAGACAAATTTTCGTTGGATTTGGGTAAGAGGAGGAGTACTTAAGTGTACGAATGAGTTTGGTAAATTCGGTTGGAGAGGGTATGTAGGAACAATATGGACTATCCTTTTCACGAAAGTTGAAGAGGGACTCAAGAAACCAATCTTCAGTATATGCACATTGCCCATGATTGGGAATTCTGAGAATTTGAGCAAATTGCTCAAGGGTTAGGAAAAATTTGAAATTTCGGACCCAAAACCAAAGTGACAAAGAGTGATCCTCGTTACGTACGAGTTCAACTTGTTGAAAGAATTCCAACACAAAACGAGGACAAATGTGCTCGTTAATGTGGACTAAGCAATCAAATCCTATAGCTCTAAAGGAAGTGTTGATATCCCGATGATAAATTAGGGATGGATCAATGACTCTGCCTTCATGAAACCGACGGGTTTCAAGATTGACATAGGCACGAATGTGGTTTCCGGGTTTTGTGGGTTCACAAGATATTTGGGGTGTATAGGTATCGGTTAGAAGATGATCAAAATCATACTCATGAGACATTTTTATTTCCTATAAAGAAGATTTTAGGAAAAAAAAATTAGAATAGTAAGTGGTTGCATTAATGACACGAGCCTAGTATGTGCCTATATGCAAACTATGTGGAGGTGCAGTAGTCTCGACTCTAGAATTAAACTTAATGAGATTACCCAAACACTGCTAACTTACTTTTGTTCAAGCAAATATGTCGAAAAGTATATATTGATTATGTAATTCGATCAATATTTGCGAGATCATGTATGCATGAGAAAAACGTTTTTAGTTTGCATCAACAATGCACGAAAAGTTTTTCATGAACCTAATTTCGTGAAATTTTTCAAAAACAATGGAATTGGAGTGTTTGGCAACTTCAATGTTTTAGTGCTAAGGGTTTTGAAAAATTTGAGTGTTGATGACTTCTAATTGCAAGTTTCCTAGACATGAATATGTGATTCAATTTTGTTTATGAAAATCCTTTGTAAAGGGAATCACATGTTGTCTAATCTTAGTATAAAGACTTAAAAATTGAAAAGCCCCAATTCAATTTTCATGTATGAACAAACCCTAGACTCAAAATTGAAGAAAATTAAAGTAAGATAACTAACAATTCTTGTTGAAAGAGTGGAAGTGATTGATAATTTTGAAAATCAATGTCTTGAATATGATCTTGAAGGGGTGTAATTGAATTTTGGAGTGTGAGGTTTGGTTTTGACAGTAGTTGCAGAAGTTGGAAAGGTTTGAATTTGGTAATGTGGGAAAAAGGAGACTAACATACGGGATGTATCAGATACACGGTTCCACGGTACCGTTAAATTTAACGGTTCCGTGCCACCTTTAGTAGAGCCGTGATCTGATGGGATGAAATTTCATCCCATTTTGATTTTTGACGAATAAGTCTCGCTGATTTAGTGAGACTTTTTGACACGAGGAAAGAATTTATACCTAATAAATTCTTTTGACGAGGGGAACCTAGTCTAGACGAGATGACTTCAAAGAGTCATGATATTTATGGAATATGTTCCATCATTCCTAGACCTAGACGAAGGTAATTGAAGGATTCTCGTTTGAGAGGTTTGGTTAGGATGTCGATCTTGAGAAGGAACTTTCTCAATAGAAATATTTCCTTTCTGAACATTATCGCGAAGGAAGTGGTGACGAATTTCAATGTGTTTAGCACGGGAGTGTTGAACGGGATTTTTGCTCAAGTCAATAGCACCTTTATTATCACACATAATGGGGACGTCATCTAAATGGATGTCATAGTCATTAAAGGCTTGTTTCATCCATAGTGCTTGTTGACATGCCTTTCCGGCGCTTACGTACTCGGCTTCGGTCGTGGAGATAGCAAGAGCCGTTTGTTTCTTGGAGAACCAAGAAGTTAAGCAACAACCCATGAAGGTACAAACGCCGCTCGTACTTTTTCGATCCACATAATCTCCCGCATGATCAGAGTCGGCATAGACAATAGTTTCTACACCGGTCCCCTTGGGATAGAATAATCCCAAGTGTATAGTGCCTTTAATGTATCGGAAGATACGCTTAACTGCTTCAAGGTGAGAGGTTTTGGGATCCTCTTGGAAGCGAGCACAAAGGCAGACACTAAACATGATGTCGGGCCTACTTGCCGTGAGGTATAGCAAACTTCCTATCATACCTCTATACTTAGTGCTATCCACGGACTCACCTTCTTCATCTTTCGTGAGTTTTATTTTCATGGACATGGGAGTTTTCATGGGCTTAGACTCTTCTAAACTAAACTTCTTAAGCATCTCATTACTATATTTAGATTGGTTAAAGAAGATACCATCTTCCATTTGTTTAATTTGTAAACCAAGGAAGAAATTTAATTCGCCTATCATGCTCATCTCAAACTTGTCACGCATGATCTTAGAGAAATTATCGCACAGTTCTGGACAAGTTGAGTCAAATATAATGTCTTTGACATATATTTGAACAATAATGAGATGTGAATTACGTTTCTTTGTGAAAAGTGTGTTATCTACCACTTCCATGGTATATTCATGTTCGATCAAGAATGCCTTTAGTCTATCATACCAAGCTTTAGGAGCTTGTTTGAGACCATAGAGTGCTTTCTTGAGTTTATAAACATGATTCGGTTTCTCGAAATCAACGAATCCTGGAGGTTGTGCAACATATACCTCCTCGTTGATATAACCATTTAGGAATGCACTTTTCACATCCATTTGGTATAACTTAAAGTCTAAGGCACAAGCATAGGCAAGGAGTATCCTAATAGACTCTAATCTAGCTACGGGTGCATAGGTTTCATCGTAGTCTATTCCTTCTTGTTGGTTATAGCCTTGTGCTACCAATCTTGCCTTATTCCTAGTTACGACGCCATTTTCGTCGAGTTTATTCCTAAACACCCACTTAGTTCCTATGATGGTTTGATTCTTAGGAGGAGGTACTAAATCCCAAACTTGGTTTGCGGTGAATTGATTAAGTTCCTCTTGCATGGTGACTACCCAACTTTCATCCTTAATCGCTTCACTCACATTCTTAGGTTCTACGGTTGATATGAAAAAAAAGAAATTATTTTTGTTTTGCGCTTGTGACCTAAGAGTTCTTTGGTTAAGGTTTCCTATGACATTTTCAATGGGATGGTTCTTGGATTCCTTAATGTTGACAACTTCGTCAACTTCCACTATTTCATCCTCAATGTCATCTTCTAAGGGTTTCTTGCCATTGACATTAATGGCTTCATCCTCATCTAAATCATCATCCTCCAAAGGAGATGTCTTAGTTGGTGAAGGACTTTCATCGAATGTCACATTGAGTGACTCTTTGACTTTCATTGTTTCCTTGTTTAGGACTACGTAGGCCTTACTATTTTGGGAGTATCCTAGGAAAACACCTTCGTAAGACTTTGGGTCAAACTTGGTGAGGTAGTCTTTAGTGTTTAGTATGAAACACTTATTTCCAAACACTCTAAAGTAATCAAGAGAAGGTTTTCTACCTTTCATGATTTCATATGGTGTTTTTCCTAACATGGGTCTAATTAGAATCCTATTAAGTATGTAAGTTGAGGTGTCCACCGCATTACACCAAAACTTTTGCGGAATTGATTGTTCATTCAACATAATTCTACTCATCTCTTGTAGAGTACGATTTTTCCGCTCAACTACCCCATTTGATTGTGGAGTGCGTGGAGCCGAGAAATTAAGTGTAATACTGATGCGCGTGCGTGTCATTGCGGTTTAGCAGTATTAATGCCTACTCAAGTTTTAAATTTATATTTAGCCGACTTACCAATAACACACACACTTAACGAGCAGTGTACCCGGTCAGTATGAATATAATGGTAAGTAGAGTGTCGATCACTTAGAGTGGAACGTATTATCTAGTTATTCTAATTAGTATTTTAATATCCTAAGTTAGCTATACAACCTAATCTAACGCAAGGGGGTTCATCCTGAGAGACTGGCACGGTTTGGTTATGATTAAATAGTAAACTAAACTAATGAGCACGAATCAGCGATTAGCACACACGTACACAGATAGATACTCGAGACAATAAGAAGACCTGTCCTGATAATTAAGTAGCTTGTCACTTGTTTTATTGCTAGTTTTATATGAAGTGTATATAATTAAACCTTTCTCGTTGGCTCTAATCTTATCGGCGAGTAAACCCTTAATGATTACTTATGTCTATCCTTCTTTTCTAGAGTATTGGGCATTTGTGATGCCCACGTCTCGTATACGCTAGAATAGATAGGCGAGGAAGGGGCATGGCGACCCAAGCAAGACTCAGCTAGACACAGAGGTTATCAATGCACTAATAAAAGTCACCAAAGACATCAACATATAAACTTTAATTAATGGGAAAGCAATATTAAGGGGAGTGCATGATTTTTCGTAGTCACATGACACAAGCCCATCAATCCTGATGAATTAAAGCATATTAAAACAATAAAACAAAACTACTTAATGAATTGAATACATGCAGGACCTTCTTACAGCTCTTGTATCTTCGTTTGAGGCGTGTCTTGTTCTGCTTGGTCGTCTGAATTCGACTCTCGGGTTATTTCTTCACACTGTCCAAGACTCCAAAGTCTAAGCTCTTAAATTCGTCTGGCCTTGGGGTATTTATAGTTTCTGTCTGAGGGATAGATGCGGCGCATTGACTTAACTTCGCCTGGGGTCCAAGATTAATATATTCAGGAATAATCGTACACCGTCTTCAGATGCGGCGTATCTTGATCTTTGTATGCGGCGCATGTACTTGGATTGTAACTTGTGAAATCTTGATAGTGATACACTGTATGTTAGAAGTATATTACAGCGTATCTGGAGTAGAACGAGCTTGATCTTCTGGATTTCAGTAGGCTTTTGTCATCTCGCTTGTTTTGCTCCATAATAATCCAAAATCGCCAAGTTTCACATAATGCTTGTTTTTACCTGAGAATTACTAAAGTAAACATTAATGTATCGATTCTCATAGATAATATAATAAAACAAGTCAAATAAATAGGATAAATGATGATAATAAAATGTACTTATTTGAGTTCATCAAATATCCCCCCACTTGAACTTTACTTGTCCCCAAGTAAACCTTAGAATTAATCGAATGAAAATGTATCCTAAAAGATATTAGGATTTATTTTTATATTTAAGCACGTATTCGTTTTGTCATAATCACACAACCAAACACTTAACGAAGTAGAAACCAAAATAATTTTTAGTGTAAAACAATTCTAAATCGTTTAGTTGCTTAGTCGTGGCGAATATTCTATCATAGGTTTGGCAAGTATACGCATCTCCCCCACTAAAGCCAAGGAGTAACAAGTCTAAAGCGGTAAAAAGGGTTCGTTGGTTAAGGGTTGATCATCCTTTTTAATCTCTATCGATCTCATATTCCAGAAAAGGCGACAAAACTACAAATACATGATCGAATCCACGACCACGATACTTGCAATTGCTCAAATCCTTAACTCGAATAGGCTAAAGATAGGACCAAGTAATCTTCACCAATAATATTATATCAAAAAGGGCGACAAAATCATAAATACATAGCCGAATCTACGACTACGATACTTAAGATTGCTCAAATCCCTAATCTCAATAAATCAAAGGTTTGGATGAAGAATGATATAGGGTATGGATAATATTTGGGATACAAATTGGTGTAAAATAAAAAATAAACAAAACAGATAAATTAAAATCCTAAGGGTGGTTAATCACTTTCCCAACCATCCCATGAATAAGACTCATATCATTGAATAACTCACGCTTTAACACTTGAAACACACGTTTTAGGTAGACACGAATTATACTCAACAAAATCTCAATCAAAGAATAACCTTAGTTGGCGTTCCCATAACGGCCAACTCCCATTCAATCCATAAATATAATATACAACAACAAATAGTGGTGATATCTCCCACTTAATACAAAACTTTACATAAGTTGGTTAAAACAAACTTCAAACTTTTCCTTTTTCTTTTTCTTTTCTATTTTTTCGATTTTTTTTTTTTTTTTTTTTTTTTTTTTTTTGACATCAACATATATGTGTAAAATTTCACAACTTTTTTATCACTATTTTTCCGGATAATTTTTCTATACTCTTCATACTTCAGAAATAACTATAATAGCGAAAGTAGCAAACACACGAAAAATAAACTAAAAGTTATACAATATTTACTTTCATACCAAATGCATTGTGCAATTTCCCAACCTAACCAAAGATAATGAATTATGCACGCGAACACAGGTAATGTAAGGAAACACACTTTGCCTAAAGCAATTAACCACGGATTTTAATCTACAGGGTAAGCTAAGGTGTAAGGGTGTATCGAAACATTATAACAAAGGTGTAAGAAACGAAAGGAATGGCTCTGAGGGTTTTTCTAGGGGTATCTTACTCTAAAAGTGAGAGTAACAAAGGGTTTATATGGGGGTTAACTAACCAGTGTAGTTAGTTAATATCACATAACATATAAAGGCTATTTGGGTGTAATCCTAGAAATTTACCAATTTAGACAAGTCACTCCAATTATATAGATAATACTCATTATGGTGGTCTCGAATAGTATACAAGCCAAGTTCTAAAGTTTACAAGTCACCAGCACACTAAAGTTTTAATATTTTTGAAAGAATAGAGTTATGCGTGCGGTTATGTAATTTAGACTTTAAACAAAAACATGCTAAAAAAATTTAAATTTTGATATATTAAGCGCATTTTAAGCATATTTTGAAAAAGTTTAGGACAAGTAAGTGTTCTAATTCTCCATCCCCCCACTTAAGTTAAACAATGTCATCGTTGTTTGTGTCAAAGGTTAAAAACTGGAAAATAAAAGAATTAGAACAGAAAAACTCCCCTGAGATTTGCTCGGTATGATCCTCCAATATTTGTGTAAGAGCAAAAATCAACTTTCTTGTGGATGAGAACGTTTAAGCTTCATAGATGATGTATCCACAAAAAAATGCAGGAATCTATAATACCATTTAGACTTTAACACACCTGAGTTAAGAAGGTTCAAACTTGCATAATACATTAGTAGTTAGTAAAAATAAAACCTAAAAAATTAAACTATAAATCATCAGGTCAGTCGATACGCCGTATCTTATGGAAAAAGATACGCCGTATCGAGCCTGAAATAAATACGAATCAAAATAAAAGATGCGTCGTATCCTTAACCAGGGATGCGCCGCATTTAATAAACTGACAGAAAGTTTTAAAATCAAAAATAAAAATGCAGAAAATGAAATATGATATGACCAGTGCAGGTGATGCGTCGCATCTTTTGATGGAGATGCGCCGCATCATCTGCAGGAATGACAGACTCAACATAGAACAGAAAAAAAAAAATTTCCTCCGGGTTGTCTCCCGGTCAGCACTTGTCTTTATTCCAGAGTCTTCAAGTTAGACTCACGTTCAGCTCCTTATTCCAATACTTCGGGTTCAAACTCCACCACTTCGTTCTCAGTATCCTCAATTTTATTGTCAAAATATTTTTTAACTCGTTGCCCGTTTACCTTGAATATATAACCATTTTTATCGCATATTTCAATAGTCCCATATGGATACACTTTCTTGACAACGAACGGACCCGTCCATCTTGATTTAAGTTTACCTGGATACATCTTTAATCGAGAATTAAATAGCAGCACTTTTTCTCCAATAGTAAACATTTTATCCCCGTGTAACCTCGAGTCATGCCATCTTTTAGTTCTTTCTTTGTAGATCTTAGTATTTCTGTAGGCCTCATCTCTTAGTTCGTAGAGTTCATTGAGTTCCATGAAACGGTTCTTTGTTGCGGCTTCCATATCCATGTTACATTTCTTCAAAGCCCAATATGCACTTTGTTCTATTTCGACAGGTAGGTGACATGCTTTTCCGTATACAAGACGAAATGGAGTGCATCCCGTTGGTGTCTTATAGGCTGTACGAAATGCCCATAAAGCATCATTTAACTTGTCAGACCACCCTTTCGGATTATATCCAGTCGTTTTTTCTAAAATCCGTTTTATAGCCCTATTGGTTACTTCAGTTTGCCCATTGGATTGAGGATGGTATGCAGTGGAAACCCTATGATACACTCCATATTGTTGCAAAGCTCTTCCTAGATGGTGATTACAAAAGTGTGTTCCCCTATCACTAATCAATGCTTTAGGAACTCCAAACCTAGCGAACAAACTATGCAAAAATTTAAGAACTACCTTGCTGTCGTTTGTTGGTAACGCTTGCGCTTCGACCCATTTTGATACGTAATCAACAGCAACCAAAATATACTTATTACCTTTAGATTCAGGAAACGGTCCCATGAAGTCCAATCCCCATATGTCGAAAACTTCACATACATGGATATAGTTTTGCGGCATTTCGTTTCTTGATGTAATATTTTCGGATCGTTGACACGCATCACATCCTTTTATATAAGCTTTTGCATCATCCAGCATAGTGGGCCAATAAAATCCTGCATCAAGGATTTTCCTTTTTGTAATAATTGCACCATGATGTCCCCTCGTCGGCCCTGAATGGCAATGTGCCAATATTACTGGGACATCATCTCCATCAACACATCTTCGTATAATATTGTCAGGACATAATTTAAAGGCATAAGGTTCATCCCAAATATACTCACTAGCGCGAGTTAGAAACCTTCTTTTCTCGTCGGATGTTAGCCCTTTTGGAATTTCATTTGCAACAATAAAGTTTATATAGTCGGCATACCATGGTGTATTATCATTTCTCTTAATTCTTACCATCATAAGGTGTTCATCAGGAAAGTCATCAGTGATTTCCCTTTCATCAAGCACCTCCATATCAGGGTTTTCAAGTCTAGATAAGTGGTCAGCAGCTAGATTCTCGGCACCCTTTTTATCTTTAATTTCAATATCGAATCCTTGGAGCAATAAAACCCACCTAATAAGCCTTGGCTTGGCATCTTGTTTATTGAACAAATACTTCAAAGCAGAATGGTCAGTGTAAACCATAGTTTTTGACAATATAAGATATGACCTAAATTTATCGAATGCAAAAACTACTGCTAAAAGTTCTTTTTCCGTGGTGGTGTAATGTTCTTGGGCATTATTTAATGTTTTGCTAGCATAATAAATTGGCTTAAATTTCTTTTCTATCTTTTGGCCAAGTACAGCTCCAACAGCATAATCACTAGCATCACACATTAGTTCAAAAGGCAGATTCCAATCTGGTGAAATTATAATAGGTGCAGAAGTTAGTTTTTCTTTATGTATATTAAACGCCTTTTTGCAATCTTCAGAAAAATCAAACTTCGCATCTTTTAGCAATAATTGGGTCATAGGCCTAGATATCATTGAAAAATCCTTTATGAATCTACGATAAAATCCAGCATGCCCTAAAAAACTTCTAACACCTTTTACATTAGTGGGGTAAGGTAGTTTGGCAATTACATCAATTTTAGCCTTGTCGACTTCTATACCTTTCCCAGAAATCTTATGTCCTAACACAATTCCCTCTCTAACCATAAAATGACATTTTTCCCAATTAAGAACAAGGTTAGTTTCTTCACACCTAGCAAGCATTTTATCAAGTTTAAAGAGACAATCACTAAATGAGTTACCGAACACCGAGAAGTCGTCCATGAAGACTTCCATAAAGTCTTTTACCATATCATGGAAGATAGCCGTCATACAACGTTGGAAAGTAGCAGGGGCGTTGCATAGTCCGAACGGCATTCTCCTATAGGCGAAGGTTCCATAAGGGCAGGTGAAAGTCGTCTTCTCTTGATCCTCAGGGGCAATGGGTATTTGGAAGAAACCTGAAAAACCATCTAAAAAACAATAATAATCATATCCTGATAGTCTTTCTAACATTTGATCAATAAATGGAAGAGGGAAGTGATCTTTTCGCGTAGCATCATTGAGTTTGCGGTAGTCGATGCAAACTCTCCATCCAGTAACAGTTCTTGAAGGGATTAGCTCATTGTCGTCA
Organism: Artemisia tridentata subsp. tridentata; assembly: GCA_021014915.2. Taxonomy (NCBI): domain Eukaryota; kingdom Viridiplantae; phylum Streptophyta; class Magnoliopsida; order Asterales; family Asteraceae; genus Artemisia; species Artemisia tridentata. The sequence goes on from CP139505.1 coordinate 87,947,998, forward strand.
TTGAGTACTACCGTCATTCCTCCTTTTTTTGGTACAACGTGGATAGGACTGACCCACGAGCTGTCGGAAATTGGGTAGATAAGTCCGGAGTCAAGTAATTTCACAATTTCATTTTTCACCACATCTTGGACTTTTGGATTCAAACGCCTTTGGGGTTGGATAGTAGGTTTGAATTCATCTTCCATAAGGATTTTATGTGTACAAAATGACGGGCTAATTCCCTTAATATCAGACATCTTCCATGCTAATGCTCCTCTTCGTTTATATAGTACCTGCAAAAGGGATTCTTTTTCTTTTGGCGTTAAGTCAGATGCAATAATAACGGGTGAATTAGTGTTCCCATTTAAATAAGCATATTCCAAAGTAGAAGGGAGATCCTTAAGCACAGGTTTAACATCATCAATTTTATTAGCACTAGCGGAATAAACTTGTTCTTTTATTACGTCGTTGCTGTCATCAGATAAATGCGCCGCATCGATATTTCCGATGCGCCGTATGGCGTTACAAACAGCGGAATCAACAGCGAAATTATTATCAATAGTATTTTCATCAACTTGATCTTCTATGGCGATTGTGTTTTCTAAATTTTTAAGCAGATAAGAATCAAGCAAATTATTTTTTAACAATTTCTGAGTAAATTGATTAATCGTGTCATCAGAAATATCGATATTATAGCATTCATCATCTTCATAATTAGTTTTACTCATAGATTGTTCCATATTAAATTCAACCTCATCTTTTCCTATGGTAAGAGTTATCTTTTTATTAAAAACATCAATCATGGCCCTAGCAGTGGCTAAAAATGGTCGTCCTAATATTATAGGAGTTCTAGAATTTTCGGGCATATCGAGGATAACAAAGTCAATAGGTAATTCAAATTTATAAACTTTTATTAATATATTTTCAGCTATTCCTAATGGGTATTGTATGGACCTATAAGCTAGCTCTAAGTACATCCTAGTAGGTTTTGGTTCACCAAGGCCTAATTTTTCATACATAGAAGAGGGCATAAGACTTATACTAGCTCCTAGGTCGGCTAAAGCATTTCCAATATGTAAATTTTTAATTTGACAAGGAATAGTGAAACTCCCTGGATCTTTCTCCTTAGATGAAAGTTTGTTGAGCAATGCTGCTGAGCTTCTTTCCCCCATTGTTACAGTGCAAGCCTCTTCAAGTTTGGACTTGTTTGTAAGCAAGCTCTTCAGATATTTAGCATATTTTGGCATTTGCACTAGGGCTTCCATAAATGGTATGCTTAGCTGCAGCTGCTTGAGATTTTCCAGGAACTTCCTTTGATAGGCATCTTCTTTCTCCTTCCTTACCCTATGTGGAAAAGGTAGTGTTGATTGTTTAGGTTCAACAGAAGGTTCTTCTCTAATCACAGGTTCTGGATTAGTCTCTTTTGGTTGCTCTTGCTCAGATGATATAGATTCAGGGGAAATCTTGTTTGTGCTGTTATCCTCGGGTGTCTCTCCGATTTGAAAGGTTGACTTTCCGCCTCTAGTTGTAATCCCTTTCAAATCGTGTTTTACCAAAAGAATCTTGTTAAGCACCGTTGACAATTGGTGCACTTCAATTGTCAATCCATTAATCATGTTGTTTTGTTCCTTTAGCAACAGCTCATGACTGCCTTTGAATTCATTAATAAAGTTTCTTGTTTCATGATGTTCTTTTTCATTTGCTTGAGCGATTAGTAGTGCAAACTCTTCCATGGTAAGGTTTCTTTGGGGTCTTCCGAACCAGTTGGGGAAAATATCGAACATTGTTCCTGAAAATTAAAGACGGGTAGATTTCAAAGTAAAAACTTCCTAGTGTAAGGGTAAGTTAGAATATTTTCCGTTCGGGAATAAGAAAAATAAAAGTTGCAGATATTTGCAAACGATGCGCCGTATCCAGAAAGTTGGATACGCCGTATCTTATTACGTTAAAATTTAATCAGACTTTTATTCAGAAAACAGATACACCGCTTATGAATTAGAATGCGCCGTATCCAGTTTAAATTATCAAAAATCGATTATATTTATTAAAATTAAATGCGTCGTATTAACAAAAGCTAATGCGCCGTATTTTCGTTACGTTTCAAAATACAAGATTTTTGATTTAGCAGATGCGCCGTATCGATAAAGATCGATGCGTCGCTTTTGTTAAACAATTCGAAAGAAACTGTTTTTAATTTAAATAGAAAATACGCCGTATCTGTTAAAACAGATGCGTCGTATGGCGTTAGGGTTTAGAAAAATTTCTTATTAAAAACAGAATACGCCGTATCTTGGGGAAAGATGCGTCGTACTCGAATTTATTAAACGCGTTGTATTTTATAAAAATTAAACGCAATACGCCGTATTTGTGAAAACAGATGCGCCGTATCGTTTGTATTAGCACAATACAACGATAGCAGAATGCAGAAAAATACAGAAAAAGAAAAACAAAAATAAAATCAAACAAAAAGAAACAAAAATTACACAAAACAAAAACACACAAAAAACAGAAAATATGCAAATTATACAATGAATGCAATCTATCTAATATATAACAGGGTTAGTGGTTAGAATCTAAAAAAAAAACTAAAAAGAAAAACCTAATTAAAATACTAATCAAATTAACAGATAATAACAATTCACTCCCCGGCAGCGGCGCCAAAAACTTGATGCGCGTGCGTGTCGTTGCGGTTTAGCAGTATTAATGCCTACTCAAGTTTTAAATTTATATTTTGCCGAATTATCAATAACACACACACTTAACGAGCAGTGTACCCGGTCAGTATGAATATAATGGTAAGTAGAGTGTCGATCACTAAGAGTGGAACGTATTATCTAGTTATTCTAATTAGTATTTTAATATCCTAAGTTAGCTATACAACCTAATCTAACGCAAGGGGGTTCATCCTGAGAGACTGGCACGGTTTGGTTATGATTAAATAGTAAAATAAACTAATGAGCACGAATCAGCGATTAGCACACACGTACACAGATAGATACTCGAGACAATAAGAAGACCTGTCCTGATAATTAAGTAGCTTGTCACTTGTTTTATTGCTAGTTTTATATGAAGTGTATATAATTAAACCTTTCTCGTTGGCTCTAATCTTATCGGCGAGTAAACCCTTAATGATTACTTATGTCTATCCTTCTTTTCTAGAGTATTGGGCATTTGTGATGCCCACGTCTCGTATACGCTAGAATAGATAGGCGAGGAAGGGGCATGGCGACCCAAGCAAGACTCAGCTAGACACAGAGGTTATCAATGCACTAATAAAAGTCACCAAAGACATCAACATATAAACTTTAATTAATGGGAAAGCAATATTAAGGGGAGTGCATGATTTTCCGTAGTCACATGACACAAGCCCATCAATCCTGATGAATTAAAGCGTATTAAAACAATAAAACAAAACTACTTAATGAATTGAATACATGTAGGAACTTCTTACAGCTCTTGTATCTTCGTTTGAGGTGTGTCTTGTGCTGCTTGGTCGTCTGAATTCGGCTCTAGGGTTATTTCTTCACACTGTCCAAGACTCCAAAGTCTAAGCTCTTAAATTCGTCTGGCCTTGGGGTATTTATAGTTTCTGTCTGAGGGATAGATGCGGCGCATTGACTTAACTTCGCGTGGGGTTCAAGATTAATATATTCAGGAATATTCGTACACCGTCTTCAGATGCGGCGTATCTTGATCTTTGTATGCGGCGCATGTACTTGGATTGTAACTTTTGAAATCTTGATAGTGATACGCCGTATGTTAGAAGTATATTGCGGCGTATCTGGAGTAGAACGAGCTTAATCTTCTGGATTTCAGTAGGCTTTTGACATCTCGCTTGTTTTGCTCCATAATTAGTCCAAAATCGCCAAGTTTCACATAATGTTTGTTTTTACCTGAGAATTACTAAAGTAAACATTAATGTATCGATTCTCATAGATAATATAATAAAACAAGTCAAATAAATAGGATAAATGATGATAATAAAATTTACTTATTTGAGTTCATCAAATACCATTAGCATCACAATATGGTCCAAATTGCACTTCATTATCAAATTCCCAACCATGATCCGTTCTAATAGAAACAATTGTACATCCTAGTTGATTTTGGACTTTCTTACTAAAGATTTCAAATTACTCAAAAGCTTGTGTCTTATTCTTAAGAAATCTAGTCCAAGTATACCTAGAGTAGTCATCAACTATCACTAAGGTGTAGTAGTTTCCTCGATAGCTCCGTACGGCGGATGGACCAAATGAAAGAGTTCTAGGCATCTTGAGGTCGAGACCATATTCTTAGCTTTGTGACTAGAATGAGCTTGTTTTCCAATTTTACAAGCGTCAAAAAAGTGTTGATCAAACTTAATCTTCGGTAGGTTTCTAACTAGTTCCTTAGACGCCAATGATTGTATTATTCGCATATTGGCGTGACCTAATCTCCTATGCCATAGAGTGGAATTGTCATCTATGGTTGCTAAGCATATCCTATCCTAAGGCTTATTTCCTATTTTCATAACAAATAGGCCATTTCTCCTAACTCCTTTGCCTATGATTTTACCCTCCTTAATAATCTCACTACCCTCTTCGGAGAATATAACTTTACACTTATTATCTACCATTTGACTAATGCTAAGCAAGTTAAATCCTAAGTTATCTACATGCTCAACATTTCTAATAGTGAGGGAGTTTTGAGTGATCGTACCTTTGCCTATAATGTTGCCCTTAAGTTTGCTACCGAAAGTGACATTACCTCTGTTGTATGCTTTGTATGATGAGAAAAGACTTCGGTTACCCGTCATATGATTAGTGCATCCACTATCCTTGACCCATTCGTCCGGCTCCAAGTCGATTCCCAAGCATATCTATTGAATAAGACAAACATTCAAATATTTGGTCCCCAATATCTCATGGGTCCAAAGTTGTTAGCATTAAACATCCTATGCATTAGTTGCATTTGGTTAGGATGTTGGAACAGAGGACAAATTTCCCATGGTAAGTAACTTTGTAGTTGACGGTCATTCCAAATTACGGGATAGTTACTTGGATAACTTTGTCTTCTAGAGTTACGTCTCGGTAGAGGAGTTCTTGACCGAGGTTTAGGAATATTTTTTTTTCTAGGTGGAGGAGTCTTAGACCTAGTGTCGGGTTTTACAAAGCCAGGCCTGGGGTTTGACACAGGTTTGTAAAAGCTTTTGGCTTCCTTTATACTAGCAATAGATACTTTGGTACCATTTACAACTATGTGTCTTGGATTAGGACTTGAATTATCTTTCAAATTCAACTTAGTTCTGTCTTCAGTAACACACGGTACCACGGTACCATTAAACTTAATGGTGCCGTATGTACATTTAGTGGTGCCGTCTGTTGTTTTGACAGAACTTGTGGGTTTGACAGATTCTACTTGCTTTATTTTACTTTTCGAAGCATTATCTGTTTCTTTTTCAAACCTAGTGATCCTAAATGTATTTTCTTTGAGTTTATCGTTTTCTACTCGAAGGCTTATGCATGACTTGCATCCTACGTCTACTTCTTTATTTTTCTCAAGTCTTTTGACTTGATCCTTTAGTTATAAAACTTGCATTTCGAATTCATTCTATTTTAAATTTAGTGATTTGTTTCTACCTAAAATTTTAGAACTAATCTCGCATAGTTTATTATATTCATCATTTAATGTGTTATCATCTATTGACAAATTATCATCACTATAATTAGGATAGTCATAACGTACCTCATGAGAAGCTTGAGCCACTAGGCATGTTTCGTCCTTGGGCTTCTTCTTTTCATCTTCACAGCTATCACTCCACGAGCCTCCTATGAAAGCTCGTTGGTTGTTGGATTTCGGTGGTTTGGGACACTCTCCTATGAAGTGATTAGGATCTCCAAATCTAAAGCATTTCCTATCACTTGTCCCTTTCTTTTCAACTCGGTTCTTTTGTGATGTCTTCTTTTCATCACGAGGTTGTCTAACGAACCTACCTCTTCTCCTAAAGAACTTTTTAAAGTCCCTAACCGCTAACGCATATTCTTCATCTTCACTCTCGGAACTCGAACATTCCTCATCACTAGACTCCTTCTTGGCTTTCAATGCTAGAGATCTAACTCTCTCGCTTTTGCCTTTGACTATATCGGAGTCCTTCTTGATTATCATCTCATGAACTTTCAAGTTTCCTATTAGTTCATCGAGTGATAATGTCGCCAAGTCCTTTGACATTTATGTATGTAAAAGTTGAATAGCCGGAATGCCAAACACGACAAAAACAATTATCGCGGCTAGACTAGAGATATAGATATGAATGTTGTTATACAAATGGTTTAGTACACACTATAGAAGAACTAGGATACATATACATTAGCATAAACTCGTGTAATAAAAATATGATACTTAAATTCATGATATGTGTAAACCGTAACACACGTCGAGGTATATAACCATATGTTAACACTCATATTCGTATGATGTCAATCAAATAAGGTAAAATCAAACGTCACTAAAAATATATCATTTAGCTTGAATAAAATTGTCGAAACATAAAACTTTAAACCGATGTAGTGTAAATGGATCATGACGAGAAACTAGATAAATTACCCAAGTTAATGATGTATATTAAACTTCGCAAATCATTAGGTAATAAACGTCACTAGTGATAACATGAATATAATATCAAATTAAACTAGAACGAATTAGACAATATATACATTGTTCTAAATTTAAAATATGAAGAAATGAGTCGTGATAAATTAATTATAATAACATCAACTCTAATTCTAAGTAGATCCAAGAATTAATGACATATATTTAGACCATTTACTAGTTAAGTGATAAACACCACAAATATTGAGTCATATTTTAAAATCAACATAAATGGACATAACGAAAAAGCTACACAACTACAATATATGTAGGTACGTATCACAACTAGGTTTAATTAAAGTCGTACCTAGATTATTAGTGATCCCAACCCCTCATTACTGTGCCGTTAGGTCATTTGTAGAGTTACCCCCCACCATCCCCTAGGAGAGACCTTAGTAACCACACTTGCCGCCACACAAGTGACAACAACTTAAACACACTAAAACATTGAAATGTAGAATCTGAAAGGAACTGAATTTAATACTTGAAACTAAGTCGTGGATATTTAATATAGGTTGCGTGTTGGTGTCGTGCACTCCCTAATTTCACAGCATTCACTGTTCAGACCATTAAAGGTGAGTTTATAGCCCCATTTTTACTTTTACTTGTTTTGGGGTGAGAAACATGCTAAACCAAATTTTGTGGACATAAATACTATTATACCCAAGTTATTACGCAGATAGCCTAAGCCTGATATGTCCCCTACTGCCCGAATTTCATGAACCGTTAATTCCAGTCAGGAAGCGTGAATGTTATAAATAGATCTATTGGGAGTAACATCCCCGTTCGGTTTGACCGGATAGGCAAATGAACGTATACCATATCAATGTTCAAGTGTCTGGGATAAACACTTGCTAGGGATTTTATGATTTACATGCATCTAGAGCATGCAGAACTGTTAAAGCTTCAGTTACATGAACTTAGAGCTAGCGTAATAAAACATCTACATGACATTTCAATGAAATTGTTGTTACAAATTTGATATATTTCTTTTTAACTAAAACCTATGAACTCACCAGCTTTTTGCTGATTTTTTAAGCATGTTTTTCTCAGGAAATCAGGATATGCAAGTATGGCAAGGTTTGGCAAGGCGGCAGACTTATACTTTAACCAATGAAAATTTTGATTATTGAAATTGACTTTTTTTTAGGGACCAGAATTTTGAAAACAGATGATTTATTTCTATATATATAACCTCATGATAAAGAGTACATTTTATATAATATGTAATTAGTGTCTTGATACCTTGTGTTATGATTTCCATTTCCGTAGCACCCCTTGGTATTAATGTTTCCGCAAAGTCAGAATTTGGGGGTGTTACATTTACCCTTTAGCCTACCCGACTCTTTCCACTTTTATTCCTTCATAAATTAACTTACATTCATTCCTTAGCATCATTCATTCTTCTTACACTCATCAAGTCACTTACATATTTTCTACGTCTTTACACTTTTCACTCTAACTTATACATTACACTTTAGTCTATTCAACTCTTTTACATATAGGCTTTACACATATCATCAACTTTAACACATGCATGCATTAACATTCAATTACCATCCTTTCTCATTTTAAAAATGTTTTATTATTCAACATTTTCGTTATAATAATCACCGCTAATGGGGCACATTAGCCATAACATAACAATCTCATGACAACACCTTAACCTCATACATATTCATCTCATTCTCTCTTGCGTTATTAACTCAATGCATTCTTATTCTCCTGCCTTAACTCATCTCATTTTAGTTATTTACGCACTTAAGCAATATCGTTCAATTTCATCATTTACTTACCGTCATACTTCCATCCCGTTCTATACTTTCACTATTATTAAACATTTAACAATCAACGTATCATTTGCAACAATGTCATTACTACATACCATTACACACTTATCATCATTACACATTCGCACTTAAGCATCACACACTTTAACTCATTAATAGCCCATCTCAAATACCACTTACCATTTCTATTCACATTCCATTACCACTACTTTAAAATACATTCATATACTCACAATACAATCACCGGCACCAACCAAAGTGCACGGCCATCTAATCATTTAAACGCTTCAAGTACTCCACGGACTTACATCGTATACGCTTTTAAAACATAAAACACCTTCGTCTCTTATCAACTTTGATCCACATAACATATCACATATTCCTTCTTCTAACTTAAACATTTACCTTTCACACTTCTTACACCTACGTTTCACGCTTCTACGAGTGGTTTAAGTATAGGCAATCTTAAAGAAAACCTAATTCACTTAAACTAAAGCTCTGATACCAAGTTGTTACACCCCGTGCCCGCTTTGACCAAAAACTTTGAACTTTACACGCGGAAACGCTTGACTTTACTTGACATTCCGTTACTCTTTCGACCATTTATAAAAAACCCAAAAACATTCAGATCTTTAAACCATTTTTACATGAAACTAGACTCCATTACCTTCAAAACGACGGGTAGTGCGACCCGTATTGACTTACGGTTCGAAAGATATGAACTTTCAAAGACTACCGGGAATCTGCCAAAACCCACAATCATAACCAAGATGAACATCCAGACTCATAACCAAGATGAACATTCAGAACCATGATGAACATCCAGACTCATAACCAAGATGAACATTCAGAACTGATAACGCTCAAAATGAACATGTTTTTAGTCACATTATTGTTAGATTTGTGCATCATATTTGGTTATATTTGTGTATATTTGTTATTAAATCATGAAAAAGTGTATATGCAAGTAAATATAGCCAAGTACAGGAAAAGATGATAAAAAGATGAAGAAATGAAGAGATTATGCACATTTGAAGAATCACGAGAAAGAAACCACACAAGAATTCAAGGATTTGATAAAGTCAAAGATTTCTATGCTTACATATCAAGAAAAGATCAAGTTCTATGGAGGGAATTAGTGGCACAACAAAGGATCAAGCACGTAACGAGAAAAGGAAGAAGAAAAAAATAATATTTGCATGGCAGAATGGCCCATCCGATCGGATTGTGTCCTCATCCGCTTCGGATGGGGAAACTTGGATTTACCGAGAGCTCCAACCGATCGGATGGACCTCAATACCGATCGGTTGGAGGAAGCTGAAGTTACAAAAAATGCATTTAATGACGAATTTAAGCCCCATAATCATGGTGGCTTATCATTTCTCGGCTAGTAACTGATTTGAGACGTTTTTGCTTGAGGGATAAGGGTTCCTTCACTTATTTAAAGGACCCTTAGCTAATTTACAATGTGTGACAACCCAAAAACCTAGTAAGGCTTACACCAAGTCTTGCTAAACTTATTATCATTGCCCGAAAGCTTGTAGTTGCTGTGAAAACGTCCAGGGAATCTTGAGTTCAAGTCTCAAGAGTTGTGTCCAAGTGTGGAGTTGTTTACGTGTGATCATAGGCGATTGGAGGAGAGTGGTTGCTATAGTTCCACAATTCTAGTTCTTATAATTTCACAAATAGGTATTTCTTGTTTGAGTTATTATGAACTACTTTTACTTTTAGATGAATGAAAGTATGGTTGATTACATGTGTTTGATTATGATTGTTATGGAGTGATTTTGGTTATACTTGTGTGTATGATGTGATAAGTGTTGGAGTATTCTTATTTCATAGTGATGCATGAAATCATATCTTGTTTTATGAGTTTGTTGAAATAAAATCTAATCTTGCTTAATTAGTTGGTAAAAACAATTTTAAAGATTAACAAAGGCCGAAAGGATTTTCTTTATGTTTTTATGCCAAAAAGTTAGTGCACGAATTAGTATGGATTATGGTGTGTGACAAGCATCATATTAACTCATTAAAATGGATTTGGAAACGATTTCATCACGAGAAAAGGCCGAAAGGATTCGTAGGAATTCTTAGAATAAGAAATGCTTTTCAAACAACAAAGAGTCTAATAGAATTATCGCACTAGTTAACAAAGGCCGAAAGGAATTAACTAGGAGATTGAATTCTTAGAGATGATTTCTCTTGATAAAAACCATTGATTGTGAATCACTCAATTTTAAGTTGTGCATCATTACAAGTCACACCCAACTTGTTAGATTACTCTATACAATTATCATGGAACTACACACAAGTATATTTGTTTTTTATTGATTGATTTTTGTTTACCTTAGCATTTACACCAAAAAGGATTGACAATCTTTTTTGACAAAACTTATTTTGCAAACCCAAACCACAATTCCCTTGGGACGATCTCAACTTACCCACCTTTACTAAAACGGACGAGTATACTTGCTCGTATGTGTTGATTAAAGAATCGGATAAATTGATTTTATAAAATTTAAAACTTGCACTACACACGACACATCAAGTTTTTTGGCGCCGTTGCCGGGGAATTGTCTAAATTACTTTGTAGTTTGGTTTGCTAGTTGGTAAGTTTTGAGAAAAAAAAAAAGTTTTGGTTCGGAGCCATCCGGACCGGATGGATTTCCATCCGATCGGTTGGTGGCCACTGTAAAGTTTTTTTTGTTTTTAGATTTTAGTGTTAATTTTCAGTTATTATGTTTATTTAATGTTAAGGTTAATGTGTTTAAGTGTTAGAGTAAATAAGTAAATTAAATAGAGTAATTAGAATAGTTAATACATACAAATGTTACTGAAGTTTCCAAAAAATTTGAAAAAAGTTACTCAACTTTTTTTTTGTTGAATTAGGTTACTAAAGTTTCCAGTTCGAATAAGACAAAGTGATTTTCGAATAAGACAAAGTGACTTAATTCAAATTTTTTAGAAACTATAGTAACTTGGTTCAAATTTTGGGAAAACTATAGTAACTTGGTTCAAATTTTGGGAAACTATAGTAACCTAATTCAACAAAAAAAAAGTTGAGTAACTTTTTTCAAATTTTTTGGAAACTTCAGTAACATCTGTATGTATTAACCCTTTTTTTACATGCCTTTAATGTTTTTAATGCTTTTAATTAATAGAGTTAATTTTTGCCTTAATGATTGGTAGCTTAAGAGGTTTTAATTAATTACGTTAGTTTAGTAGTTTAAAGATTATTAAGTTAAGAGTAAATTGTTAAGATTAATGGTTATTAATTATTAATTATGTGTTAATTGTCATATTTATTAGTTAATTTAATTTTAATTTTTATTTTATTTTGTTTATTAAGGTTTTAATTTCGTCTTATAAATACATAAAAAAAAATATTTTTTTTTAGGAAATTCGATCTAACTGATCGGATGCCGCCCGCATCCGATTCGGTTGGGCAATCTTGAGTTTTAACAATTCAACCATCCGATCGGATGGGGTATAATACCGATCGGATGGATGCCTCGGTAATTTTTTTTTGAACTTTTTAATTTTTAGTTGTTTAGAAGTTTTTATAGTAAGAAGTTGTTGTTTGTTTGCTTTGGTTTGATATTTTGATATGTTTCGATTATAACTAACCCTCACGCTAATAGCTTGGATTTCTTTGGTTTTTGTGGTTATGTTATAGTTATTGATTCAATAGAATGGAAAGTTTAAGCGGAATTTCGGAATACTTGAGAAATTTGGAAGAAATGTTGAAAGATTCGGGTGATTCATTGGAAAGTTTGGAAAATATTTTGGAAGAAGCAAAGGTTGATTTGGAAAGACAAGAAGAAGTTGGAGAAAGTCATGTTAGTTCACCTAAGGAGAAAAGAGTTGTTGTGTTTACACAAGCACCACCTAAGGAGTTTGATGTACCATTCATGAGGTATTCTACACCTTGTGGAGTGGAAGGTATTAAAGCTTGGGATGCTCAGCTTAATATGGAGTATGGAGACAACTATATTACGGAAGAAATGCTTGGTAAGCTTGGTTTTGTTAGGCTTGACTATGAGGATTATGGAAGAAAGATAGTGAGAGATGTGAATGTTAATATTCATGGTCATGTGTTCAAAGTTGATTTTGTTGTTTTGGAATATGGTAATGCGGATGAACCAGAAGTTGTGTTTGGTAGAGATTTTATGGTTAAGACTAAATGTAGGATTGATTTAGCATTGGGAGAGATGAGGATAGATGTTGATGATTTGGTAGAAGAAAAGGTAGGAAAGGGAGAGATTGTTAAAATGGGCAAAGCAAATAGAAAGAAAACACCACTTAACAAACTTACCCAACCCTCCACCCCTAAGAATGAGAGTTCTTCATCTAGTTCACCACCAAAAACACCACAAATAGTTAAACCATTAACCCAACAGCAGAAAGAAGCAATTCTGGAAAATTTGGAAACAAAGTTTAAGGAGCTTATGGAGGAGAAGCCGGTTATTTAAGTGTTGAATAATTACATGACTTATCATAAGAAGTTGGATGCAGTTATGATGGCAACGGCTAGGTTTGAAGATAAGAATTTTGATGAGATTGGAAGAGATAGGATAGTTGAGAATGGGTTGCCTAAAAAGGAGAGCGATCCAGGAAATTTTGTGTTACCTATTAAAGTTAATGGAACAGATGCGATGTATGCATTGGCTGACACGGGAGCAAGTGTGAATGTAATGCCGTATCATTTGTAAAAAAGATTAGGACTTGGTAATCCTCAACCAAACCAATATAATCTTACTATGGCTGATAATTCACGAGCAAAAGCGATGGGAGAAGTAAAGAATGTTAGAGTCCAAGTAGGATATCAAGCTTTCTTGGCCGATTTTCTTGTGCTTAATATTCCGGTGGATAAGGAGTTACCATTGTTGTTAGGAAGAACATTTTTGAGAACTTGTGGAGCTATTATAGATATGGGTAGAGGTACTATGACTATTAGTGATGGAATCTTGAAGCATACATATTACCCATAGCCTAGAGGCAAGATTGTTAAAGAAGTTTATGGTCAAGGAGAAGAAGAAGAAAACCATTTGGGATGTTTTGAAGTAGGTAGAGATGAAGAAGGGAGGCCTAAATATGGGCCGGTTGTCCCAAGTTACTTTGATATTGAAGATGAGATGGAAAGAGCTCTAGCGATGGAGGCTTTCTTTAATCCGTTTAAGAATGTTTTTGTGTTTAACAAGTTGATAGATTTTCTTGGATCTTTACAGGTCCAATTGAAGAATTTGGAATGGGGACCTGAAGGAGCTAGTGTTTACAAGAAGGAGAAAGAAGACGGTAAATGGCATGTGAAGTTTGATATAGTTTGTCCGGATGGAAGGAACTTTACAAGGAAGTTTAAAACGCAAATGACTAACCGAAAGTTGTCCGGGAAGTTCCAAAATGAAGATATCTTGAGGCACGAATATTTTGAAGGGTGAAAGACAAGAGTTTGAAGAATAAAAGCACAAAGCTTGTGCTAGTGTTTTGTTTGTTTTCTCTTTAATTTTTTTGCATTTTAGTAGTTTAATGTTTGCATTTAAGTTTAAGTTTGAGTTTAGACCATTTTAATTGTCTTGGTTTATTAAGTTATTAAGTTTATGAAGTTATGTTTTGAGTTTTAGAGTTAAGTTGTGTTTTAGTTGTAGAGATAGAATTGAAAAACAAGTTGGAAGATTAAGTGTGTTGAAGTATTTTTATGCTTAAAAGAAGTATTTTTGAAGATTAAAACACTTCTCATTTGCTCTAACAAGTGTGAGTAAGTGTTGACAAAAGAAAAGTGAAGTTTTTGCAAAAATTCAATCCGAATCGGTTGGATCAAATACTGATCGGATGGATTGAAATATATATACTCAAGATTTCAAAAATCTCAAAAAACACACACACACTCAATCCACCAAACTTGGGATTCAAAAATTCGACCATTAGAAGTCTATTAAGTGTTGCAGGAGTGTTGAAGAATCATCTATGGCACCTAAACAAGTAAGTAACATAATCAATTTGTCCTAATTAGATTTTGAATAGAATTTCTTGAATTAGGTCAAAATTTGGGTATTTTGATATAGTTCGAATTGAGATGTAATTTTTGTGGAATAGATGGGTAAATGATTGAGGAATTGATGAACTAAAATAAGTACATTTTATTAATATCATTTAACCTAATTATTTGACTTGTTTTATTATATTATGTATGAGGATTGATACTTAATCGTTTACTTTTGTAATTCTCAGGTAAAAACAAGCATTTGGTGAAACTTAGCGATTTTGGACTTATTATGGAGCAAAACATGCAAGAAGTTAAGAGTCTACTGAAATGCACAAGATCAAGACATTCTGCTCCAGATGCGCCGCATCTTGCTTATCACATACGGCGCATCACTATCCAGATTTCACCAGATACGATCCAAGATACAAGAGGACATGCGCCGCATCTACTTATGGAGTTACGCCGCATCTTCTGGCGGTGTACGAATATTTCTGAATATTATAATCTTGGACCCCACGCGAAGTTAAGTCAATGCGCCGCATCTACTTACTAGATGCGCCGCATCTTACCCTCAGACAGAAACTATAAATACCCCAAGACCAGACGAATTCGAGAGGCATAATATTATATACGGAGTACGAAGTAAAGAAACCTAGGACGAATTCAGTCGAATAGGCAGCACAAGACACACCCAAACGAAGATACAAGAGCTGTAAGAAGGTGCTGCATGTGTTTAATTCATTAAGTAGTTTTGTTTTATTGTGTTAGTAAACTTTAATTCATCAAGATTGGTGGCTTGTGTAATGTGACAACGGAAAGATTGCACTCCCTTAAAACTGCTTTCTCATTAATTAAAGTTTATATGTTGATGTCTTTGGTGACTTTTATTAGTGCATTGATAACCTCTGTGTCTAGCTGAGCGTTGATCGGGTCGCCATGCCTCTGCCCTCGCCTATTTATTAGATCGCCTATGCATTCTATCGTCTGTAGAAAAGTAGGAAGAAAGATAAATAGGATAGTCATAAGTAATCATTAAGGGTTTACTCGCCGATAAGATTAGAACCAACGAGAAAGGACTTAATCTCGGTGCGTTGCATCGAACTATACACTTCATATAAAACTAGCAATAAAACAAGTGACAAACTACTTATCTATCCGGACAGATCTTCTTATTGTCTCGAGTATTTATCTGTGTACGTGTGTGCTATTCGCTGATTCGTGCCTATTGGTTTAGTTTATTATTTAATTGCAACCAAATCGTGCCAGTCTCTCAGGCTGAACCCCCTTGCGTTAGAATAGGTTGTATAGCTAACTTAATATATTAAAATACTGATTAGAATAACTAGATAATACGTTCCACTCTTAGTGATCGACACTCTACTTACCATTATATTCATACTGACCGGGTACACTGCTCGTTAAGTGTGTGTGTTATTGATAAGTCGGCTAAATATAAATTTAAAACTTGAGTAGGCATTAATACTGCTAAACCGCAACGACACATCGCACCGCATCAAGTTTTTGGCGCCGCTGCCGGGGAGTGAATTGTTATTATCTGTTAATTTGATTAGTATTTTAATTAGGTTTTTAATTTTTTTTTCTAACCGCTAACTCTGTTGTGTATTAGATTAATTTGCATTCATTGTATTATTTTGCATATTTTCTGTTTTTGTGTGTTATTTGTTTTCTTTGTGTTTATTTTCGTTTGTGTTTTTATTTGTTTTTATTTTTCGTATTTTGTGTATTCTGCTATCGTTGTACTGAGCTAAATCGAACGATACGGCGCATCTGATCTCTCAGATACGGCGTATTGCGTTTAATTTTTATAAAATACAACGCGTTTAATTAATTCGATACGACGCATCTTTTCCCCAAGATACGGCGTCTCTGTTTTTGATAAAAATTTTTTCTAAACGTTAACGCCATACGACGCATCTGCTTTAGCAGATACGGCGTATCTATTATTTTAATTAAAAACAGTTTTCGAATTATTAAACAGATACGACGCATCGATATCTGTCGATACGGCGTATCTTCTGAATCAAAAATCTTATATTTTGAAACGTAACGAAAATACGGCGCATTAACTTTTGTTAATACGACGCATTTAATTTTAAATAAATATCGATTTTTGATTATTAAAATTGATACGGCGCATTCTAATTTCTAAGCGGCGTATCTATTTTCTGAATAAAAGTCTGATTTAATTTTAACGATTATAAAATACGGCGTATCCAACTTTTTGGATACGGCGCATCGTCTGCAGATATCAGTTATTTTTATTCTTATATCCGTTTCTATATTCATTAATTTCTTTTATAGCGAACAAATCCTACTGATGATTTTACTTGTGATGACAGATTTTGCTATGGAAGATATGTCGAAGAACGGATATCTTGCTATGGAATTCTTGCTTTCGAACTCATCCATGGAAGTTTATGAAAATGTCAACTTCAATGTACTCGAGATTGATACGGATTTATTCTCTTGGGAGACCCCTCTTGAAGCTGCTTTTAAGGAATTCATGCGTTTATGCAACATTGACAAAGGGGTATTCTCTTATGATGTATTTGTGAGGTACACTGGAGATGAATTGTCGCTCTTATGGCCTATCATTGAATCCAAAGGATTGGCTTGGACTACTATCGAAGAAGATGATGGGAAATTCTATCTTGCATACATGGATTCAAGCAACAAAAGCTGTGGTGGAGGAAATACCCAAATCTCTTACATGCCTTATTCCGAACAGTACTGGGGATTAAATGAGAACTATCTGGACGATGAAAGAATTTATGCTTTGGCGGAGTTACTATTTCATGGCAGGTTGGTAAGATTGATGGACCTCTCCCTCAATGATTGGCTTGAACTTAAATATGGTAGTCCGAAATTTGCCCCTGCAAATGAAGTCAAGCGGATTATGACTTCATGGTTGACACGGAGTTTTAGGGAGCAATTTAACGAGTTCATGGAGATAAAGAGGAAAATGATCGGAAAGACTTGCTTTGACGTTAACCACGATCCTAACGATGTTAATTTTTCAGATTGGTTGGCTAGTAAGTTCAATAACCATAAGAGCATGGATCGAGCTACTAAGGATGCGTTATGGGTATATTGGATGAGAGGTGAAGACGAAGAAGTAGAGAGCGACTACGGGTCGTCACTTCATGATTCAACAATCAATGAGGGCATTGAAGAACTATTCAGAATAGACATTGACGTGTTCGATTATGAGACACCCTTGTGCAAGCAATTCAAGGAATTTAACTACCTTCTTCGAGTCGACGATGATGTGCTAACTGGAGATCTACCAGGATTCAAGACTTATGATGATTTCAAAAACACCTGGTACTACGAATGGAATGACCAAATACCATGGGTTTGGGATAAACCATGGGAATTTGAGCACATTAATCACACCTGTACACCTTTTGTTTTCAAGGATGGAAGTAGTGTTTGGCCGACCTGTGATTATAAGAGTGACAGAACCTGTAATGTGGGAAGTATAATTGGGATGAAACGGGTTGGAAAAGATGTAACCTTTGAAGATTATGAGTGGTACGATAATGTTGAAGACTGCCCACAAAAAGCGGAGGCTTTGCAAGAAAAGGGTAGGATTGAATACTTGAAAGGACTTAAAGGGACATCAAATACTACTTTCTGGGAATGGGTGCATGAACAATTTGATGATTACACGAAGCTTAGTCGACGGCTACAATGGGAATTGGAAAGAGAGTGGGAGGCAATTCAAGATGATGATAACAATAAGGCATTAATTGATGAACTAGATGACTATTTGATTAAGGATCCTTATTTTAAGTTTGTTGATGAAGACGAGGAAGAATTCACCAAAAGAAAGTGTCAACTACTTGGGATCCCTTATAATGAGCCACCCATGATTATTTCTGAAAAATTTAAAATCATCAAATACTCTTTGGGACCAGAGGAGGAATATGTTGCGACAAAGACCAAGAGTTATAGAAGATTAAGCCGAACGGAAGAAAACGTCGCCAAGCTATACGGGAACATCTTTCGGATGAAGGAAGAAGGATGGACCGTGACAAGGACTAAATGATGAGCTGAACGTGAGTCTAACTTGAAGACTCTGGAATAAAGACAAGTGCTGACCGGGAGACAACCCGGATTTATCTTTTAATTTTCTGTTCTGTGTCGAGTCAGTCAGGCCGCAGAGGATACGGCGCATCTCAATCCTGAGATGCGACGCATCTCCTGCACAGGTCATATCTTACTTTATTTTTTCTGCATTTTTTATTTTTGACTTTAAAACTTTTTATCAGTTTATTTCAATGCGGCGCATCCCTGGTTAAGGATGCGACGCATCTTCTATTCTGATCCGTACTTATTCCAGGCTCGATACGACGTATCTTCTTCAATAAGATACGGCGCATCGACTGACCTGATGATTTTAATTTTTAATTTTTATGTTTTATTTTAACTAACTACTAATGTATTATGCAAGTTTGAACCTTTTTTAACTTAGGTGTGTTTTAAAGCCTTGGTGGTATTATAGATTCCTGCATTTCCTGTGGATACATTGATTATGAAGCTTAAACGTTCTAATCCACAAGAAAGATGATTTTTGCTCTTATACAAATGGAGGATCATACCGAGCAAATCTCAGGGGAGTTTTTCTGTTCTAATTCTTTTATTTTCCAGTTTTTAACCTTTGATACAAACAACGAGGACGTTGTTTAACTTAAGTGGGGGGATTGGAGAATTAGAACACTTAACACTTACTTGTCCTAAACTTTTCAAAATATGCTTAAAATGTGCTTAATATATCAAAATTTAAAATTTTTTTTAGCATGTTTTTGTTTAAAGTCTAAGTTGCATAGCTGCACACATGACGTTATTTTCAAAAATTGTGATTTTTCAAAATTCACAAATCTATGAGTGTGCCGGTGACTTGTAAACTTTAGAACTTGGCTTGTATACTATTCGAGACCACCATAATAAGTATTATTTATATAATTGGAATGACTTGTCTAAATTGGTAAAATTTCTAGGATTACACCCAAATAGCCTTATATGTTATGTGTTATTAGCTAACTACACTGGTTAGTTAACCCCCGTATAAACCCTTTTGTTACTCTCATTTTTAGAGTAAGATACCCCTAGAAAAACACTCAGAGCCATTCCTTTCGTTTCTTACACCTTTGTTAAAATGTTTCGTTACACCCTTACACCTTAGCCTACCCTGTAGATTAAAATCCGTGGTTGGTTAATTGCTTTAGGCAAAGTGTGTTTCCTTACATTACCTGTGTTCGCGTGCGTAATTCATTATCTATGGTTAGGTCGGGAAATTGCACAATGCAATTGGAGTGAAAGTAAATATTGTATATCTTTGAGTTTATTTTTCGTGTGTTTACTACTTTCACTATTACCGTTATTTCTGAAGTCATGAAAAGTATGGAAAAATTATCCAGAATTATTGTTTTGGTGATGTGGTGAAATTTTACACATCTATGTTTATGTTAAAAAAAAAAAAAAAAAAAAAAAAAAATCGAAAAAATAAGAAAAGAAAAAGAAAAAAAAGAAGAAAGTTGGATGTTTGTTTTAACCAACTTATGTAAAGTTATGTAAGTGGTCGATATCACCACTAATTGTTGTATATTATATCTATGGATTGAATGGGAGTTGGCAGTTATGGGAACGCCAACTAAGGTTTATTCTTTGATTAAGATCTTGTTGAGTATAATTCGTGTCTACCTAAAGCGTGTGTTTCAAGTGTTAAAGCGTGAGTTATTCTATGATATGAGTCTTATTCATGGGATGGTCGGGATAGTGATTAACCACACTTAGGATTTTAATTTATTTGTTTTGTTTATTTTTCATTTTTACACCAATTTGTATCCCAAATATTATCCATACCATATATTATTCTTGATCCAAACCTTTGATTTATTGAGATTAGGGATTTGAGCAATCTTAAGTATCGTAGTCGTGGATTCGACTATGTATTTATGATTTTGTCACCCTTTTTGATATAATATTATTGGTAAAGATTACTTGGTCCTATCTTTAGCCTATTCGAGTTAAGGATTTGAGCAATTGCAAGTATCGTGTTCGTGGATTCGATCATGTGTTTGTGATTTTGTCGCCTTTTCTGGAATTTGAGATCGATAGAGATTAAGGAGAATAATTAACCCTTTAAGCCTAAAAACCCTTTTTACCGCTTTAAACTTGTTATTCCTTGGCTTTAGTGGGGGAGATGTGTATACTTGCCAAGCTTATGATAGAATATTCGTCACGACTGGACAGTTAAACGATTAGATTTGCTTTTATCAAATTATTTTATTTTACTTCTAATTCGTTAAGTGTTTGGTTGTGTGATTATGGCAAAAATGAATACATGCTTAAATATAAAATAAATCCTAATATCTTTTAGGATACATTTTCATAAGATTAATTCTAAGGTTTACTTGGGGACAAGTAAAGTTCAAGTGGGGTGATATTTGATGAACTCAAATAAGTACATTTTATTACTATCATTTATCCTAATTATTTGACTTGTTTTATTATATTATGTATGAGGATTGATACTTAATCATTTACTTTTGTAATTCTCAGGTAAAAACAAGCATTTGGTGAAACTTAGCAATTTTGGACTTATTATGGAGCAAAACATGCAAGAAGTTAAGAGTCTACTGAAATGCACAAGATCAAGACATTCTGCTCCAGATGCGCCGCATCTTGCTTATCACATACGGCGCATCACTATCCAGATTTCACCAGATACGATCCAAGATACAAGAGGACATGCGCCGCATCTACTTATGGAGTTACACCGCATCTTCTGGCGGTGTACGAATATTCCTGAATATTATAATCTTGGACCCCACGCGAAGTTAAGTCAATGCGCCGCATCTACTTACTAGATGCGCCGCATCTTACCCTCAGACAGAAACTATAAATACCCCAAGACCAGATGAATTCGAGAGGCATAATATTATATACGGAGTACGAAGTACAGAAACCTAGGACGAATTCAGTCGAATAGGCAGCACAAGACACACCCAAACAAAGATACAAGAGCTGTAAGAAGGTGCTGCATGTGTTTAATTCATTAAGTAGTTTTGTTTTATTGTGTTAGTAAACTTTAATTCATCAAGATTGGTGGCTTGTGTAATGTGACGACGGAAAGATTGCACTCCCTAAAAACTGCTTTCTCTTTAATTAAAGTTTATATGTTGATGTCTTTGGTGACTTTTATTAGTGCATTGATAACCTCTGTGTCTAGCTGAGCGTTGATTGGGTCGCCATGCGTCTGCCCTCGCCTATTTATTAGATCGCCTATGCATTCTATCGTCTGTAGAAAAGTAGGAAGAAAGATAAATAGGATAGTCATAAGTAATCATTAAGGGTTTACTCGCCTATAAGATTAGAACCAACGAGAAAGGACTTAATCTCGGTGCGTTGCATCGAACTATACACTTCATATAAAACTAGCAATAAAACAAGTGACAAACTACTTATCTATCAGGACAGATCTTCTTATTGTCTCGAGTATTTATCTGTGTACGTGTGTGCTATTCGCTGATTCGTGCCTATTGGTTTAGTTTATTATTTAATTGCAACCAAATCGTGCCAGTCTCTCATGCTGAACCCACTTGCGTTAGAATAGGTTGTATAGCTAACTTAATATATTAAAATACTGATTAGAATAACTAAATAATACGTTCCACTCTTAGTGATCGACACTCTACTTACCATTATATTCATACTGACCGGGTACACTGCTCGTTAAGTGTGTGTGTTATTGATAAGTCGGCTAAATATAAATTTAAAACTTGAGTAGGCATTAATACTGCTAAACCGCAACGACACATCGCACCGCATCAGGAATTCATTGCAAAAAGAATTAGATAGATTGATTAAGTTTTGAGAAAGAATTGATTGATTGAATTTTCGGATTAAAATGGGTCAAAACTTTAAATCGATTTGGATTGCAATTGATGATTTCCATATGTTATTTAGTAGATGAGTAGTGATTCTAGGAAGATGCATTGTTGATTAGAACATCAATGGAAGAGATTTGATTTGATAGTGTTCATATGATCTAGGAAAATTGAGAAATCATGCGAATAGGTTATGAACGTGTTTGGAGACGAGTGGGATATGTAGGAACCATGATAGTCGATCAAATGCATGATAGGATAGAGTTGGAATAGTTGGAATTGATTAGAAATCAGAAAGGAAAATTTTTTTTGAGACATAATGCCTCAAACGATTCGGTTGCGGGTAGATACCGATTGGTTGAGCATGGACATTTGTTCCATCCGATCAGATAGTGATTAATACCGACCGGATGGAAGGCTCGGTAAATAAAAATGAATTTTTTTCCAAAAGAGTTTTGATACTTCTAAATCATGTAATCTTGGTGTTTATGCTCTTATACTATCATATTTTGTGTTTTCTACAGAGTTATCTTGCAGGTGGATCAGGAATTGCGAAAAGAACAAGAGAAGGAATCCAGATGAGAGAACAGATACCGATTCCAGAATGTCATCCTAATCTACTGTGGCGAGGGGAAGATCCGATGGTTCGACAATCTTTCAAGGCTATTCTTCTTAAGATTGGCGGATGGGTAATTCATTCACCAAGGGGTATGAATTGGAATGATATGAAAGAGCTTGGTTGTGATGAGTTTTTGGAAGATATGTTTCTTATTAGGATACTATGTAACAAACGGATATTTACCTCTAACATGTGGATGAGGGCATTAAGCATAAGGGAACCGGTATATAAAGAATGGTGTCTGGAATTTTTATGTTCGATGAGGATGAAAGAGAGGGTTACCGATATCGGAGTTACCACCGAAAAATTCTTGGAATTCAGACTAGGGGGAAAGAAACATGAAGTCACGCTCTTCGAGTTTGGGAACCTGTTAGGTTTATATTCGGATGAAGACCTAAGTAACAAGGATTTTAAGTTTCTGGTAATGAGTGGAGAAAGGAGTAAAAATAATTTTGACGCACATGGATACTGGAAAAGGATTAGCACGGAAGGCAAGCTAGTGTTTGGGGGAAGTAAAGTTTCAACAATTAAGAGACCATTGTTGCAAGTGCTACACAGGATTGTAGTACAATCATTGTTACATAGGACGTCTGGTGTTAATCTGATTTATGAAGATGACTTATGGGTTATTCAAGCATTAGACGAGAAGCATCCTTACAGGAATTTGAACGTAGCTTGGGTGATAGTGCAACACTTGCACAAACGCGCGGCAGTTGGAGTGAGAAATTACATATGTGTAGGTCATTTTATTTCACGAATAGCTAGGAATCTTGGGCTATTTACTGAGGAAGAGATGAGTGTTTTTAGTGAACCGGTTACTCCATTGAGTATTGACATAAAAGGGTTCACAAATCTTCGAGAAAGCAGGGATGGAAAGCTGAGAGGACTTCCAGAAGTCCTAGATGTGCAACCAATAGAAACCTGGGATGGTTGATAAATGGTTATATTTTAAAAACAATGTTGGTTAACTAATTTCGATTTCCACTACTTTAACTTAACTTTTGTAGGATTTTATTATTTATGTTTTGAACTATTTTTGTTTGTTTTAGTATTTGGTTTTGTTTGTTTCGCCTATAGTGTTTGCAGTATTTGCAGGGGAAAAGTTAGCGGAAGCTTAGTGTTGATCAATATTTGGAGTTGGAAGAACTCATATGCTTACGAAAAATCAAATAAGCCTATGCGAATTTTCTTTTCCGGGTAGCATTTTATTTATTTAATCTAATTTTTCCCATTTCCTTTACTTTTAAGTTCATTTTATTTACATTGAGGACAATGCAAAACTTAAGTGTGGGGGAGGGAAGAAAATAGGAAAAATTGGTATGATTTTTATTTTTATTTTTAGTAGAATTTTGGAATTCAAGTGACTAGAGTTGTGTTCGCCCTTGATGTTTAGTTATTTAGAGATTGATTCAATGGTAAGAATGAGGCTATTTGAAAATTTTTGAAATTTAATCAAGGAAGGAGAGTTATTGATAACTATTGCTAGCACATGTTATAACCCACCTTAAATTGTGAGGATTTAAGCCTTTTTGTATAAAGCATTTCTTATGCTCTATATTTCGTTATGAGTGTGCCGGTGATCATGTTGATTCTAGAACTTGTACGTGTTATGCATTACGGTTAAAATTACTTTTAAGTAATAAAATATATTCAAATGATAAGAGGAAAATTAGGATTTTCACCAAATGGCCTTCCGTTTACAAAAAATATTTTTGTTGACCGCATTGGTTAGTTATCCATAGTATTTGGAACCCATTTGTTAGCGTTAATTTTTTATGCTAGATACCATTAGTTACACCTTCTGAGCCTTATCTTTTCTTTTGATTAAATCCAGAAAAGTACAAAAAGATTTTACACCTTACACCTTAGCCTTACCCGAATCAAGTTCAATTGAAGTTCGAAACTAGTTATCTTTTTGATGATTGCATGTTGACCACACCTTGTATGTGTATATGTTGTTTCAATGAAGAAGGAGGTCACTACTCTTATTTGTATTTTTTGTAGCGTGTGCTCATCCAAAGTGTGGGGGGGGGGGGAAGTTATTATAAAAAAAAAAAGAAAAAGAAAAAAGAGGATAGCCAATGAGCTATGAAAGTATGGAATGATGAAAATAAAATAGTCAATGAGCTATTAAGGAAGGGAAGAGTTAGTATGAGATGCGGAAAAATGATAATCGAAGAAGTTTGGTGGAGTGATCATTTGAGGTATAATGAGTTGGGAACGGAATCCGGACTTGATTCTTGTTTATTCGTTTTTATTTTTTTAGAAACCAATCACAAATAATTCCCATGTCTTATCCTTACCTTTACCAATTACTTGATTCGTTGTTAGCTTTCGAGCATCCGGATTTAGTAATGGCTTTGTCTAGATATGTAGTGCATGGATGTTCTAGTGACCATCCGGGTTTTTGAATAGTTGAAAAACGTTGCTAGCGAGCTAGTGCGTGTTTTGGTGACCATCCGTTATGCAAATAACGTCGTTAGCGAACCAAAGGTACAATCTAGTGACCATCCGTTGCTTGACTAATCAAGAATTCGTTGTTAGCGAGCTATTACATTCTTGTATGAAATATTTGCACAATAGCCAGGTAGCTGTAACCCTTTAACCTTAAACCCGAATAAAAGACCTCTTTGATGTTTTATTTTGTTGTTTTGATACTCGTACAAGCTTATGGTAAGAAACGTGATTCATGTCTGAGCAATTGAGTGATATACCATTAAAATTACCCTTGAGTGTTGAGTGAATTTAAAAATCCTATGCGAGGAGCTTAGTGATGTTATCACGCTCGAACTAACTTGTTTATGTTTCAAGAATTTTTCACATTTAAAAGTTAAAATGACAATTGTTCCTTCGGGGTAGTTGTTGGATTTTTAGAATCATAATGAAGTAGCCATTGAGTTCAGTTTTTCTGAAAGCTAGACTTGCTCGAGGGCGAGCAAAACTCAAGTGTGGGGGATTTGATAACGCTCAAAATGAACATGTTTTTAGTCACGTTATTGTTAGATTTGTGCATCATATTTGGTTATATTTGTGTATATTTGTTACTAAATATTGAAAAAGTGTATATGCAAGTAAATATAGCCAAGTACAGGAAAAGATGATAAAAAGATGAAGAAATGAAGAGATTATGCACATTTGAAGAATCACGAGAAAGAAACCACACAAGAATTCAAGGATTTGATAAAGTCAAAGATTTCTATGCTTACATATCAAGAAAAGATCAAGTTCTATGGAGGGAATTAGTGGCACAACAAAGGATCAAGCACGTAACGAGAAAAGGAAGAAGAAAAAAAATAATATTTGCATGGCAGAATGGCCTATCCGATCGGATGGTGCCCGCATCCGATTCGGATGGGGAAACTTGGATTTACCGAGAGCTCCAACCGATCGGATGGACCTCAATATCGATCGGTTGGAGGAAGCTGAAGTTACAAAAAATGCATTTAATGACGAATTTAAGCCCCATAATCATGGTGGCTTATCATTTCTCGGCTAGTAACTGATTTGAGACGTTTTTGCTTGAGGGATAAGGGTTCCTTCACTTATTTAAAGGACCCTTAGCTAATTTACAATGTGTGACAACCCAAAAACCTAGTAAGGCTTACACCAAGTCTTGCTAAACTTATTATCATTGCCCGAAAGCTTGTAGTTGCTGTGAAAACGTCCAGGGAATCTTGAGTTCAAGTCTCAAGAGTTGTGTCCAAGTGTGGAGTTGTTTACATGTGATCATAGGCGATTGGAGGAGAGTGGTTGCTATAGTTCCACAATTCTAGTTCTTGTAATTTCACAAATAGGTATTTCTTGTTTGAGTTATTATGAACTACTTTTACTTTAAGATGAATGAAAGTATGGTTGATTACATGTGTTTGATTATGATTGTTATGGAGTGATTTTGGTTATACTTGTGTGTATGATGTGATAAGTGTTGGAGTATTCTTATTTCATAGTGATGCATGAAATCATATCTTGTTTTATGAGTTTGTTGAAATAAAATCTAATCTTGCTTAATTAGTTGGTAAAAACAATTTTAAAGATTAACAAAGGCCGAAAGGATTTTCTTTATGTTTTTATGCCAAAAAGTTAGTGCACGAATTAGTATGGATTATGGTGTGTGACAAGCATCATATTAACTCATTAAAATGGATTTGGAAATGATTTCATCACGAGAAAAGACCGAAAGGATTCGTAGGAATTCTTAGAATAAGAATTGTTTTTCAAACAACAAAGAGTCTAATAGAATTATCGCACTAGTTAACAAAGGCCGAAAGAAATTAACTAGGAGATTAAATTCTTAGAGATGATTTCTCATGATAAAAACCATTGATTGTGAATCACTCAATTTTAAGTTGTGCATCATTACAAGTCACACCCAACTTGTTAGATTACTCTATACAATTATCATGGAACTACACACAAGTATATTTGTTTTTTATTGATTGATTTTTGTTTACCTTAGCATTTACACCAAAAAGGATTGACAATCTTTTTTGACAAAACTTATTTTGCAAACCCAAACCACAATTCCCTTGGGACGATCTCAACTTACCCAGCTTTACTACTATGGACGAGTATACTTGCTCGTATGTGTTGATTAAAGAATCGGATAAATTGATTTTATAAAAATTTAAAACTTGCACTACACACGACACATCAAGAACCAAGATGAATATCCACAATCATAACCAAGATGAATATTCAGAACCAAGATGAACATCCAGACTCATAACCAAGATGAACATTCAGAACCAAGATGCATAATTCAGAACCATTGTGCACAATTTGACGGGTTATGCATTAAACCATTTTGACCCATTTACATAACAAATTATCTATAACTCTTCATTTGCTCACCAAACTAGACCAACGCCACTACTTTAACATATAAGACATGTTCCATAAACACTTGACCCATTTACCACCCAAAATGGGTACAATTACACTTTTGCCAAACACCCCTTTAAACCTTGACCATAATCCATTAAATACACTTTGACACACCGTTAGACCACCAAATCGTTATGACTCCATCTACATACATTTTAACACTTGACTTTACATTACAAAACATTACAAGATTCCCGGGGGAACAACCTTGACATGAGCTCGGTATTCTACCTAGCTCAACTTCCTTACCAAATCCTTCTACCATAGCATATCCAAACCTTTAACATTAGACCAAGCCATAACATCACACATGAGCCTACAAAACATTAAATACTTAAGCTGTAAGCACGAATGCTTAGTAAGTAAAACGGGTATAACTTAACGTTATACTTCATTCAACACATTACACATTATACAACCATTAATCCAACAACATTGAACATAAACACATACCTTAACCACTTAAGCCTTAACCTTCCCTTTTTCCTTAATCCACTCATAACTAACACATCCACTAACCTTATAACCTCTTACACATGACTACCATTATGCTAAACAACCAATAGCTTAACACATTAGCCACATAACACATAATGCATAGAACTCATTATAACTTTACATTATACCGGTTTACTTACCTTGATTCTAAGCTAAGGCTATCAATAACATCATCATCATCATCTTCTTCTTTTATCATCATCATCATCATCATCATTACTTCCTAAACCATAACCATCATCAAGACTCATTAACACAACATATCATGATTAAGGGTTATAAAACCCATCTAAACTTACCCATCATCCTTTCCATATCATCATATGATCATATCATGATCATACAATCAAAACCCACTTAACCCATAAACTTTTACCTCAATGATCATTATAAACTCAAGATTAGAGTTACTTACTTGTGGGGATCATAACTAGGAAGGACTATAGACATTAGATCTTCATCTTCTTCTTCTTCTTAAGCCACCACTAGTTATTCCCTCCCTTTTTCTTCCCTCTAATAACCGGACCTCACACCTTATCTAAATAATATGGAAATATCTAGAATTTCCTAGATAAGGTTAGTTAGGTAGCACCTTTGGCCCCTTGGCACATTAAGCCCCTCAAGTCTCATTCATTCTATTTTGGCCACTTCACATTTTACAACATGTTTACAACTTAACAACTTTAGCCCCTTAGGTCTATTCCTTCCTATTTGTACCACATAATACTTTCTATTACCACATTACACATTCTTTGACTATCGGGTTTGACCATTACGCAACACTCGTTGAGTAGCCAATCACGTAAGGCCTTTGGTCCACTTTCATCTAGGGTGGGGTACAAGTACCCGGGAAACGGGTCTAACAATTCTACCCCCTTATTTAGATTTCGTCCCCGAAATCTCTTGTCTAAACTAACCAAAACTTAGTCCCGTTCTTAGCACTTTCCTTTCTTCATCCTCTTTTAGTTGCAACGATCTAAGTGATCTTGCAATTCCGGGACCACTATACACACATCATACCCTTAACTCATTCCGTTTCTAGCTTAACTTTTCTAACATTTCATTTCCTTTCAATCATTATGTCATTCAAGACATAATCCTTGCCACTAATGCATACCATTCAACCATTTCTACGTCCATCGCATAACCTTCTAACTAGTTCCATCTAAACTTTCACGTCAAGGACTACTTGTCACTTGAACATTATACACCCTTTTAGCTTGTCATAATTCAATTATTCATTAACTTTCTACTTTTACCGCAACCTTACCACCATCTCATTACTATTTTATCACACGTTACGTTTTCTTTTACTTCTCTTTTCATAATTTTATGGAGCCTTTAGTCCATATTAACGTTTATTAGCATTCATTACTTCACTTTACCTTCAATTCACATTGCAAACAATTATATCATTTAAAACTTTAATCGTTTCAACTCACACTTTAACACCTAACTCATACACTTCACTTGACGCTTACCACCTAGGGTCAATATTCAACTCATTATCTCTCCACCTATCTTAGTTCTTATGACTTCTAATCATCCTAGACTCCCTTTTCTACCCTTTTACCCTACTCATGCCATGTCGGGAACACATAAGCCCGCTCATTCATACTTCCTCATTGACATGGAGAGGCGTCCCAAATGATGTAAATCAAGAAATACAAACTCATGGTTCGGTGAATTACAACTTCTTTATTCAAATGAAAAGGCGTCCCAATCCATTTAAGTAAAGAAACCATAAACCATCCTACTTATACACTTCCGACATAACACTTGCATTACTATTACTTGCTTTAACTTTCATTCTTTCATTTTTATTTTACATTTCATTCATCATCTAAACTTTTCCATTTTATAGCTTGGATCCACTTTACTATTACATTTTCCCCGAAGGGACTATTACACATGCCAAGGATGTAGGCAATCTTTGCCCATGAAGGCAATATGTTTTATCCTGAAGGATCCTTAACACATCCCGAAGGATTCTTTAACATTCATTGACTTGGTCATCCCGAAGGATACCACCTTTAACATTCATCCCGGAGGATCATTAACATTCATCCCGAAGGATCTTTAACATTCACACTTTATCACTTTTACATTATAGCATTGGATCCAAGCTATTAACATTTTAACATACACACATTATTTCCTCCATTTTATTTAGTGAACGCAAGCTCATAGAGCATATGAACCAGCTTATTATAATTACACATTTCTATGTGTTTATCATCTTTTATTCTTAATCCGCATTTATCATTTTCACCTTCTTACTTTACTGTGACAAATGGTAAATTTTCCCTAATATTAAATTTATGGAAAACTAGAAGGGGGGTTGAATAGTTTTACTGGTTTTTAAGTTCTTTTAAATCTTTTTAGGACTTCTTAAAAACATTGCTATTGGAAACCTTTGATTCGATTCTTATGTGCAATCAAACAACACCAATATGAACTACACTCTAAACTAACTAATAATAATTAATGAAAGTAAAGAGTAGAGATGGAAAGATCAAACCGAGACAAAAGGATTTATAGTGGTTTGGCTACGAAGCTCTTCTTCGCCCTACTCTACTCCTCAAGTACCACACTCGAGAGTTTCAAGCACTATGTCAACAACCTCCCTTAAGGCAGAGAAAATCGTACACGTCGCTTAACTTGTTTTCCGACAATAAGCTAGATGTCGAGTGCTAATCTTAGCTAGCACCAATCTACCATGATCCACATGATCAATCACTCAGGCTCGATGGCTTCAAGAGATCTCCAAGATCTCGACACGATCACAATGATCAACACTCACTTGACTAACACTATCCTATTGACCCTTGATCTTCTTGATCAATCACACAAGCCCAATGGCTTCAAGAGATATTCACTATCTCTATAAGATCACAATGATCATCACTCACACTCTCATAAAAGAAAAATAATCTTGATGTATGTTATGATACAACAAGTGTGTAACAAATGTTACAAGACCTAACAACTACAACTCTTGTATCTTCTTGGATAAGTTGAGTTCTTCTTTTGCAAATGAAGAGGAATGACAACACTTTGTATCTACTTGGATACTTTGTGTTCTTCTCTTGCTAATGAAGAGGAATGAAGAGGATCTCTAAGTTGGATGATTGGATCTCTCTTGAACATAAGAAAAACTAAACTAAATGATCAAGAAAAGAAAATGGTGTGAGGGATTTAAACTCAGAAGTTTCTGTGTGAAAAAGGGTAAAGAAAATCAGTGAAGTGGGCTGGTATTTATAGGCAGAAAAAATCTGGCCGTTACAGAGGGACGGCTCCACTAAATCACCGATGGCTCCACTAAATTTAGTGGAACTGTGGAGCCGTGTCAGACAAAGATGCTCTATTTTTTGTCTTTTCTGGTGAAAACTTATTAGGGGAAGTTTGGAGCTGATTTTTGGGGGGGGGGGGGGAAATAGCTGTCATGTATTTTAAATATATTTTTCCATTAAAACATTTCTTAATCATTCAAAAATAACTTGTAAAGTATATTTTTGAAGAAAATGTTTTGTTACAAAAAAATGTGAAGTCTTGAATCCAAATTTACTTCTTAAATCATTAGTGAAGTTGTAAATTTGTTCTAGAGTGATTTGTGTAGAAACGGGATCTTCCGATTAAAAACTTGTTTACGTTAATTTTAACGTAACGTGATTTCACATTTTGTCATCCTCAAAACGTGAAGTTATCGAAAGATAGAAATAACGTTTTAGAACATTATTTGAATCAACAATCTCCCCCTTTTTGATGATGACAAAACATAAACTCATTTTATGTTAAAATTAGTTTTAATAAGTTTTTAATGAGTTTACTCCCATTTCTCCCCCTTTTTGTCGAAGCAAAAAGGTTGCTAAGGCTCCCCCTTGATGTATACTCCCCCTCGATTGGAGGACACCAAGGAATCGAGCAATGATTCGTGCTACAAAACAAGGTTAGATAACAAGCATACAAAATCTAACATGTAGCACACATGACAAATATCCAACCACAAAAATTACTAAATAACCAAGCCCCCATAAAATAACCTCATAAAAGAGAATATCCATTCATAAAGAAAAAGCAAGGGTCATACATAAGTATGACTACATAATAAGCATAAAGAAAATGGACAACAAGAAGCATAAATCCCTAATAACTAGAGGCAAGCTTCATTTCCAAGAAGTGTCCTAAAGGTTTATTGGTGAAAAGCTAAACAATATCATGTTTAGTTTTGTGGGCTATGAGGTGGTGGAGATGGTGACATCATGGGGGGTTGTGGTGGTGTTAAAAGATGTTCCACATAGGAGAACATGAAGTGGATTTCATCTCTCAAAAAGAAGATGAGGTTACGGTTATGGAGGCAACATAGGCAATTAGCACTATGTATATCAAAGGGATGAGGTTGGATGGGTTGAGCCATGATAGGAGAGGGTGGTGGTGGTGAGTTTGTTGGTGATGGAGTTGGCATGGCATAGTCCATTGGAGTTATGGGTGAGAGTGTGTAATCCATTGAGGATGGTATGGTGTTGAGGGAATGAGATGATGAAGATGTTGTGTAGGTAGAGGATGTTTTGGAAGGTGCATTAGGTGGTGATGGTGAGTTGGGAGTAGCTTGGGAAGGTGGTGTCATTGCTTCATCATCTTTTGTAAGATCTACAAAGAGAGGTCTTGTTGGTGGTCTTATGGTTATTCTAGGTTTCTTTGAGATGTGAGAAGTGGATCCTTGTGTGGAGGACATGGTGTGTGCGTATGTGATGTGAGGTTGAAGATGATGTGCAAGATAATCTTGCAAGGATGAGGCCTTATATAGGCAAGATGGGTGAATTTTGAATTAAAGTGGATGGGAGTGTCCTATGGTGTAGCAAGGGAATCTTAGGGTGTATGTGAGGTTGGAAAATTTGCTGGTTTGAGGTTAGGGTTGCAGGGATTTAGGAGGAACAGTGAAAATTCATCAAACAGGTACACGGTTCCTCAAAACATTACACGGTACCGTTAAATTTAAAGGTACCGTGGCCTATTTAGTGGTACCGTGACAATATTTTCACGGATTTTCATGTGTAGGCTAGTTTTGGGCAGCTAGAGTGATGTTTTCTAGGGGAACTAGTTCCTGGAAATGATAGTGCCTCAAATCACTAGAGATTTATTTTCCTAATATGTCCCATATCAAGCTAATTCTAGCATAAAAAGATCATCATGTGATTTGCCAAGATAATCATGAGCATGCAAGCAAAATGGACAAAATAAGCTATCATCCAAATATCACATAAGATATCCATGCAAAGTGATAGATTAAGCTTTAAGCATGCAATAGTATTAATCTATTATAGATAAATCCTAATAGTAATACTAATCTCTTCCTAACTACTTATGACTTGAGCTTTCTCCCGTTTTCATCACACTCTCGTCTTGAGCATGCATCTCATTCTCATGATTTGGATCATCAAAGGGTGCATAGTGGGTGGAGGATTCGGAAATGAGAATGGATGAGACATATGACTCGTTCAGGGGTTTCATGACGGGTTTGAAGAGTGAATATTGAGGATTATGAAGGTAAGGGTGAGAGTTCATGAAGTGGTGATAGAGACGGGTTAGGAACATCCCATAGGGTATCAATTTATTTTTGTTACCCTTGAGATTTTCAATTCACTTAGCGAAGAAGTAGGCGAGATTGTAAGGTTGTTGGGTGAGGAGACAATAAATCATATGAGCACAACACGCCGAAAGTTGCTCACGATTTCCTGTTAGACTTAGAACATTTTCTCGCAGGATGACTGCCCAAGAAAGTAGTTCATGACGAACCTCATCCAGACGAATTTTCGTTGGATTTGGGTAAGAGGAGGAGTACTTAAGAGTACGAATGAGTTTGGTAAGTTCGGTTGGAGAGGGTATGTAGGAACAATATGGACTATCCTCTTCACGAAAGTTGAAGAGGGACTCATGAAACCAATCTTCAGTATAGGCACATTGCCCATGATTGGGAATTCAGAGAATTTGAGCAAATTGCTCATGGGTTAGGACAAATTTGAAATTTCAGACCCAAAACCAAAGTGACAAAGAGTGATCCTCGTTACGTACGAGTTCAACTTGTCGAAAGAATTCCAACACAAAACGAGGACAAATGTGCTCGTTAATGTGGAGTAAGCAATCGAATCCTATAGCTCTAAAGGAAGTGTTGATATCCCGATGATAAATTAGGGATGGATCAACGACTCTGCCTTCATGAAACCGACGGGTTTCAAGATTGACATAGGCACGAATGTGGTTTCCGGGTGTTGAGGGTTCACAGGATATTTGGGGCGTATAGGTATCGGTTAGAAGATGATCAAAATCATACTCATGAGACATTTTTATTTCCTATAAAGAAGATTTTAGGAAAAAAAAATTAGAATAGTGAGTGGTTGCATTAATGACACGAGCCTAGTGTGTGCCTATATGCAAACTATGTGAAGGTGCGGTAATCTCGACTCTAGAATAAAACTTAATGTGATTACCCAAACACTCCTAATTTACTTTTGAGCAAGCAAATATGTCAAAAAGTATATATTGATTATGTAATTCGATCAATATTCGCGAGATCAGGTATGCATGAGAAAAACGTTTTTAGTTTGCATCAACAATGCACGAAAAGTTTTTCATGAACCTAATTTCGTGAAATTTTTCAAAAACAATGGAATTGGGGTGTTTGGCAACTTCGATGTTTTAGTGCTAAGGGTTTTGAAAAATTTGAGTGTTGATGACTTCTAATTGCAAGTTTCCTAGACATGAATATGTGATTCAATTTTGTTTATGAAAATCCTTTGTAAAGGGAATCACATGTTGTCTAATCTTAGTATAAAGGCTTAAAAATTGAAAAGCTCCAATTCAATTTTCATCTATGAACAAACCCTAGACTCAAAATTGAAGAAAATTAAAGTAAGATAACTAACAATTCTTGTTGAAAGAGTGGAAGTGATTGATAATTTTGAAAATCAATGTCTTGAATATGATCTTAAAGGGGTGTAATTGAATTTTGGAGTGTGAGGTTTGGTTTTGACAGTAGTTGCAGAAGTTGGGAAGGTTTGAATTTGGTAATGTGGGAAAAAGGAGACTAAAATACGGGATGTATCAGATACACGGTTCCACGGTACCGTTAAATTTAACGGTGTCGTGCCACCTTTATTAGAGCCGTGATATGATGGGATGAAATTTTGTCTCATTTTGATTTTTGACGAATAAGTCTCGCTGATTTAGTGAGTCTTTTTGACACGAGGAAATAATTTATACCTAATAAATTCTTTTAACGAGGGGAACCTAGTCTAGACGAGATGACTTCAAAGAGTCATGAGATTTATGGAATATGTTCCATCATTCCTAGACC
Source organism: Artemisia tridentata subsp. tridentata (assembly GCA_021014915.2). NCBI lineage: Eukaryota > Viridiplantae > Streptophyta > Magnoliopsida > Asterales > Asteraceae > Artemisia > Artemisia tridentata. The sequence goes on from CP139505.1 coordinate 87,983,648, forward strand.
TAGACGAAGGTAATTGAAGGATTATCATTTGAGAGGTTTGGTTAGGATGTCGATCTTGAGAAGGAACTTTCTCAATAGAAATATTTCCTTTCTGAACATTATCGCGAAGGAAGTGGTGACGAATTTCAATGTGTTTAGTACGGGAATGTTGAACAGGATTTTTGCTCAAATCAATAGCACCTTTATTATCACACATAATGGGAACGTCATCTAAATGGATGTCATAGTCATTAAAGGCTTGTTTCATCCATAGTGCTTGTTGACATGCCTTTTCGGCGCTTACGTACTCGGCTTCGGTCGTGGAGATAGCAAGAGCCGTTTGTTTCTTGGAGAACCAAGAAGTTAAGCAACAACCCATGAAGGTACAAACGCCGCTCGTACTTTTTCAATCCACATAATCTCCCGCATGATCAGAGTCGGCATAGACAACAGTTTCTACACCGGTCCCCTTGGGATAGAATAATCCCAAGTGTATAGTGCCTTTAACGTATCGGAAGATACGCTTAACCGCTTCAAGGTGAGAGGTTTTGGGTCCTCTTGGAAGCGAGCACAAAGGCAGACACTAAACATGATGTCGGGCCTACTTGCCGTGAGGTATAGCAAACTTCCTATCATACCTCTATACTTAGTGCTATCCACGGACTCACCTTCTTCATCTTTCGTGAGTTTTATTTCCGTGGACATGGGAGTTTTCATGGGCTTAGACTCTTCTAAACTAAACTTCTTAAGCATCTCCTTACTATATTTAGATTGGTTAAAGAAGATACCATCTTCCATTTGTTTAATTTGTAAACCAAGGAAGAAATTTAATTCGCCCATCATGCTCATCTCAAACTCGTCACGCATGATCTTAGAGAAATCATCCTACAGTTCTGGACAAGTTGAGCCAAATATAATGTCGTTGACATATATTTGAACAATAATGAGATGTGAATTACGTTTCTTTGTGAAAAGTGTGTTATCTACCACTTCCATGGTAAATTCATGTTCGATCAAGAATGCCTTTAGTCTATCGTACCAAGCTTTAGGAGCTTGTTTGAGACCATATAGTGCTTTCTTGAGTTTATAAACATGATTCGGTTTCTCGAAATCAACGAATCCTGGAGGTTGTGCAACATATACCTCCTCGTTGATATAACCATTTAGGAATGCACTTTTCACATCCATTTGGTATAACTTAAAGTATAAGGCACAAGCATAGGCAAGGAGTATCCTAATAGACTCTAATCTAGCTTCGGGTGCATAGGTTTCATCGTAGTCTATTCGTTCTTGTTGGTTATAGCCTTGTGCTACCAATCTTGCCTTATTCCTAGTTACGACGCCATTTTCGTCGAGTTTATTCCTAAACACCCACTTAGTTCCTATGATGGTTTGATTCTTAGGAGGAGGTACTAAATCCCAAACTTGGTTTGCGGTAAATTGATTAAGTTCCTCTTGCATGGCGACTACCCAACTTTCATCCTTAATCGCTTCACCGACATTCTTAGGTTCTACGGTTGATATGAAACAAAATAAATTACTTTTGTTTTGTGCTTGTGACCTAAGAGTTCTTTGGTTAAGGTTTCCTATGACATTTTCAATGGGATGGTTCTTGGATTCCTTAATGTTGACAACTTCGCCAACTTCCACTATTTCATCCTCAATGTCATCTTCTAAGGGTTTCTTGCCATTGACCTTAATGGCTTCATCCTCGTCTAAATCATCATCCTCCAAAGGTGATGTCTTAGTTGGTGGAGGACTTTCATCGAATGTCACGTTGAGTGACTCTTCAACTTTCATTGTTTCCTTGTTTAGGACTATGTAGGCCTTACTATTTTGGGAGTATCCTAGGAAAACACCTTCGTAAGACTTTGGGTCAAACTTGGTGAGGTAGTCTTTAGTGTTTAGTATGAAGCACTTACTTCCAAACACTCTAAAGTAATCAAGAGAAGGTTTTCTACCTTTCATCATTTCATATGGTGTTTTTCCTAACGTGGGTCTAATTAGAATCCTATTAAGCATGTAAGTTGAGGTGTCCACCGCATTACACCAAAACTTTTGCGAAATTGATTGTTCATTCAACATCGTTCTACTCATCTATTTTAGAGTACGATTTCTCCACTCAACTACCCCATTTGATTGTGGAGTGCGTGAAGCCGAGAAATTGTGTGTAATACCATTAGCATCACAATATGGTCGAAATTGCACTTCATTATCAAATTCCCGACCATGATCCGTCCTAATAGAAACAATTGTACATCCTAGTTGATTTTGGACTTTCTTACTAAAGATTTCAAATTCCTCAAAAGCTTGTGTCCTATTCTTAAGAAATCTAGTCCAAGTATACCTAGAGTAGTCATCAACTATCACTAAGGTGTAGTAGTTTCCTCCGTAGCTCCGTACGGCGGATGGACCAAATAAGTCCATATGAAGGAGTTCTAGGCATCTAGAGGTCGAGACCATATTCTTAGCTTTGTGACTAGAATGAGCTTGTTTTCCAATTTTACAAGCGTCACAAAAGTATTGATCAAACTTAATCTTAGGTAGGTTTCTAACTAGTTCCTTAGACGCCAATGATTGTATTAATCGCATATTGGCGTGACCTAATCTCCTATGCCATAGAGTGGAATTGTCATCTATGGTTGCTAAGCATATCCTATCCTGAGGCTTATTTCCTATTTTCATAACAAATAGGCCATTTCTCCTAACTCCTTTGCCTATGGTTTTACCCTCCTTAATAATCTCACTACCCTCTTCGGAGAATATAACTTTACACTTATTATCTACCATTTGACAAATGCTAAGCAAGTTAAATCCTAAGTTATCTACATGCTCAACATTTCTAATAGTGAGGGAGTTTTGAGTGATCGTACCTTTGCCTATAATGTTGCCCTTAAGTTTGCTACCGAAAGTGACATTACCTCAGATGTATGCTTTGTATGATGAGAATAGACTTCGGTTACCCGTCATATGATTAGTGCATCCACTATCCTTGACCCATTCGTCAGGCTCCAAGTCGATTCCCAAGCATATCTATTGAATAAGACAAACATTCAAACATTTGGTCCCCAATATCTCATGGGTCCAAAGTTGTTAGCATTAAAAATCCTATGCATTAGTTGCATTTGGTTAGGATGTTGGAATGGAGGACAAATTTCTCATGGTAAGTAACTTTGTAGTTGATGGTCATTACAAATTACGGGATAGTTACTTGGATAACTTTGTCTTCTAGAGTTACGTCTCGGTAGAGGAGTTCTTGACCGAGGTTTAGGAATATTTGTTTTTCTAGGTGGAGTAGTCTTAGACCTAGTGTCGGGATTTACAAAGCCAGGCCTGGGGTTTGACACAGGTTTGTAAAAGCTTTTGGCTTCCTTTATACTATCAATAGATACTTTGGTACCATTTACAACTATGTGTCTTGGTTTAGGACTTGAATTATCTTTCAAATTCAACTCAATTCTATCTTCATTAACACACGATACCACGGTACCATTAACTTTAATGGTGCCGTATGTACATTTAGTGGTGCCGTCTGTTGTTTTGACAGAACTTGTGGGTTTGACAGATTCTACTTGCTTTATTTTACTTGTCGAAGCATTATCTATTTCTTTTTCAAACCTAGTGATCCTAAATGTATTTTCTTTGAGTTTATCGGTTTCTACTCGAAGGCTTATGCATTACTTGCATCCTACGTCTACTTCTTTATTTTTCTCAAGTCTTTTGACTTGATCCTTTAGTTCCAAAACTTGCATTTCGAGTTCATTCAATTTTAATTTTAGTGATTTGTTTCTTCCTAAAATTTTAGAACTAATCTCGCATAGTTTATTATATTCGTCATTTAATGTGTTATCATCTATTGACAAATTACCATCACTATAATCAGGATAGTCATAACGTAGCTCAAGAGAAGCTTGAACCACTAGGCATGTTTGGTCCTTAGGCTTCTTCTCTTCATCTTCACCGCTATCACTCCATGAGCCTCCTATGAAAGCTCGTTGGTTGTTGGATTTCAGTGGTTTGGGACACTCTCCTATGAAGTGATTAGGATCTCCACATCTAAAGCATTTCCTATCACTTGTCCCTTTCTTTTCAACTCGGTTCTTTTGTGATGTCTTCTTTTCATCACGAGGTTGTCTAACGAACCTACCTCTTCTCCTAAAGAACTTTTTAAAGTCCCTAACCGCTAACGCATATCTTCATCTTCACTATCGGAACTCGAACATTCCTCATCACTAGACTCCTTCTTGGCTTTCAATGCTAGAGATCTAACTCTCTCGCTTTTGCCTTTGACTATATCGGAGTCCTTCTTGATTATCATCTCATGAAATTTCAAGTTTCCTATTAGTTCATCGAGTGATAATGTCGCCAAGTCCTTTGACACTTCAATGGCGGTGACCTTTGCTCTCCATTTAGGATGTAGATCCCTAAGAAACTTCCTTACATAATTCTTGCTAGAGTAACCTTCATCAAGAGCTTTAAGACTAGTGATAATAGTATTAAATCTAGCAAAAGCATTATCTATTGACTCATCTTCCAAAATGGAAAATTGTCCATATTGTTGAACAAGAAGATCTATCTTGTTCTCTTTGACTTGGTTATTACCTTGGTGAGTAACTAACAAAGTTTTCCAAATATCTTTTGCCGTATTACACATGAATATTCTTTCAAATTCCTTTTTAGGCAAAGCATTGTAAATCATCATCTTAGCCTCATTATTTTTGGCTAGTTTTCTTTTAAGTTCATCACTTTGTTTATCGTAAGAAACTATTTCATCCTTTTTAGTTTCCGGATTCATTTGCATCGGTTGAAAGTCACCCTCGGTACCACACTCGAGAGTTTCAAGCACTATGTCAACAACCTCCCTTAAGACGGAGAAAACCGCACACGTCGCTTAACTTATTTTCCGACACTAAGCTAGATGTCGAGTGCTAATCTTAGCTAGCACCGATCTACCACGATCCATACGATCAATCACTCAAGCCCAATGGCTTCAAGAGATCTCCAAAATCTCGACACGATCACAATGATCAACACTCACTTGACTAACACTATCCTATTGACCCTTGATCTTCTTGATCAATCACACAAGCCCAATGGCTTCAAGAGATATTCACTATCTCTATAAGATCACAATGATCTTCACTCACACTCTTACAAAAGAAAAATAATCTTGATGTATGCTATGATACAACAAGTGTTTAACAAATGTTACAAGACCTAACAACTACAACTCTTGTATCTTCTTGGATAACTTGAGTTCTTCTCTTGCAAATAAGAGGAATGACAACACTTTATATCTACTTGAATACTTTGTGTTCTTCTCTTGCTAATGAAGAGGAATGAAGAGGATCTCTAAGTTGGATGATTGGATCACTCTTGAAGAAAACAAAAACTAAACTAAATGATCAAGAAAAGAAAATGGTGTGAGGGATTTAAACTCAGAAGTTTCTGTGTGAAAAAGGATAAAGAAAATATGTGAAGTGGGCTGGTATTTATAGGCAGAAAAAATCTGGCCGTTACAGAGGGATGACTCCACTAAATCACCGACGGCTCCACTAAATTTAGTGGAACCGTGGAGCCGTGTCAGACAAAGACACTTCATTTTTTGTCTTTTCTGGTGAAAACTTATTTGAGGAAGTTTGGAGCTGATTTGGGGGGGGGAATAGCTGTTATGTATTTTAAACATATTTTTCCGTTAAAACATTTCTTAATTATTCAAAAATAATTTGGAAAGTATATTTTTGAAGAAAATGTGAAGTCTTGAATCCAAATTTACTTCTTTGATCATTAGTGAAGTTGTAAATTTGTTCTAGAGTGATTTGTTGTCACAACTCGTAATTTCAGTTCATTTTCCAAAACTCGACAATTTACTATTCATGAGTTACTATTCATCAATCACTATTCACCGATCACTATTTATTATTTCACTATTCATAATTTTTGAAGTCAGTTTGAGACTTTGAGAAGTCATAAAAATTTTTACTATTCACGTGACACTATTCATTCCCGGGAGGGAAATCACTATTCATGGGCATCATTCATCATGTCGTAAACTTGGTTTACGGGTATTCAAATGCGCGTAACCAGTTAGGTTTAGCTGCGTATTCATGCATCATCAGTAAAGGCACATCATACAGACTAGAGTAGTCTGCATATCATCAGTAACATCATCATCATATCAGTTCATGTAAGGGTTTGTGTGATTTTCATTAACGTATGCTTAATTGTTTAATTAACGTTACCACTCAGTCATTTCTACTAACATTATACCCAATACTCCCGACAATGATCCTAACACATTTTCAAGCTAATTTTAATGATATAGAGATTATATTATTACTTTACCTGGTGTTTTTAAACCAATCGCTATATTTTTCGTTTGACGCTTATAACTCCGTCGGTTTACGAAATTTCAATCCGATAATCATTCTAACACCCGATTCTTGCAAGGAACACGATTTTACAATTTTTATAACTTCGTCGTATTTCATTTCACCTCGTCATGATTTATTTCTAGTTCACTCGGTACCCGGTAACACTCAGTGTATTCACTAATCAACCAATACTTAAATAAATGGGGGACAAAGTCTTGCATTAACATCAAATCCATCCCATTTTAGCCACATGTGCCCCCCCCCCACCCTAACCCCCCATTTAGGCTAAACACTCCAAAACTCATTAATGCATTTACCTTGATTTAATTTCCATCTCCACTACATCAACACATACACTAATAAACCCATTAGCTAAAAAAAGATCAAAACCCTCCCACTTCATCCCCTAGGTTCGGCCAAACCAAGAACACCCAAGATCATCCATAAATTTTTGAAGTTCAAGTCATAATCAAGCTCCATTTACCTTCCTAGTTATGGTTTTGTGATTAAATCTCAAGTTTCTTACTCATTTCTTATCAAAACTCATCAAATCATCAAGTAAGTTTCAAGAACACATTTTGATCATCTTATACTTTCATTTGATTCATATTTTTATGTATTTTCAAGTTATATTAGTTATTCATGCAAGTTACTTATGTTTTAGATACCACTTTTGCACATAAACTATCTTTAACACTAGATCTATAAGTTTCACTAATGATCTCATGAAATCCACCAAGGTTGGTGATGTTTAGGACCCCATGACACCCTAAGAAGGTGTATGGTAGGATTTGCGAACTTGTGGAGTTGATTTGAGGTGGTATGATCAAGTTTAGAACCAAGAAAATGAGTTTTAACAAGTATAGATAATGTTCTGTCCAAAAATGCAAAGTCTGGAAAACTCAGTAACTTTTGGTATATTTTGGCCTTCATATTCAGAAAGTTCTTTCAAAAACCAAAACCGTGGCCGCAAGAATCACTAAAAACCGACTTATAACGAAGGAGATATGATTTTTCAAAGTTAGACGACGAAAACTAATTTTCTGAAAATTTAGTTGCTGATCGCCGAGATTCAAAGGACAAAACGAGGCATTAGACGTGATCTAGACGACCCGACCTACTGAGATTATGTTAGTTCATGTTTATATGAAGCCGTGGATGTAAAGAACATAGAAAACAAGCTTATAACGGCCGAGTTATTCACGTTTGAAGCCCGACGTACCATGTTTATTTTGACAGCCCACTAATAGAAAGTGTTTTAAGTATAAAAACTAGTGTTTTTGTGAGACATAACATTGATAGCCGATTTTCTAATTGATCGAGGCGTGTACAATCAAAAGTTAAATGAAACGACATTTATACATTGTTACAAGGTTTCAAAAACGTCGAGTTTTATCAACTAACACTTAACGTGCAATATTTCGCGACTAGTTTCACGAGGCCATTTTGGACATATTTTCACAAGTTAAGGAAAATATTAAATTGCGATGAAAATGCTACATTTTGCCGATAGAACACCAAACGAGGATCGTGGAGTACCGTTTCAACATATTCACACGAAAAGTAGTTTATAACTTAACAAGACGTCAAAAGTGTATTTTTCATCGATAAACGTTATTTTCAAAACTAACAAGTGGTATCGTTAACATACGTATTTGCATGTGTTGCATTGTATCATTGCTTACATTAAATCACATCATTCATAATAGGTCGCGGTTAGAGACCGAGCTTTATTTCATCATATCCATCATTGTCATTGTTGCTATATCATATCAGGTGAGTTTTCATAGCCCCGTTTTAAATTGTTAATTGATTTCTAAACTCTCGGGGGAGAATACATTACACCATTTTCATATGCGGACCAAAGTATACAAACTCAATACATTGCTTAAGTTACATCATTGCCCAGATTAAAGTCCCCTTTTATTATCATGAACCGTTAATTGTTAGCAAGCGAGAGTGAGTTAATAGATCTATTGAGGGTGACTCCTCCGTTCGGGTTGGTAGCACCAACTGGTCAAACGAACGCATTTCATTTCTGTCATATTAAAGTGATTGGCAAACACTCGGTTGGGGCATTTCATTCATTCTAGCTTCGGGGTCATGAGCTTAGAGCTAATGTATCATTTTTATGTGGCATGGTTTTGTCATACACTTTATACTTGTGGTATCCGTACAACATTTCATTTACATAAACCTATGATCTCACCAACATTTTTGTTGACCATTTTTAGCAATGTATTTTCAGGTAATTAAGGTATCGCATGTTGGCTTGCATATGGACACATCATGGAGTCGCGGAGTTGACGCGTCTCACTTTATATTTTATGCACTTATCCATTGTTTGAATTGTATGAACTTGTTTTATGAAAGCTTGTTTCACCTTTTGGGACCTAGCTTTGTAACTCTGAATGTTTTTAAATAATCAAACGATGTATTTTCTAAACGACACTTTAGGTCGTTCAATATAACTGCAACTTTGGTGCTATGACCAGTCGCGCCCCTGAATGCTTCATTCCGCTGCAAGTCACGAAATTTGGGGGTGTGACATTTGTGTCGAAACGGGATCTTCCGATTAAAAACTTGTTTACGTTAATTTTAACGTAACCTGATTTCACATTTTGTCATCCTCAAAAAGTGAAGTTATCGAAAGATAGAAATAACATTTTTAGAACATTATTTGCATCAACAAAATTCTTAACAATTCATTTATTATGACTAATTATCAGATTAGGCCATTATGTGATTATAACGGAAAACAGGCCTGCACATATTGACACCCGAAAATCTCACCAAGGAACAGCGAAATTGTCGCATCTAATAAATTACTCATGATTATTGTTTTAAAAACAGGAGGTTATCCCAGTTTCACACGAACTAACACCACACGCAAACCATGGATAAATCTGAGGTTCGGAAAATGTTAGTAAATAATTAAGGACACGAAAAAATATTCAAGTATTACATAACGACTCTAAAAATATAAACTCTTATATTAGCAACGGTTCCAGGACGGATCCGAATTTGACACAGTTTAATGATACGCGGCTATCTAATTTACCACATTTCAACTAAAATTTACCCACTACCTAAAATAAAAACATTACTCATCCAATCACACACTATCCAAAACCTGTAACCCTATCTTTAGTTTTTTTTGTAACAATTCGCATTTTCAAGTTAATTTCTATTCCCGAAATTTTACTATTTATTTTTACTATTCACTCCCAAAATTTTTATTTCACATTCTCGTAAGTTAAATTAATTCTATGATAAAGTGAAAGTTTGACGCTCGTCGGGTCATTTTCGCAAAAGTTATTAAGAAACTATACTTTTTGGTTTAAACGCCATTTAAACATCCTGCGCATAACGAAAACCAACTCTGATAATTTTCATCGCATCAGATTGATTTTTAGTACACTCACAATCAATTATAGAATTTTTGATAATTAAGTTAAAATGTTACCAAATAGACCCTGTGTCTCACAAAACTAAACTTGCGTTTTAAGCACTTTTACTTATCCGCAACCTTAGCCTATACCTGCACCATATTTTCTAAGACGTTTAGAAGCTTTCACATTTTTGGAAAAGTCAACATATTTTTCCCTCCTCCTTTGACCATAAAATCATTCCTTGATTTTATAAATCAATCCTTGATTTTTAACACTTACGGTTTTACGTCTAGAGAATATTTACACCAAACGACACTAGACTGAGCTCTGTCTAGACATTATAGGCCATTTTAATTCATTATTATCATATTAGAAAAGTTACATTTTACTTTTCTCAGTTTTACGCAACTTTCATACGTTTTACGTTTAACGCGTTTTAAACCTACGTTTCCAGCGTTATCAGCGTTTTCGCGACCCATTAAACTTATCACTCATCATTATGAGATTATAATGAGTATATTGAAAAGTTTAATCATTTATACAAGTTTCATATTTTTACGATACCCAGTTTTACGTTTCGTGATTTAAATGCTTACCGTTAGCGATTACCGGGACCAAAACTCACTCCGTAAAGGCAAGATAAAAACTCAAAACTCTTAACCTCCTCATTCTTTCCCTAGGTGGCATTTTTGATGTGTCATCAAGCTTGTTGGCTTGTTCTTAACCATTGATCTCTAGGATGTTTACAAGTGTAAACTTAACCATGGTTAAATATTAACCTAATATATAGTTAAGTCCTAAAATTTTCCTATAAATACCAAGCTAAAAACTTCATAAATTCTTGCACCACACCTTCTTATATCTTCAAAGACCTAAAACCAAAGGCACTTCTCTTATATTTTGTAAGAAAGTTCATGTGTTCTTAAGAAAATCTAGCATTTGATCTTATTTTCTCCGAGTTTTCTAGAATTAGTCGTTATAATCTTCAAATAACTTCAAGTCTCCAAAAAGACTTTGTTATTATCTTCAAATAGCTTCGGGTTTTCAAGAAGGCGATGTTATAATCTTCAAGTAGCCTCGGGTTTACGAAGATTACAAATTTCACGTCGAAGCTCCGCTTATATTCCCTTTTTCTATAATACTCAAGCTTTCTAAATAAAGGTAAGTAATTATAAGACTCAAAATTATTTAAATACTTATAAACTTTGTTAGTTTATTTATTGTATTTATAAACTCTTAATATGTCATATAATCAAGTAAGCAAAATATATGTTTCACATATAAATACTATTTTAGTAGGGAGCTTCACATGAGGGGTTTCATTTGGGTGAACGTATTGATGAGTTGCTGGATTTACGAATTAAAGTGACTTAGCTCCTCGAACGTTTACTGCATGACCTCTGGATTATGATGGCCCGAACGATAGTACAAGGTATGCAAACTAAACATGTTTCATAAACCGTCTTCATACAACGACCTACTCACATACTAAGTACTACATCATGAACAATATGCAAGACATATGATGAACTCAAATATGAGTCTTATTCATGGAATGGTTGGGAAAGTAATTTACCACACTTAGGATTTTAATTTATCTGTTTTGTTTATTATTCATTTTACACCAATTTGTATCCGAAATATTATCCATACCCTATATTATTCTTTATCCAAACCTTTAATTTATTGAGATTAGGGATTTGAGCAATCTTAAGTATCGTAGTCGTGGATTCGGCTATGTATTTATGATTTTGTCGCCCTTTTTGATATAATATTATTGGTGAAGATTACTTGGTCCTATCTTTAGCCCATTCGAGTTAAGGATTTGAGCAATTGCAAGTATCGTGGTCATGGATTCGATCATGTATTTGTGATTTTGTCGCCTTTTCTGGAATTTGAGATCGATAGAGATTAAGAAGAATGATTAACCCTTAACCATCAAACCCTTTTTACCGCTTTAGACTTGTTATTCCTTGGCTTTAGTGGGGGAGATGCGTATACTTGCCAAGCTTATGATAGAATATTCGTCACGACTGGACAGTTAAACGATTAGATTTGCTTTTATCGAAATATTTTATTTTACTTCTAATTCGTTAAGTGTTTGGTTGTGCAGTTATGACAAAAAACGAATACATGCTTAAATATAAAAATAAATCCTAATATCTTTTAGGATACATTTTCATAAGATTTATTCTAAGGTTTACTTGGGGACAAGTAAAGTTCAAGTGGGGGGATATTTGATGAACTCAAATAAGTACATTTTATTACCATCATTTATCTTATTTATTTGACTTGTTTTATTATATTATATATGAGAATTGATACGTTAATGTTTACTTTTGTAATTCTCAGGTAAAAACAAGTATTATGTGAAACTTGGCGATTTTGGACTAATTATGGAGCAAAACAAGCAAGATGTTAAGAGTCTACTGAAATGTACAAGATCAAGACCATTCTGCTCCAGATACGCCGCATCCTACTCCTAACATACGGCGCATCACTATCAAGATTTCACAAGTGACGATCCAAGACAGCGAAGGACATGCGCCGCATAGATAAATGGAGTTACGCCGCATCTTAAGGCGGTGTACGAATATTCCTGAATATATTAATCTTGGACCCCACGCGAAGTTAAGTCAATGCGCCGCATCTACTTATTCTATGCGCCGCATCTAACCCTCAGACAGAAACTATAAATACCCCAAGGCCAGACGAATTTCAAGAGCCTAGTTTTACAAGAAGACTGAAGACCACAAAACCCTAAGGCCGAATTCAGACGTGTTAGCAGCACAAGACACACCCTAAACGAAGATACAAGAGCTGTAAGAAGGTCCTGCATGTATTCAATTCATTAAGTAGTTTTGTTTTATTGTATTAGTACACTTTAATTCATCAGGATTGATGGGCCGATTCCATGTGACTACGGAAAATCATGGGCACCCCTTAAAATTGCTTTCCCATTAATTAAAGTTTATATGTTGATGTCTTTGGTGACTTTTATTAGTGCATTGATAACCTCTGTGTCTAGCTGAGCATTGCTTGGGTCGCCATGCCCCTTCTTCGCCTATTTGTTTCAGCGTCTCTTTAATAAATAGGATAGACATAAGTGATCATTAAGGGTTTACTCGCCGATAAGATTAGAGCCAACGAGAAAGGTTTAACTCTCGATGCGTCGCATCGAACTATACACTTCATATAAAACTAGCAATAAAACAAGTGACAAGCTACTTAATTATCAGGACAGGTCTTCTTATTGTCTCAAGTATCTATCTGTGTACGTGTGTGCTAATCGCTGATTCGTGCTTATTAATTTAGTTTATTATATTTATTCATAACCAAACCGTGCCAGTCTCTCAGGCTGAACCCCCTTGCGTTAGATTAGGTTGTATAGCTAACTTAAGATATTAAAATACTGATTAGAATAACTAGATAATACGTTCCACTCTTAGTGATCGACACTCTACTTACCATTATATTCATACTGACCGGGTACACTGCTCATTAAAGTGTGTGTTTTATTGATAAGTCGGCTAAATATAAATTTAAAACTTGAATACTGCTAAAACCACAACGACATCACGCGTGCACCAAGTCTTTGGAGCCGCTACCGTGGATATAAAAATTAGAGCAATACACGCACACATCAAGTTTTTGGCGCCGTTGCCGGGGAGTGAATTGTTATTATCTGTTAATTTGATTAGTATTTTAATTAGGTTTTTCTTTTTAATTTTTATTCTAACCACTAACTCCGTTGTATATTAGTTAATTTGCATTCATTGTATTATTTGCATATTTTCTGTTTTTGTGTGTTTTTATTTTCTTTAATTTTTGTTTCTTTTTGTTTGTTTTTATTTATTGTTTTTTGTTTTTATTTTTCTATTTTTCTGCATACTGCTATCGTTGTACTGTGCCAATACAAATGATACGGCGCATCTGTTTTCACAGATACGGCGTATTGCGTTTAATTTTTATAAAATACAACGCGTTTAATAAATTCGATACGACGCATCTTTCCCCAAGATACGGCGTATTGTGTTTTTAATAAGAAATTTTTCTAAACGATAACGCCATACGACGCATCTGTTTTAATAGATACGGCGTATTTATTATTTATATTAAAAACAGTTTTCGAATTATTAAACAGATACGACGCATCGATTTTTATCGATACGGCGCATCTTCTGAATCAAAAATCTTGTATTTTGAAACGTAACGAAAATACGGCGCATTAACTTTTGTTAATACGACGCATTTAATTTTGATAAATATAATCGATTTTTGATAATTTAAAACTGATACGGCGCATTCTAAATTATAAGCGGCGTATCTATTTTCTTAATAAAAGTCTGATTAAATTTTAACGATTATAAGATACGGCGTATCCAACTTCTTGGATACGGCGCATCGTCTGCAGATATCAGTAACTTTTATTTTTCGTATTCCGTTTTCGTTGTTAATTTTCTGATATATTACTTTCTTGAACATACCCTACTGATGCTTTTGTGATGGTTTCAGGAAGTGCATGACCAGGAGTTCAACTAAGAACTTGATTACACCTTTCGAAGATCCTGAACGAGCCTTACATTCGCTTAAAAGGCTTTTCTACACAAAAAGCTTTGATATCTCAAGTTCGTTCGAGCTTGATTACTTTTCTGAAGAGAAAGAGGAAGAAGAAACAGAAACAATGACGGAAAACACTACTATGGAGGAATACATGAACAAAACCCGTGCTGATTACAGTTCAGGAGTTGCAAGACCAAAGTTTGATGAAAAGTCAAAGTTTGAGTTGAAGGGTCAGTTTCTCAAGGAGCTAAGAGAAAATGCTTTCAGTGGAACTGAACATGAAGATGCTAATGAACATGTTGAAAAGGTCCTCGAGATTGCAGATTTGTTTACTAATGAACATGAAGATGCTAATGAACATGCTAATGAACACGAGCCGTTCGCGAAGATAAATTTTAATAACCAACATCTAGTAATAGCCGAATGACATAAAAATGAGATTCCATTAAAACGTTAACTTACATAGAAACTTGTATAGTCAAATGTAAAACTTGGCAAAGATAACTCAACATATAGGGATATAAAAGTTATATAGCCGAGAACTAATTGAAATTCCATTTACATTAACATATATGTACGAGAAAACTAGAATAGCCGAAACGTAAAATGTGACGGAAAGGACTAAATACATATATGCAAGTAATGTTATATGCACTAGGAGAAATTAAAAGTATATAAATATTAACGTACTCTCGTGTATTTAAAATATAATACTCAAATGAAAGTGGCGACAAATCAAGTTTACAATGAAGATAGATTATAACACACATCGGAATATATATATATATATATATATATATATATATATATATATATTATATATATATATATATATATATTATATATATATATATATATATATATATATATATATATATATATATAAGATAAAGATCAAATAAAAAGACAAATATCTGTACATTACGTAAAAAGATTTTTTTTTCAAAAATTTTCTCAAAAAATTCCAAAAAAAATTCACAAGATCGGGTATGTTGGTGCATGAAAAAGTTGTGAAGGAAGTTTTTCTAAAAGTGGATATTTTTTCCGAAAAAAAATTATGAAAAAATATGTTTGTGCATTAAATCGCTTTTTTGTGCATCAAAAATTCGTTTTTGCACCCAAGTTCTTTTGACTTTTTTAATCAAAATAATATTGCGCATCTAACTAAAACAAGTTGAAAATTTTGTGCATCAAAATTTTTTTGCGCATCAAAATTCGTTTTTTGTGCATTAAAAAAACGTATAAAAACTCAAAATCAGAAAAACTTCTTTCACAAAAGTTTTATGCACCGACATACCCGATCTTGTGAAATTTTTTGGGATTTTTTCGTGAACTTTAAAAAAAAATCTTTTTACGTAGTGTACGGATATTTGTCTTTTTATTTTAACTTTACCCTATATATATATATATATATATATATATATATATATATATATATATATATATATATATATATATATATATATATATATATATATATATATATATATATATATTAACACTTATGTATGTAAAAGTTGAATAGCCGAAATGCCAAACACGATGAAAAAAATTAACGCGGCTAGACTAGATATATAGATATGAACATTGTTATACAAATGGTTTAATACACACTATACAAGAACTAGGATACATATACATTAGCATGAACTCGTGTAATTAAAATATGATACTTAAATTCACGATAGGTGTAAACCGTAAAACACGTCGAGGTATATAAACATATGTTAACACTCGTATTCATATGATGTCAATCAAATAAGGTAAAATCAAACGTCACTAAAAATCTATCATTTAGCTTGAATAAAATTGTCGAAACATAAAACTTTAAACCGATGTAGTGTAAATGGATCATGACGAGAAACTAGATAAATTACTCAAGTTAATGATGTATATTAAACTTCGCAAATCATTAGGTAATAAACGTCACTAGTGATAACATGAATATAATATCAAACTAAACTAGAACGAATTAGACAATATATACATTGTTCTAAATTTAAAATATGAAGAAATGAGTAGTGATAAATTAATTATAATAACATCAACTCTAATTCTAAGTAGATCCAAGAATTAACGATATATATTTAGACCATTTACTAGTTAAGTGATAAACACCACAAATATTGAGTCATATTTTAAAATCAACATAAATGGACATAACGAAAAAGCTACACAACTACAATATATGTAGGTACGTATCACAACTAGGTTTAATTAAAGTCGTACCTAGATTATTAGTGATCCCAACCCCTCATTACCGTGCCTTTAGGTAATTTGTAGATTTACCCCCCACCATTCCCTAGGAGAGACCTTAGTAACCACACTTGCCGCCACACAAGTGACAACAACTTAAACACACTAAAACATTGAAATGTAGAATCTGAAAGGAACTGAATTTAATACTTGAAACTAAGTCGTGGATATTTAATATAGGTTGCGTGTTAGTGTCGTGCACTCCCTAATTTCACAGCATTCACTGTTCTGACCATTAAAGGTGAGTTTATAGCCCCATTTTTACTTTTACTTATTTTGGGGTGAGAAACATGCTAAACCAAATTTTGTGGACATAAATACTATTATACCCAAGTTATTACGCAGATAGCCTAAGCCTGATATGTCCCCTACTGCTTGAATTTCATGAATCGTTAATTCCATTCAGGAAGCGTGAATGTTATAAATAGATCTATTGGAAGTAACATCCCCGTTCGGTTTGACCGGATAGGCAAATGAACGTATACCATATCAATATTCAAGTGTCTGGGATAAACACTTGCTAGGGATTTTATGATTTACATGCATCTAGAGCATGCAGATCTGTTAAATCTTCGGTTACATGAACTTAGAGCTAGCATAATAAAACATATACATGACATTTCAATGAAACTGTTGTTACAAATTTGATATATTTTTTTTAACTGAAACCTATGAACTCACCAGCTTTTTTCTGACTTTTTAAGCATGTTTTTCTCAGGTAATCAGGATATGCAAGTATGGCAAGGTTTGGTAAGGCGGCAGACTTATACTTTAACCAATGAAAATTTTGATTATTGAAATTGACTTTTTTTTTAGGGACCAGAAATTTGTAAACAATTTTGAAAACATATGATTTATTTCTATATATATAAACTCATGATAAAGAGTACATTTTATATAATATGTAATTAGTGTCTTGATACCTTGTGTTATGATCTCCATTTCCGTAGCACCCCTTGGTATTAATGTTTCCGCAAAGTTAGAATTTGGGGGTGTTACATTTACCCTTTAGCCTACCCGACTCTTTCCACTTTTATTCCTTCATAAATTAACTTACATTCATTCCTTAGCATCATTCATTCTTCTTACACTCATCAAGTCACTTACACATTTTCTACGTCTTTACACTTTTCACTCTAACTTACATTCTTTAACCCGCGTTAATCATTTCCACATTTTTACATTACACTTTAGTCTATTCAACTCTTTTACATATAGGCTTTACACATATCGTCAACTTTAACACATGCATTCATTAACATTCAATTACCATCCTTTCACATTTTAAACATGTTTTATTATTCAACATTTTCTTTATAATTATCACCGCTAATGGGGCACATTAGCCATAACATAACAATCTCAGGACACCACCTTAACCTCATACATATTCATCTCATTCTCTCTTGCGTTATTAACTCAACGCATTCTTATTCTCCTGCCTTAACTCATCTCATTTTAGTTATTTACGCACTTAAGCAATATCGTTCAATTTCATCATTTACTTACCGTCATACTTCCATCCCGTTCTATACTTTCACTGTTATTAAACATTTAACAATCAATGTATCACTTGCAACAATGTCATTACCACATACCATTACACGCTTATCATCATTACACATTCGCACTTAAGCATCACACACTTTAACTCATTAATAGCCCATCTCTAATACCACTTACCATTTCTATTCACATTCCATTACCACTACTTTAAAATACATTCATATACTCACAATACAATCACCGGCACCAACCAAAGTGCACGGCCATCTAATCATTTAAACGCTTCAAGTAATCCACGGACTTACATCGTATACGCTTTTAAAACATAAAACACCTTCGTCTCTTATCAACTTTGGTCCACATAACATATCACATATTCCTTCTTCTAACTTAAACATTTACCTTTCACACTTCTTACACCTACGTTTCACGCTTCTACGAGTGGTTTAAGTCTAGGCAATCCTAAAGAAAACCTAATTCACTTAAACCGAAGCTCTGATACCATGTTGTTACACCCCGTGCCCGCTTTGACCAAAAACTTTGAACTTTACACGCGGAAACGCTTGACTTTACTTGACATTCCGTTACTCTTTCGGCGATTTATAAAAAATCCATAAACATTCAGATCTTTAAACCATTTTTACATGAAACTAGACTCCATTACCTTCAAAACGACGGGTAGTGCGACCCGTATTGACTTACGGTTCAAAAGATATGAACTTTCAAAGACTGCCGGGAATCTGCCAAAACCCACAATCATAACCAAGATGAACATCCAGACTCATAACCAAGATGAACATTCAGAACTTAGATGAATATCCAGACTCATAACCAAGATGAACATTCAGAACTTAGATGAATATCCAGACTCATAACCAAGATGAACATTCAGAACCAAGATGATCATCCAGACTCATAACTAAGATGAACATTCAGAACCAAGATGCACAATTCTGAACCAATGTGCACAATTTGACGGGTTATGCATTAAACCATTTTGACCCATTTACATAACCAATTATCTATAACACTTCATTAGCTCACCAAACTAGACCAACGCCACTACTTTAACATATAAGACATGTTCCATAAACACTTGACCCGTTTACCACCCAAAATGGGTACAATTACACTTTTGCCAAACATCCCTTTAAACATTGACCATAATCCATTAAACACACTTTGACACACCGTTAGACCACCAAATCGTTACGACCCCATATACATGCATTTTAACACTTGACTTTACATTACAAAACATTAAAAGATTCCTGGGGGTACAACCTTGACATGAGCTCGGTATTCTACCTAGCTCTACTTCCTTACCAAATCCTTCTACCATAGCATATCAAAACCTTTAACATTGGACCAAGCCATAGCATCACACATGAGCCTACAAAACATTAAACACTTAAGTCGTAAGCACAAATGCTTAGTAAATAAAACGGGTATAACTTAACGTTATACTTCATTCAACACATTACACATTATACAACCATTAATCCAACAACATTGAACATAAACACATACCTTAACCACTTAAGCCTTAACCTTCCCTTTTTCCTTAATCCACTCATAACTAACACATCCACTAACCTTATAACCTCTTACACATGACTACCATTATGCTAAACAACCATAACCTTAACACATTAGCCACATAACACATAATGCATAGAAATCATTGTAACTTTACATTATACCGGTTTACTTACCTTGATTCCAAGCTAAGGCTATCAATAACATCATCATCATCATCATCATCATCATCTTCTTCTTTTTTCATCATCATCATCATCATCATCATCATTACTTCCTAAACCATAACCATCATTAAGACTCATTAACACAACATATCATGATTAAGGGTTATAAAACCCATCTAAACTAACCCATCATCCTTTCCATATCATCATATGATCATATCATGATCATATGATCAAAACCCACTGAACCCATAAACTTTTACCTCAATAATCATTATAAACTCAATATTAGAGTTACTTACTTGTGGGGATCATAACTAGGAAGGACTATGGACATTAGATCTTCATCATCATCTTCTTCTTCTTCTTAAGCCACCACTAGTTTTTCCCTCCCTTTTTCTTCCCTCTAATAACCGGACCTCACACCTTATCTAAATAATATGGAAATATCTAGAATTTCCTTGATAAAGTTAGTTAGGTAGCACCTTTGGCCCCTTGGCACATTAAGCCCCTCAAGTCTCATTCCATCTATTTTGGCCACATCACATTTTATAACATGTTTACAACTTAACAACTTTAGCCCCTTAGGTCTATTCCTTCCTATTTGTACCACATAATACTTTCTATTACCACATTACACATTCTTTGACTATCGGGTTTGACCACTACGCAACACTCGTTGACTAGCCAATCACATAAGGCCTTTGGTCCACTTTCATCTAGGGTGGGGTACAAGTACCCGGGAAACGGGTCTAACAATTCTACCCCCTTATTTAGATTTCATCCCCAAAATCTCTTGTCTAAACTAACCAAAACTTAGTCCCGTTCTTAGCACTTTCCTTTCTTCATCCTCTTTTAGTTGCAACGATCTAAGTGATCTTGCAATTTCGGGACCACTATACACACATCATACCCTTAACTCATTCCGTTTCTAGCTTAACTTTTCTAACATTTCATTTCCTTTCAATCATTATGTCATTCAAGACATAATCCTTGCCACTAATGCATACCATTCAACCATTTCTACGTCTATCGCATAACCTTCTAACTAGTTCCATATAAACTTTCCCGTCAAGGACTACGTGTCACTTGAACATTATACACCCTTTTAGCTTGTCATAAGTCAATTATTCATTAACTTTCTACTTTTACCGCAACCTTACCACCATCTCATTACTATTTTATCACACGTTACGTTTGCTTTTACTTCTCTTTTCATAATTTTATGGAGCCTTTAGTCCATATTAACGTTTATTAGCATTCATTACTTCACTTGACCTTCAATTCACATTGCAAATAATCATATCATTTAAAACTTTAATCGTTTCAACTCACACTTTAACACCTAACTCACATACTTCACTTGACGCTTACCACCTAGGGTCAATATTCAACTCATTATCTCTCCACCTATCTTAGTTCTTATGACTTCTAATCATCCTAGACTCCCTTTTCAACCCTTTTACCCTACTCATGCCATGTCGGGAACACATAAGCCCACTCATTCATACTTCCTCATTTACATGGAGAGGCCTCCCAAACGATGTAAATCAAGAAATACAAACTCATGGTTCGGTGAATTACAACTTCTTTATTCAAATAAAAAGGCGTCCCAATCCATTTAAGTAAAGAAACCATAAACCATCCTACTTATACACTTCCGACATAACACTCGCATTACTATTACTTGCTTTAACTTTCATTCGTTCATTTTTATTTTACATTTCATTCATCATTTAAACTTTTCCATTTTCTAGCATGGATCCACTTTACTTTAACATTTTCCCCGAAGGGACTATTACACATGCCAAGGATGTACGCAATCTTTGCCCGTGAAGGCAATATGTTTTATCCTGAAGGAACTTTAACACATCCTGAAGGATTCTTTAACATTCATTGACTTGGTCATCCCGAAGGATACCACCTTTAACATTCATCCCGAAGGATCATTAACATTCATCCCGAAGGATCTTTAACATTCACACTTTATCACTTTTACATTATAGCATTGGATCCAAGCTATTAACATTTTAACATACACACATTATTTCCTCCATTTTATTTAGTGAACGCAAGCTCATAGAGCATATGAACCTACTTATTATAAGTACACATTTCTATGTGTTTATCATCTTTTATTCTTAATCCGCATTTATCATTTTCACCTTCTTACTTTACTGTGACAAATGGTAAATTTGCCCTAATATTAAATTTGTGGAAAACTAGAAGGGGGGTTGAATAGTTTTACTAGTTTTTAAGTTCTTTTAAATCTTTTTAGGACTTCTTAAAAACTTTGCTATTGGAAACCTTTGATTCGATACTTATGTGCAATCAAACAACACCAATATGAACTACACTCTAAACTAACTAATAATAATTAATGAAAGTAAAGAGTAGAGATGGAAAGATCAAACCGGGACAAAAGGATTTATAGTGGTTCGGCTACGAAGCTCTTCTTCGCCCTACTCCACTCCTCAAGTACCACACTCGAGAGTTTCAAGCACTATGTCAACAACCTCCCTTAAGGCGGAGAAAACCGTACACGTCGCTTAACTTGTTTTCCGACACTAAGCTAGATGTCGAGTGCTAATCTTAGCTAGCACCAATCTACCACGATCCACATGATCAATCACTCAAGCTCAATGGCTTCAAAAGATCTCAACACGATCACAATGATCAACACTCACTTGACTAACACTATCCTATTGACCCTTGATCTTCTTGATCAATCACACAAGCCCAATGGCTTCAAGAGATATTCACTATCTCTATAAGATCACAATGATCTTCACTCACACTCTCACAAAAGAAAAATAATCTTGATGTATGTTATGATACAACAAGTGTGTAATAAATGTTACAAGACCTAACAACTACAACTCTTGTATCTTCTTGGATAACTTGAGTTCTTCTCTTGCAAATGAAGAGGAATGACAACACTTTGTATCTACTTGGATACTTTGTGTTCTTCTCTTGCTAATGAAGAGGAATGAAGAGGATCTCTAAGTTGGATTATTGGATCACTCTTGAACAAAAGAAAAACTAAACTAAATGATCAAGAAAAGAAAATGGTGTGAGGGATTTAAACTCAGAAGTTTCTGTGTCAAAAAGGGTAAAGAAAATCTGTGAAGTGGGCTGGTATTTATAGGCAGAAAAAATATGGCCGTTACAGAGGGACGGCTCCACTAAATTTAGTGGAACCGTGGAGCCGTGTCAAACAAAGACACTCCATTTTTTGTCTTTTCTGGTGAAAACTTATTAGGGGAAGTTTGGAGCTGATTTTTTTTTGGGGGGGGGGGGGAATAGCTATTATGTATTTTAAACATATTTTTCCATTAAAACATTTCTTAATCATTCAAAAATAATTTGTAAAGTATATTTTTGAAGAAAATTTTTTGTCACATAATAATGTGAAGTCTTGAATCCAAATTTACTTCTTTAATCATTAGTGAAGTTGTAAATTTGTTCTAGAGTGATTTGTGTAGAAACGGGATCTTCCGATTAAAAACTTGTGTACGTTAATTTTAGCGTAACGTGATTTCACATTTTGTCATCCTCAAAACGTGAAGTTATCTAAAGATAGAAATAACGTTTTTAGAACATTATTTGGATCAACAATCTCCCCCTTTTTGATGATGACAAAACATAAATTCATTTTATGTTAAAATTAGTTTTAACAAGTTTTTAATGAGTTTACTCCCATTTCTCCCCCTTTTTATCAAAGCAAAAAGGTTGCTAAGGCTCCCCCTTGATGTGTACTCTCCCTCGATTAGAGGACTCCAAGGAATCTAGCAATGATTCGTGCTACAAAACAAGGTTAGATAACAAGTATACAAAATCTAACATGTAGCACACATGACAAATATCCAACCACAAAAATTACTAAATAACCAAGCCCCCATAAAATAACCTCATTAAAGAGAATATCCATTCATAAAGAAAAAGCAAGGGTCATACATAAGTATGACTACATAATAAGCATAAAGAAAATGGACAACAAGAAGCATAAATCTCTAATAACTAGAGGCAAGCTTCATTTCCAAGAAGTGTCCTAAAGGTTTATTGGTGAAAAGCTAAACAAGATCATGTTTAGTTTTGTGGGCTATGAGGTGGTGGAGATGGTGACATCATGGGGGGTTGTGGTGGTGTTAAAAGATGTTCCACATAGGAGAAAATGAAGTGGATTTCATCTCTCAAAAAGAAGATGAGGTTACGGTTGTGGAGGCAACATAGGCAATTAGCACTATGTATATCAAAGGGATGAGGTTGGATGGGTTGAGCCATGATAGGAGAGGGTGGTGGTGGTGAGTTTGTTGGTGATGGAGTTGGCATGGCATAGTCCAATGGAGTTATGGGTGAGAGTGTGTAATCCATTGAGGATGGTATGGTGTTGAGGGAATGAGATGATGAAGATGTTATGTAGGTAGAGGATGTTTTGGAAGGTGCATTAGGTGGTGATGGTGAGTTGGGAGTAGCTTGGGAAGGTGGTGTCATTGCTTCATCATCTTTTGTAAGATCCACAAAGAGAGGTCTTGTTGGTGGTCTTATGGTTATTCTAGGTTTCTTTGAGATGTGAGAAGTGGATCCTTGTGTGGAGGACATGGTGTGTGCGTATGTGATGTGAGGTTGAAGATGATGTGCAAGATAATCTTGCAAGGATGAGGCCTTATATAGGAAAGATGGTTGAATTTTGAATTAAAGTGGATGGGAGTGTCCTATGGTGTAGCAAGGGAATCTTAGGATGTATGTGAGGTTGGAAAATTTGCAGGTTTGAGGTTAGGGTTGCAGGGATTTAGGAGGAACAGTGAAAATTCGTCAAACAGGTACACGGTTCCTCTAAACATTACACGGTACCGTTAAATTTAAAGGTACCGTGGCCTATTTAGTGGTACCGTGACAATATTTTCACAGATTTTCATGTGTAGGCTAGTTTTGGGCAGCTAGAGGGATGTTTTCTAGGGGAACTAGTTCCTGGAAATGATAGTGCCTCAAATCACTAGAGATTTATTTTCCTAATATGTCCCATATCAAGCTAATTCTAGCATATAAAGATCATCATGTGATTTGCCAAGATAATCATGAGCATGCAAGCAAAATGGACAAAATAAGCTATCATCCAAATATCACATAAGATATCCATGAAAAGTGATAGATTAAGCTTTAAGCATGCAATAGTATTAATCTATTATAGATAAATCCTAATAGTAATACTAATCTCTTCCTAACTACTTATGAGTTGAGCTTTCTCCCATTTTCATCACACTCTCGTCTTGAGCATGCATCTCATTCTCATGATTTGGATCATCAAAGGGTGCATAGTGGGTGGAGGATTCGGAAATGAGAATGGATGAGACATATGACTCGTTCAGGGGTTTCATGACGGGTTTGAAGAGTGAATATTGAGGATTATGAAGGTAAGGGTGAGAGTTCATGAAGTGGTGATAGAGACGGGTTAGGAACATCCCATAGGGTATCAATAAATCATATGAGCACAACACGCCGGAAGTTGCTCACGATTTCCTGTTAGACTTAGAACATTTTCTCGCAGGATGACTGCCCAAGAAAGTAGTTCATGACGAACCTCATCCAGACGAATTTTCGTTGGATTTGGGTAAGAGGAGGAGTACTTAAGAGTACGAATGAGTTTGGTAAGTTCGGTTGGAGAGGGTATGTAGGAACAATATGGACTATCCTCTTCACGAAAGTTGAAGAGGGACTCAAGACACCAATCTTCAGTATAGGCACATTGCCCATGATTGGGAATTCAGAGAATTTGAGCAAATTGCTCAAGGGTTAGGACAAATTTGAAATTTCAGACCCAAAACCAAAGTGACAAAGAGTGATCCTTGTTACGTACGAGTTCAACTTGTCGAAAGAATTCCAACACAAAATGAGGACAAATGTGCTCGTTAGTGTGGAGTAAGCAATCGAATCCTATAGCTCTAAAGGAAGTGTTGATATCTCGATGATAAATTAAGGATGGATCAACGACTCTGCCTTCATGAAACCGTCGAGTTTCAAGATTGACATAGGCACGAATGTGGTTTCCGGGTGTTGAAGGTTCACAGGATATTTGGGGTGTATAGGTATCTATTAGAAGATGATAAAAATCATACTCATGAGACATTTTTATTTCCTATAAAGAAGATTTTAGGAAAAAAAATTAGAATAGTGAGTGGTTGCATTAATGACACGAGCCTAGTGTGTGCCTATATGCAAACTATGTGGAGGTGCGGTAATCTCGACTCTAGAATTAAACTTAATGAGATTAACCAAACACTCCTAATTTACTTTTGTTCAAGCAAATATGTCGAAAAGTATATATTGATTATGTAATTCGATCAATATTCGCGAGATCATGTATGCATGAGAAAAACGTTTTTAGTTTGCATCAACAATGCACGAAAAGTTTTTCATGAACCTAATTTCGTGAAATTTTTCAAAAACAATGGAATTGGGGTGTTTGGCAACTTCAATGTTTTAGTGCTAAGGGTTTTGAAAAATTTGAGTGTTGATGACTTCTAATTGCAAGTTTCCTAGACATGAATATGTGCTTCAATTTTGTTTATGAAAATCCTTTGTAAAGGGAATCTCATGTTGTCTAATCTTAGTATAAAGACTTAAAAATTGAAAAGCCCCAATTTAATTTTCATGTATGAACAAACCCAAGACTCAAAATTGAAGAAAATTAAAGTAAGATAACTAACAATTCTTGTTGAAAGAGTGGAAGTGATTGATAATTTTAAAAATCAATGTCTTGAATATGATCTTGAAGGGGTGTAATTGAATTTTGGATTGTGAGGTTTGGTTTTGACAGTAGTTGCAGAAGTTGGGAAGGTTTAAATTTTGTAATGTGGGAAAAAGGAGACTAAAATACGGGATGTATCAGATACACGGTTCCACGGTACCGTTAAATTTAACGGTGTCGTGCCACCTTTAGTAGAGCCGTGATCTGATGGGATGAAATTTCTTCCCATTTTGATTTTTGACGAATAAGTCTCGCTGATTTAGTGAGACTTTTTGACACGAGGAAAGAATTTATACCTAATAAATTCTTTTGACGAGGGGAACCTAGTCTAGACGAGATGACTTCAAAGAGTCATGAGATTTATGGAATATGTTCCATCATTCCTAGACCTAGACGAAGGTAATTGAAGGATTCTCGTTTGAGAGGTTTGGTTAGGATGTCGATCTTGAGAAGGAACTTTCTCAATAGAAATATTTCCTTTCTGAACATTATCGCGAAGGAAGTGGTGACGAATTTCAATGTGTTTAGTACGGGAGTGTTGAACGGGATTTTTGCTCAAGTCAATAGCACCTTTATTATCACACATAATGGGGACGTCATCTAAATGGATGTCATAGTCATTAAGGGCTTGTTTCATCCATAGTCATTAAAGGTCGTGGAGATAGCAAGAGCCGTTTGTTTCTTGGAGAACCAAGAAGTTAAGCAACAACCCATGAAGGTACAAACGCCGCTCGTACTTTTTCGATCCACATAATCTCCCGCATGATCAGAGTCGGCATAGACAACAGTTTCTACACCGGTCCCCTTGGGATAGAATAATCCCAAGTGTATAGTGCCTTTAATGTATCGGAAGATACGCTTAACCGCTTCAAGGTGAGAGGTTTTGGGATCCTCTTGGAAGCGAGCACAAAGGCAGACACTAAACATGATGTCGGGCCTACTTGCCGTGAGGTATAGCAAACTTCCTATCATACCTCTATACTTAGTGCTATCCACGGACTCACCTTCTTCATCTTTCGTGAGTTTTATTTTCGTGGACATGGGAGTTTTCATGGGCTTAGACTCTTCTAAACTAAACTTCTTATGCATCTCCTTACTATACTTAGATTGGTTAAAGAAGATACCATCTTCCATTTGTTTAATTTGTAAACCAAGGAAGAAATTTAATTCGCCCATCATGCTCATCTCAAACTCGTCACGCATGATCTTAGAGAAATCATCGCACAGTTCTGGACAAGTTGAGCCAAATATAATGTCGTCGACATATATTTGAACAATAATGAGATGTGAATTACGTTTCTTTGTGAAAAGTGTGTTATCTACCACTTCCATGGTATATTCATGTTCGATCAAGAATGCCTTTAGTCTATCGTACCAAGCTTTAGGAGCTTGTTTGAGACCATAGAGTGCTTTCTTGAGTTTATAAACATGATTCGGTATCTCGAAATCAACGAATCCTGGAGGATGTGCAACATATACCTCCTCGTTGATATAACCATTTAGGAATGCACTTTTCACATCCATTTGGTATAACTTAAAGTCTAAGGAACAAGCATAGGCAAGGAGTATCCTAATAGACTCTAATCTAGCTACGGGTGCATAGGTTTCATCGTAGTCTATTCGTTCTTGTTGGTTATAGCCTTGTGCTACCAATCTTGCCTTATTCCTAGTTACGACGCCATTTTCATCGAGTTTATTCCTAAACACCCACTTAGTTCCTATGATGGTTTGATTCTTAGGAGGAGGTACTAAATCCCAAACTTGGTTTGCGGTGAATTGATTAAGTTCCTCTTGCATGGCGACTACCCAACTTTCATCCTTAATCGCTTCACCGACATTCTTAGGTTCTACGGTTGATATGAAACAAAAGAAATTACTTTTGTTTTGTGCTTATGACCTAAGAGTTCTTTGGTTAAGGTTTCCTATGACATTTTCAATGGGATGGTTCTTGGATTCCTTAATGTTGACAACTTCGTCAACTTCCACTATTTCATCCTCAATGTCATCTTCTAAGGGTTTCTTGCCATTGACCTTAATGGCTTCATCCTCATCTAAATCATCATCCTCCAAAGGTGATGTCTTAGTTGGTGGAGGACTTTCTTCGAATGTCACGTTGAGTGACTCTTCGACTTTCATTGTTTCCTTGTTTTGGACTACGTATGCCTTACTATTTTGGGAGTATCCTAGGAAAATACCTTCGTAAGACTATGGGTCAAACTTGGTGAGGTAGTGTTTAGTGTTTAGTATGAAGCACTTACTTCCAAACACTCTAAAGTAATCAAGAGAAGGTTTTCTACCTTTCATGATTTCATATGGTGTTTTTCCTAACATGGGTCTAATTAGAATCCTATTAAGTATGTAAGTTGCGGTGTCCACCGCAATACACCAAAACTTTTGCGGAATTGATTGTTCACTCAACATCGTTCTACTCATCTCTTGTAGAGTACGATTTTTCCGCTCAACTACCTCATTTGATTGTGGAGTGCGTGGAGCCGAGAAATTGTGTGTAATACCATTAGCATCACAATATGGTCCAAATTGCACTTCATTATCAAATTCCCGACCATGATCCGTTCTGATAGAAACAATTGTACATCCTAGTTGATTTTGGACTTTCTTACTAAAGATTTCAAATTCCTCAAAAGCTTGTGTCCTATTCTTAAGAAATCTAGTCCAAGTATACCTAGAGTAGTCATCAACTATCACTAAGGTGTAGTAGTTTCCTCCGTAGCTCCGTACGGCGGATGGACCAAATAAGTCCATATGAAGGAGTTCTAGGCATCTAGAGGTCGAGACCATATTCTTAGCTTTGTGATTAGAATGAGCTTGTTTTCCAATTTTACAAGCGTCACAAAAGTATTGGTCAAACTTAATCTTAGGTAGGTTTCTAACTAGTTCCTTAGACGCCAATGATTGTATTAATCGCATATTGGCGTGACCTAATCTCCTATGCCATAGAGTGGAATTGTCATCTATGGTTGCTGAGCCTTTCCTATTGATGAGTGTGTAAATACTCATCATTTCTTTCACATTTGAGCTACAGAAACAGTCAAAAACACTTTAAAAAGTCTAAAAATGTATAAAAATATCATCTGACTGTGTTTTTATAAGTTTCAGGGAAAAACAAACAATAAATGGCATAATTTGCATTTTAGTCCCTGAACTTTCATAATTTGGCAAATCTAGTCCCTAGAATCTAAAAAAAATGGAATTTTATCATTCAAGGTCCCTAAAATAATCTTAATTGTCAAATTTGGTCCTTGAATGATTGTTTGGGCAAAAATTACAAAAAGGTCCCTCAACTTTGAAAAAGTGTCAAAAATGGTCCCTGGGTTATTTAAAATGGAAAATCAATAATTATAACCCTTGTACTATTCATTTATGGCAAATATGGTCCTTGTGTTAACCTTGTGATACTTTGGGAAAATTACAATTTCAGCCCCTTCAAAATCCAAATATTACAAAATGGTCCTTGTGCTTATTTCCTATAAACTAAATCCGGACCCTAAATTAAACTAAACCCAATACCCTTTATCTAAAACCCAACCCAAAACAACCAACCCAGCCCAACCAACTAAACCTTTAACCCGGCCCAATCCCAACTTAACTAATACCAGGGTTTGACCCTGGTCAAACCCGTCTCCTACACACAACACCCGCCAAAACCACCTCCCCTCCAAACTACCTTCACTGCTTCAAACCACCATCCACCTCACCCTTCCAACTCATCACCCCAGCTCACTAATCTTCCCTCCACCTCCACAAACACCCAAAACTCATTAATTAGAAAAACCTGCTTTTGATATTTGGCGCCAAAAATTCCACTTGGACGATTGAGATGAAATTGACCAAATCAAAGGTCAAGAAATGGTGGGAATCACTCAGAGATGTCGACAAGAAGATTAGAGACTCTAAAGAATAGAGGAGAAGCAATGTAATAATCTATCTAGTGTAATTTTTAGTTAATTTATGTCGTATTATGCAATTTAAATTTCCAGTGTAATTTTAAAGCTCTTAAGCAATGTATCAAGCTTTCTAAGTGTATTTCAACTCTTTTCAATCAAGTAATTTCAAATTTCCTTAACTGTTTCAACTTATGCAATTCTGCTTCAATTTCAAAATCATCACTAAGTTCATTTGTTGTTATAGTGTAATGAAATGGACTCTCAGGGTCACATAAGCTCCCATATAGCTTATTTAAGCTATTAGTAACAATTAAAACAAGTTTAGTTATAAAAATTCAGAAATATAAAAAAAGTCAAAGAAAGTCAACAATTGATGATCATGGAGTTTATTGCTGGAGCAGGGTAAATATTGGATTGCCCTTGGGTTAGTGGTTCTGTGGAGAACCTATAGGAGTGTTTCTTTGGTCCTTGTTCTTGGTTCCAAGCCAGATCACAAATTGTAAGCCTTTTTAAGTCAATATTTGCATTTTACTGTGTAAGATAATTTGGTGGTTATACCTTTGTGTTTTTCAGTCTTTATGGTGTTATTAAGTCCTAATATAGCTTAATTTAGATATCTTGTTCATTGATTAGGAAAGTTGCTAAAAATTCTTCATAGCAGCCATCATAGCAATTTGCCAAGTTCTGTGTTTCTTACTGCTATTTCTGGATTTTCTAGTATAATTGGTTTTATATAATCATAGGAAAGTGTTGGAAATAAGTGTTGTGCTTTAAAATTCAGAGTTGCTTTGTAAATCTTGTAAACCTGTCCTGATCAGGGGTGTTTGGATTTGCAAGATTGTCTGTGTGCTAGTTGTTATTTGTTGTTGCTTTTGAATCTCACAAGTCACTATAGGTCATATAAGTTCAGAACAACCTTAAAAACAAACCATTATTTAGTGAAAAGTCAAAATCACCAAGATTAAATCACAACAGCTTCACTGTTGTGATTTGGTTTGTGAAAATCATCAAATCAGTTCAATTGTTGTTAAAGCTTCTTAGTATAGTCTTTTCATAGCTTATTACACCATAATTAGTCAGTAGTGATCATTCAAATCTCACCAAAGTCAACCTTTGTTCTTTTCTGCAAAAGTCAAAAGATCAGCAGACCAAGTGTTCTAGCAGCTGATCTTTGCCCAAATTGGACCTCAATTGGTGTGATTGTCATGGGGCTTTTCATGTTTTTAGATAGCCAGTAGTATCACCTTGATTTTGCCCCCCTAATATTGAATCTCAGCAGCTTATTTTAGTGCTTAATCTTGCCTGCAAGTTGGGCTATTTCCTGAGATTTCTGTGTTAAGATTCACATCAGTCAATTGCTTATCCTGTTTAATCTCTTGTTGTTATTTGTGTTTTTTAGTTGATTTGTGGTTATTTTAGTATATTAGCCTGTTCCTGAACTTTTGGTAACTTTTATTGCTTATTAGCTTATTTTGTGCTTATAAGCAAACTGCTTATTAGCCCAAATCAGCCCATTAGCCTTGTTCAAGTTCCAATTTTAATTTTCCTAGCCTTATAATATTAATTTAGACTTAACTTAAATTTTTCATAATTTTTCTAAGTCTTTTAATATTTTTAATCCTTTTTATTAGTTTAAAATAGTAATTAAATCATAATAAATAGAAAAATAATCAGAAAAATATAAATCCAATTTTCATAATTTTCTTTTGTCATTTGTAATATAGGAAAAATATAAAAATATTTTTAGGACTTAAAAAAAATCAAAAATAGAAATATAGTGATAGCTTCTATTTAATAGAATTTATCTTTTTAAATTTTAATTAAGTAGATTTCATTTTTATAATTTTCTTATCTTCTTATCACTTTAAAGTATTTATAGAAAAATTTTTAGATTTTTATTTGATCTTTTAGTATTTATTAGAATTTTAATTAGTTTAAATAATTATTAAATAGTTTTTAATTAATAATAATTAATTAATAAGTTAAATAAATAATTTTATTTTTCCAATAATTTTCTTTTATTATTAGGGTTGTAAAAATATAAATTTCATATCCGTAGGCTTTTTATTTCTTAAAACTCACTTTTTATTTCGTACGTTTACGTTTATTTAAATTTAAACGTACATCTTTTAGTTTCAAACGTTTTTAAGTAATTTGGTTTCCAGTTCTTGTTTATATAGCTTGGTTAAAGCTATTTTCTTATCTCATTAGTGTAATCAAAATCATAATCCCTTTTCTGTTCAATAACACTTGATCACGATCCGTTTTTAAGCACAATTTCGCATCTCGCTGGGACTTAAACGACCCGGGGATAAAACTATACTCCTTGGATAATTGCATTGTGTTCTTGATTGGTTTGACTTTATTTGACCACATCCGTGGTTGATTTAAGTTGACTGTTTTTGAGACAAATCAAATTTTGGCGCCGCTGCCGGGGAGGTGTGCAGCGTGTTTCAAACGTTTTGCAGTATCGTGTCTTTGAACCCCAATCTGTGAATATCTTTTCTCTCTTGTATATTTATCATATATAAAGCAAAACGCTTGTGAAGTTAACTCATTTAACGGATCAAGCACCAAAAATATCGTATTCCTATTTCCCATAAAACCATATAAAAAAACAAAAATATTTTCTTTTCTTTTCTATATATATTATCATATAAAAAATAAAAACATCAAAAATATTTTCCATTTTCTTTGTTAAATAATAAACAAATAATAAAAATTAACCATCGAGAACCAAGACTGAGCACTACCTAACTTGGGGTGCGGCCATAATAAGTTCCCAAACCTAAGATAAAAACTTGCCTTTGTATCACTTGCGAATATCGGCTCACCTTTAATTGATAAACAAACTCTAACGGAGGTTCTAGGATAGTCTGACATTAAATTGTCGGACTGAAAGAAGCGGGTTTTTAAGGAGCGTAACTGCCCACCTTTGCTTCTCCGCCACTCTGTGCGTTTGTCAGTTAGAGAGCTACCTTACGCCTGTTGATTATTGGTTTAAGTTCACTTGTGTTTTTTCTCGATCTTGATTTTTAATAGAAAAATTTTGTTCAAATAAAAATCCAAAAAGAATCTTCTTACCCTTTTCTGAGTTTCCTCCACTATAAAGGATTTTTAGACTCGTCTTAGTGCATGCGCACTCGTTCTTCTAGGTCATCAAGCCCTCTCCGTGAGCTTGGAAACATACCTCGAAGGCGCCGTAGACGTTCTGCTCCATCAGTCGTATCTGAGGAACGTACTGATTCTGTCGTCATGGCAGATTTGCCGATGAATGAGCTTCTCCAGGCACCCATCGAGGGTTATGGAGATGCCATTGTTGTTCCAGCTATTGTAGCTGAGAGTTTTGAGCTCAAAACCGGGTTACTGAATCTTGTAACCTCTAGCCAATTCTACGGTTTTGACAGGGATGATCCTCATGCTCACATTCGATGGTTTAACAAGATTACATCTACCATCAAATACAAAAACATCCCGTCTAGCTCAATCAAACTTCTTCTATTCCCATTTTCTCTCGAGGGACAAGCCCGGATATGGCTTGAAAAACAACCCCCTCGTTCAATTGAGACATGGGAGGACTTAGTTACAAAGTTTGTAAACGAATTTTTTCCACCGTCTAGAACGACAAGTCTTAAAAATGAAATCATCAAATTCACACAAAGATTTGATGAATCGTTTAGTGACGCGTGGGATCGTTTCAAAGAATTGCTTCGTAAATGTCCTCATCATGGTTTTACCGAGTTGATGCAAATCGACACTTTCTATAATGGAGTGAGCCAATCTGACCAAGATTCTCTCAATGCCTCCTCAGGAGGTAACTTTTTGAGCAGAACTGTCAAAGAAGCTTTAGCGATTATTGAAAATAAATCTAAGGTCCGTACTGCACGAACAAAGCCATATCATTCTCAGGCTAGTGCCGGTCCTTCTACTTCATCTCCCGTGAGTGCTTCTAGCACCGATGCTAAGATTGACAAACTCACGGATGCTATTCAAGCTTTGGTTCTCTCAAGCCAAAAGAAAGTCACTTTCACACAAACTCCTTCACATGCTGAAGTGAAGAAAGTGGAAGTCTGTGTTACTTGTGGTGGCCCTCACGCATACTACGACTGTACTGCCACCGATGGTAGTCCTTTTGAAGTTAATGCTATTGCCGGTACTTCAAATCAGGGAGGTAATCAATACCGTCCTCAAATGGAACCATACCGAGCTAGCACCTACCAAGGACCACCCGGTTTTAATCAGAACCAGAATTTGCAAAACCGGAACCAAAATCAACCTCGAATGAACCAAGGTTATCAAAACCAAGGGAATTTCAATTCTGGACAAAATCAAGGTTTCCAACACCAAGGAAACTTTAACCGAAACAATTCCAACCAGGGAAATCATTTTCAAGGAAATGGTAATCCAAATCAAGGGAATTTTCAACATCAAGGTTATAATCAAAATAACCGAATGCAAAATTTCCCTAATCAACATCAAGCCATTCCAGCCCAACATCCATCATCTGATGAGTTGTTGAGGCAGTTCATGAAAGCTCAAGAGGACACAAACAGGTTGTTGGTCAGCCAGATCTATGAGATTAAAAAATCTTTAAATGATCAACCTTCGGGCTCAGGAAAACTTCCGAGCAACACGATCGTCAACCCGAAGGGCGATGTTAAGGCGATCACAACCCGAAGTGGTGTTTCATATGAGGGACCCACTGTTTCCACTACCACTTCTTCTTCCCCCAAGGTAGTGGGAAGTGAGCCTGAGGTGACTAAGGACCAGGTACTTCCTACTAATAACGGAGGTACCAACAACGTCCAACCTCAAGTTGTCCCGAAACCCAAGACTAAACCTCAAGTTGTCTTTGAACATCCTGAAACCCCGGTTGAAAACCCTAAATCCAAAACTTCTATTCCCTACCCATCACGTTTAAATGAGCAAAAGCTCCGCGAAAAAGCTAGTCAACAAATGGATAAATTCTTCCGAATTTTTCAAGAATTACACTTTGACATAAGCTTTGCGGATGCTATCATTCTGATGCCCAAGTTTGCATCCACAATCAAACACTTGTTAAGCAACAAGGAAAAACTGTTTGAAATGGCAAAGACTCCATTAAATGAGAACTGCTCAGCAGTTATCTTGAAAAAGCTTCCCGAGAAGCTTGGAGATCCTGGAAGGTTTCTACTACCTTGTGTCTTTCCAGGAATGGTTGAATGCTATGCCTTGGCTGATCTTGGTGCAAGCATCAACCTGATGCCTAAATCAGTATGGAAGAAACTTTCTCTTCCTGAACTTACTCCTACCTGCATGACTCTTGAGCTTGCAGATCGTTCAATATCTCGTCCACTCGGCATTGCTGAGGACGTATTTGTGAAAGTAGGAAAGTTCCATTTTCCAGCTGACTTTGTGGTTGTTGATTTCGATGCTGATCCTAGAGTTCCTCTCATTCTTGGAAGAGGATTCCTAAGAACGGGCCGTGCTCTCATAGATGTATTTGAGCATGAAATCACATTACGTGTGGGTCATGAAGTTGTTACCTTTAACCTCGATCAAACTTCGAGGTACTCCTCAAATTATGATTCTGAATCGGTTAACCGAATCGATGTCATTGATATTGTTTCAGAGGAGTATTCTCAAGAGTTTCTTGGTTATTCTCATAATTCTGTGAGTGGGGATACCACCACATCTTCTTTACCTGCCATTTCCGATTCTTCCCCTTCTCTCACTCCGTTTGAGGGAAGTGATTTCAATTTGGAAGAGATCGATGATTTTCTCAAGTGTGATTCATTCCTAGAGGGGATTGATGACGCTGAGATTGATCTGGAGGGAGATATTCTTCTTCTTGAGACATTGTTAAATCAGGACAATTCTCCTCCACTCCCTCCCGTTGAACTTCATAATGAGGAAATTAGATCAGTTGAGAAAACTGATGAATTTCCTGAGGTCGAACTCAAAGACTTACCGCCTCATCTTGAGTACGCATTCTTGGAGGGTGATGATAAATTACCCGTCATTATTGCTAAAAATTTAAGTGATGAGGAAAAGACTGCTCTAATAAAGGTTTTGAAGTCACACAAGCAAGCAATTGCTTGGAAACTCTCCGACATAAAGGGTATCGACCCTGAATTTTGTACTCACAAAATATTAATGGAGGATGACTTTAAACCAGCAGTCCAACATCAAAGAAGGGTGAATCCTAAAATCCACGATGTTATCAAACAGGAGGTTCTCAAACTTCTTGATGCAGGATTGATTTATCCCATCTCTGATAGTCCTTGGGTTAGTCCCATTCACTGTGTTCCAAAAAAGGGTGGCATGACTGTTGTCACAAATGATGAAAATGAGTTGATTCCAACTCGATTGGTTACGGGGTGGCGTGTTTGCATTGACTATCGTAAGTTAAATGATGCCACCCGTAAAGACCATTTTCCTCTACCTTTTATGGATCAGATGCTTGAGAGATTAGCAGGGAACGAGTACTATTGTTTCCTTGATGGTTTCTCGGGTTACTTCCAAATTCCCATTGATCCACAAGATCAAGAAAAGACTACCTTCACGTGCCCTTATGGAACCTTTGCTTATAAACGTATGCCTTTCGGCTTATGTAATGCTCCAGGGACGTTCCAGAGGTGTATGATGGCTATATTTACCGACATGATCGGTAAAACAATGGAGGTCTTTATGGATGACTTCTCGGTCATTGGGGATTCGTTCCAAGCATGTCTCTCCAATTTAGAAAACATGTTGAAAAGGTGTAAAGACACCAATCTTTGTCTAAATTGGGAGAAAAGTCATTTTATGGTCAGAGAGGGCATTGTCCTCGGCCATAAGATATCAAAGAACGGGATTGAGGTTGACAGAGCTAAAGTTGATGTCATTGGTAAATTACCTCATCCCACTACCGTCAAAGGTATTAGGAGTTTTCTGGGTCATGCCGGTTTCTATCGTAGATTCATACAAGATTTTTCTAAAATCGCCCGGCCTATGACTCATCTCCTTGAAAAGGATGCTCCTTTTATCTTCTCACCCGAGTGCATGATGCGCGTGATGTGTCGTTGCGGTTTAGCAGTTTTAATGCCTACTCAAGTTTTAAATTTATATTTAGCCGACTTATCAATAACACACACACTTAACGAGCAGTGTACCCGGTCAGTATGAAGATAATGGTAAGTAGAGTGTCGATCACTAAGAGTGGAACGTATAATCTCGTTAATCTAATCAGTATTTTAATATCCTAACGCAAGGGGGTTTCAGCCTGAGAGACTGGCACAGTTTTGTTTGCAATTAAATAATAAAATAAACAAATAGGCACGAATCAGCAAGTAGCACACACGTACACAGATAGATACTTGAGACAATAAAAGGGCTGTCCTTATGATTAAGTAGATTGTCACTTGTTTTATTGATAGCTTTATATGAAGTGTATGTAATTAACCCTTTCTCGTTGGTCCTATTCTCATCGGCGAGTAAACCCTTAATGACGACTTATGTCTAAAAGTTATTCCTAAGTGATCAATTTAGAAACAACCGTGGGAGCCACACCTTGTCCCGCAGTCGGGTGCCCGCAAGCCACTGATAAACACAGAGGTGGTCAATGCACTAATAAGTAGTAACCAAAGACATCAACATATAAACTTTAATTGATGGGAAAGCAAGTATTAAAGGGAGTGCAATCTTTCCGTTGTCACATTACACAAGCCACCAATCCTGATGAATTAAAGTTTGCTAAAACAATAAAACAAAACTACTTAATGAATTAAATACATGCAGCACCTTCTTACAGCTCTTGTATCTTCGATTTGGGTGTGTCTTGTGCTGCCTTCTTGACTGAATTCGTCCTTCTCTTCTGTTCGGTCTTTAGGTTTTCGAACTTCCGAATCTCCGAACTCTTTTTGTGTCTGGTCTACGGGGTATTTATAGTTTGTGTCTGAGGGAAGATGCGGCGCATCTACTTAAGTAGATGCGGCGCATGTACTTAACTTCGCGTGGGGTCCAAGATTATAATATTCAGGAATATTCGTACACCGCCAGAAGATGCGGCGTAACTGCCTTTATAGATGCGGCGCATGTCCTCTTGTATCTTGGATCGTATCTGGTGATATCTTGATAGAGATGCGGCGCATGTTGATAGTGAGATGCGGCGCATCTGGAGCAGAATTGACTTGATCTTGTCCATGTCAGTAGACTTCCACTTTATGTACGTTTTGCTCCATTATTAGTCCAAAATCGCCAAGTTTCACCAAATGCTTGTTTTTACCTGAGAATTACAAAAGTAAACGATTAAGTATCAATCCTCATACATAATATAGTAAAACAAGTCAAATTAATAGGATAAATGATAGTAATAAAATGTACTTATTTGAGTTCATCAAATATCCCCCCACTTGAACTTTACTTGTCCCCAAGTAAACCTTAGATTAAATCTCATGAAAATGTATCCTAAAAGATGTTAGGATTTATTTTTATATTTAAGCA
This sequence comes from Artemisia tridentata subsp. tridentata, assembly GCA_021014915.2. NCBI lineage: Eukaryota > Viridiplantae > Streptophyta > Magnoliopsida > Asterales > Asteraceae > Artemisia > Artemisia tridentata. Next base: position 88,022,540 of record CP139505.1, read on the forward strand.
TGTATTCGTTTATTTCATAATTACACAACTAAACACTTAACGAATTAGAAGTAAAATAAAATAAGTCGATAAAAGCAAATCTAATCGTTTAACTGTCCAGTCGCGACGAATATTCTATCATAGGCTTGGCAAGTATACACATCTCCACCACTAAAGCTAAGGAATAACAAGTCTAAAGCGGTAAAAAGGGTTTTTAGGTTTAAGGGTTAATTATTCTTATTTACACTATCGATCTCAAATTCCAGAAAAGGCGACAAAATCACAAATACATGATCGAATCCACGAACACGATACTTGCAATTGCTCAAATCCTTAACTCGAATAGGCTAAAGATAGGTCCAAACTTTACCAATAATAATATATCAAAAAGGGCGACAAAATCATAAATACATAGCCGAATCCACGACTACGATACTTAAGATTGCTCAAATCCCTAATCTCAATAAATCAAAGGTTTGGTTGGATAAAGAACAATACAGGGTATGGATAACATTTAGGATATAAATTGGTGTAAAAATAAAAATAAACAAAACAAATAAATTAAAATCCTAAGTGTGGTTAATCACTATCCCAACCATCCCATGAATAAGACTCATATCATTGAATAACTCACGCTTTAAACACTTGAAACACACGCTTTAGGTAGACACGAATTATACTCAACAAGATCTTAATCAAAGAATAAACCTTAATTGGCATTCCCATAACTGCCAATTCCCATTCAATCCATAGATATAATACAACAAATAGTGGCCATATGAACCACTTACATAACTCTACATTGTTGGCTTAAAATAAACATCCAACTCTTTTTTCTTTCTTTTTCTTTTCTCATTTTTTCGATTTTTTTTTTTTTTTTTTTTTTTTTTTTTTTTTTTTTTTTTTTTTTTTTTAACTTGAAACATAAACATAGATGTGTAAAATTTCACCACATCACTATAACTTTCTTTCCGGATAATTTTTTCATACTTTTCATAACTTCAGAAATAATGGTAAATAGTGAAAGTAGTAAACACACGAAAAATAAACTCCAAAATATACAATATTTACTTTCACTCCAATTGCATTGTGCAATTTCCCGACCTAACCATATATAATGAATTACGCACGCGAACACAGGTAATGTAAGGAAACACACTCTGCCTATAGCAATTAACCAACCACGGATTCTAATCTACAGGGTAGGCTAAGGTTTAAGGGTGTAACGAAACATTTTAACAAAGGTGTAAGAAACGAAAGGAATGGCTCTGAGTGTTTTTCTAGGGGTATCTTACTCTAAAAATGAGAGTAAACAAAGGGTTTATACGGGGGTTAACTAACCAGTGTAGTTAGCTAATAACACAAAACATATAAAGGCTTTTTGGGTGTAATCCTAGAATTTTACCAAGTTAGACAAGTCATTCCAATTAAATAAATAATACTCATTATGGTGGTCTCGAATAGTATACAAGCCAAGTTCTAAAGTTTACAAGTCACCGGCACACTCATAGATTTGTGAATTTTGGAAAAATCACAATTTTTGAAAATAATGTCATGTGTGCAGTTATGCAACTTAGATCTTAAACAAAAACATGCTAAAAATTTTTAAGTTTGATATATTAAGCACATTTTAAGCATAATTTTTGAAAAAGTTTAGGACAAGTAAGTGTTAAGTGTTCTAATTCTCCTATCCCCCCACTTAAGTTAAACAACGTCCTCGTTGTTTGTATTTAAAATTAAAAACAAGAGATAGAAAGAATTAGAACGGAGAACTCCCCTGAGATTTGCTCGGTATGATCCTCCATTTGTATATGAGCAAAAATCATCTTTCTTGTGGATTAGAACGTTAAATCTTCGTACTTGATGTATCCACAGAAAATCCAGGAAACTATAATACCACCAACACTTTAAAACACACCTAAGATAAGAAAGGTTCAACTTGCATAATACATTAGTAGTTAGATAAAAATAAAACTTAAAAAATGAAAACTGAAAATCATCAGGTCAGTCGATGCGCCGTATCTTATTGAAGAAGATACGCCGTATCGAGCCTGGAATTAATACGGATCAGAATAAAGATGCGCCGCATCCTTAACCAGGGATGCGCCGCATTAAAATAACTGATAAAAAGTTTTAAAGTCGAAAATAAAAATGCAGAAAAATAAAATAAGATATGACCATTGCAGAGGATGCGTCGCATCTCAGGACTGAGATACGCCGTATCTTCGTGCGGCCTGGACTGACTCGACACAGAAAACAGAATAATAAAAGATAAATCCGGGTTGTCTCCCGGTCAGCACTTGTCTTTATTCCAGAGTCTTCAAGTTAGACTCACGTTCAGCTCTTTAGTATCGATCATTGAAGGAGTCGGAAACATCACGCTCCTTCATCCCCAATTTAGTAATATTGAACACTCCTTGCTCGTCCTTAATTTCCACGCCGTTTTTCTTTAATATCTGTATAAACAAAGTCCTGTCCCTTTCGGGCAGAGATGACAAAATGATAGACGGGAAATTCTTATTATCATACAGGCACAAATAAGCAAGGTGGGGTGGTAGTTCAATAAACACATCATGATTCAAATTCGTTTTCTCAACTATTCTCCTATGTTTATTAATTACTACACAATCATACCACTCATCATCAGAATCACTAACAACATCGCGTCTAAGTTCGGTAGGTACATTAAGGTCAATGAATTCCTCAAAGTTTTCATGATTAGGATTAGTTGAGTTGTTTTGAATCAATGTTTCTCCCATAAGTCTAGCTTCAAGATCGAGGTCCATACGCTCCCTTAATCCTAGCACATAAACACCTCTAATAATGCTTTTAACCGGATCTTGGCACTTGTAGACTAGTTTATTATTCCCTACCCTTAATGAAATTTTTTTCTTAAACACATCAATCTTAGCATGGGCAGTAGACAAGAAAGGTCTTCCGAACCAGTTGGAGAAAATATCGAACATTGTGCCTGAAAATTAAGAACAAGAAGATTTCAAAGTAAAAGCTTCCAAGCATAAGGGTAAGTCAGAATATTTTCCGTTCGGAAATTAGAAAAGAATAAAAGTTGCTGATGTCTGCAGACGATGCGCCGTATCCAAAAAGTTGGATACGCCGTATCTTATGATCGTTAAAATTAAATCAGACTTTATCCAGAAAATAGATACGCCGCTTAGAATTTATGAATGCGCCGTATCGAATTAGTTAATCAAAAATCAGTTTATCTAATTAAAATTAAATGCGTCGTATTAACGAAAGTTAATGCGCCGTATTTTCGTTACGTTTAAAAATAAAAGATTTTTGATTCAGTAAGATGCGCCGTATCGACGGAAATCGATACGCCGTATTTATTTAATAATTCGCAAACTGTTTTTAATTAAAATAATAGATACGCCGTATCTTCAGAAGAAGATGCGTCGTATGGCGTTAACGTTTAGAAAAAATTTTTATCAAACAGATACGCCGTATCTACAAAAGCAGATGCGTCGTATTACTTTATCGCTTAGAAAAATTTTCTCGTTAAAAACAGATACGCCGTATCTTGGGGAAAAGATGCGTCGTATCGAATTAATTAAACGCGTTGTATTAAAAAAATTAAACGCAATACGCCGTATCTGAGAGATCAGATGCGCCGTATCGTTTGATTTAGCACAGAACAACGATAGCAGAACAGAAAAATACGAAAAATAAAAATAAAAATTAAACACACCAAACAAAAAAAATAAAACACACAAAAATAAAAACTAAAGCAAACAAATAACACAATACAACAAATATGCAAAATAGTACAATGATGCAATTAATCTAATAAAAAGAAAAAAAAACCTAATTAAAATACTAATCAAATTAACAGAAAATAACAATTCACTCCCCGGCAGCGGCGCCAAAAACTTGATGCGCGTGATGTGTCGTTGCGGTTTAGCAGTTTTAATGCCTACTCAAGTTTTAAATTTATATTTAGCCGACTTATCAATAACACACACACTTAACGAGCAGTGTACCCGGTCAGTATGAAGATAATGGTAAGTAGAGTGTCGATCACTAAGAGTGGAACGTATAATCTCGTTAATCTAATCAGTATTTTAATATCCTAACGCAAGGGGGTTTCAGCCTGAGAGACTGGCACAGTTTTGTTTGCAATTAAATAATAAAATAAACAAATAGGCACGAATCAGCAAGTAGCACACACGTACACAGATAGATACTTGAGACAATAAAAGGGCTGTCCTTATGATTAAGTAGATTGTCACTTGTTTTATTGATAGCTTTATATGAAGTGTATGTAATTAACCCTTTCTCGTTGGTCCTATTCTCATCGGCGAGTAAACCCTTAATGACGACTTATGTCTAAAAGTTATTCCTAAGTGATCAATTTAGAAACAACCGTGGGAGCCACACCTTGTCCCGCAGTCGGGTGCCCGCAAGCCACTGATAAACACAGAGGTGGTCAATGCACTAATAAGTAGTAACCAAAGACATCAACATATAAACTTTAATTGATGGGAAAGCAAGTATTAAAGGGAGTGCAATCTTTCCGTTGTCACATTACACAAGCCACCAATCCTGATGAATTAAAGTTTGCTAAAACAATAAAACAAAACTACTTAATGAATTAAATACATGCAGCACCTTCTTACAGCTCTTGTATCTTCGATTTGGGTGTGTCTTGTGCTGCCTTCTTGACTGAATTCGTCCTTCTCTTCTGTTCGGTCTTTAGGTTTTCGAACTTCCGAATCTCCGAACTCTTTTTGTGTCTGGTCTACGGGGTATTTATAGTTTGTGTCTGAGGGAAGATGCGGCGCATCTACTTAAGTAGATGCGGCGCATGTACTTAACTTCGCGTGGGGTCCAAGATTATAATATTCAGGAATATTCGTACACCGCCAGAAGATGCGGCGTAACTGCCTTTATAGATGCGGCGCATGTCCTCTTGTATCTTGGATCGTATCTGGTGATATCTTGATAGAGATGCGGCGCATGTTGATAGTGAGATGCGGCGCATCTGGAGCAGAATTGACTTGATCTTGTCCATGTCAGTAGACTTCCACTTTATGTACGTTTTGCTCCATTATTAGTCCAAAATCGCCAAGTTTCACCAAATGCTTGTTTTTACCTGAGAATTACAAAAGTAAACGATTAAGTATCAATCCTCATACATAATATAGTAAAACAAGTCAAATTAATAGGATAAATGATAGTAATAAAATGTACTTATTTGAGTTCATCTTCTCACCCGAGTGCATCAAAGCTTTTGAAATATTAAAGAAAAAGCTTACTGAGGCACCCATTCTAGTTGCCCCCGACTGGGATTTTCCCTTTGAGCTCATGTGCGATGCAAGTGATTTTGCTATCGGTGCAGTCCTGGGGCAACGAAAAGCCAAACATTTTCAGCCTATCCACTACACAAGTAAAACAATGACTGAAGCTCAAACTCATTACACCACTACAGAAAAAGAATTATTGGCTGTTGTGTATGCCTTTGAGAAGTTTCGGCCATATTTGATCTTGACAAAATGTGTAGTGTATACGGATCACTCGGCTCTCAAATATCTCTTTGCAAAACAAGATGCAAAGCCGAGATTACTCCGTTGGGTTCTCCTCCTGCAAGAATTTGATATCATTATACGTGATAAAAAAGGAGCTGAGAACCTAGCTGCTGATCATTTATCCCGATTAGAGAACCCACACCAAGATGTTTTCGAGAAAAAGGAAATAAATGAAACATTTCCTCTCGAGACACTCAATGCGGTTACTTTTTGAGGAGATTCTACTACCCCATGGTTTGCCGACTTCGCAAATTACCATGCGGGTAACTTCATAATGAAAGGGATGTCGACCCAACAGAAGAATAAATTCTTCAAGGATGTTAAACATTATTTTTGGGACGACCCCTATTTGTTCAAAATCTGTGCGGATCAAGTCATCCGACGGTGTGTGTACGGACAGGAAGCTATTGACATTCTCAAAGCTTGCCATGCTGGACCCACGGGGGGCCATCATAGTCCAAACTACACCGCCAAAAAGGTGTTTGATTCCGGCTTTTATTGGCCCACGATCTATAAGGATGCCCAAGATCTCATAAAAACTTGTGAAGCTTGTCAGCGTCACGGAAATATTTCACAACGAAATGAAATGCCACAAAATGCAATTCAAGTCTGTGAAATCTTTGATGTCTGGGGCATTGACTTTATGGGGCCATTTCCATCATCTCGAGGAAACAAATACATTCTCGTGGCTGTTGACTATTTGTCAAAATGGGTTGAAGCAAAAGCTTTACCCACTAATGATGCCCGAGTAGTTGTAAAATTCCTAAAAGCTCTTTTTGCCCGTTTTGGAACTCCACGTGCTATAATCAGTGATCGTGGTACGCATTTCTGTAATGACAAATTTGATAAAGTCATGCAAAAGTATGGTGTAACTCACCGACTTTCTACTGCATATCACCCACAAACAAATGGGCAAGTTGAAGTTTCAAATCGGGGGATTAAAAGAATCTTAGAAAGGACTGTAGGAGAAAATCGTGCATCCTGGTCGGATAAATTGGATGATGCACTATGGGCCTTTCGTACAGCTTACAAAACACCCATCGGGTGTACACCTTACAAGCTTGTGTACGGAAAGGCATGTCATCTTCCGATCAAATTAGAGCACAAAGCCTACTGGGCCTTGAAACATGCTAATTTTGACCTTCAAACTGCGGGTGATCACCGTAAAGTTCAAATGAATGAACTAAATGAACTGCGTGATCAATCTTACGAGAACTCTTTAATCTATAAAGAAAAGACAAAGAAGATTCATGACTCTAAAATCAAGAACCGCGGTTTTCAACGTTGGTGATCGAGTCCTTCTTTTCAATTCAAGATTGAAGATTTTCTCGGGAAAACTCAAATCCCGTTGGTCTGGTCCATTCACGGTTACAAAAGTTTATCCATATGGTACCATTGAGTTATCTCAAAATGACGGACCAAATTTCAAAGTGAATGGTCATCGATTAAAACACTACTTTGGAGAGGACATACCATTCATGGTTGTCCCGGATCTTCAAACTTTCCCCATGAACCAATGAATGCGGGGATCGAGTCAAGCTAGTGACTCGGTGATCAAAAACATTAGCAAAACATGGGTTCTCACCCGTGTCTCTGTTTTCTTTCTCTTTTCTACCACCTAGTGTGGGGGAGATGGTCTCTTCCACTTACTTCCCCGTAGACTTTTAAATTGCTTTTTCTCCCGGGCTGTTCAGGAACACTTTATTACAGTTGGCCGTTCACAAGCGGTTAGCTTGCGTGATAAACCTGACTGTTCGGAAGGAATCAACTTAATTCGGGGTCGAGTCAAGCTAGTGACTCGGTGATAAAAAACATTAGCCCGCACCATATGGGTTTTCACCCATATTTCTGACTTCTTTCTATTTTCTACCATCTAAGTGTGGGGGAGATGCCCCACAGGTTGTATATATGTAAATAATTCAAAAAAAAAAAAAAAAAAAAAAAAAAAAAAGAGGGAATTTGCATGCCTTAACGGCTTAAATGCAAATTAATTAAAAATAAAATAAATAACTATATGAAATAAAAGGCTATCAGTATTTCCCTTTCACGTTCTAAGTATTGGTTTAACAGCCGGTTCTTTGAATATTGAGGGCAATATTCAGTTCTAAGTGTGGGGGGGAAATTCTAGCGAATTTTATCAAATGTATCATCTAGCACCCCCATTTTAGCCAAAATTTTAAAATTTTTTCTCACTTAGAACTCAGAAAATGGTTATCAGTCCGCCATGTCTAACCCACATAAGGATTGGCTAATCCAGGAGCAAACGGCTCTTGGTAAAGATATATCAAATCCGTTTATGGCTTGCAATTTGCCAAAAAATTGTATGGTTTTCGACTCACCATATCTTTATAAGTAAAGAGTTGGCTAGCCCGCAAGGTTATGGCTTGTGGTAAAGGCTTTGGAATACCATAATTGGTAATCAGCTCACCAAAGATAATAGTTGTAATTTATCTAAGAGCTGGCTAGTCCAGAAGCAAACGGCTTCTGGTATAGACAAATCAAACCCGTTGAAAGCTGATGGTTTGCTCAAAATCATTTGGTTATCATTGTGCCAAAGTATCACATACTAAAACAATGGCTAGTCCAGAAGCAAACGGCTTCTGGTAAAGATAAACCAAAACCGTTTACAGTTGGTGATTTGCTCAAAATCACATGGTTATCAGTGTACCATAGTTCTTACTTGAACTGAAACATTTGGCTACTCCAGAGGTGATGGCTTCTGGTAAAGAGATACATCCATTAAAAACTTCATAAAAGATTGCTAGGGACTAGCAATAGTTTAGTGTGGGGGATTGATGAGTGTGTAAATACTCATCATTTCTTTCACATTTGAGCTACAGAAACAGTCAAAAACACTTTAAAAAGTCTAAAAATGTATAAAAATATCATCTGACTGTGTTTTTATAAGTTTCAGGGAAAAACAAACAATAAATGGCATAATTTGCATTTTAGTCCCTGAACTTTCATAATTTGGCAAATCTAGTCCCTAGAATCTAAAAAAATGGAATTTTATCATTCAAGGTCCCTAAAATAATCTTAATTGTCAAATTTGGTCCTTGAATGATTGTTTGGGCAAAAATTACAAAAAGGTCCCTCAACTTTGAAAAAGTGTCAAAAATGGTCCCTGGGTTATTTAAAATGGAAAATCAATAATTATAACCCTTGTACTATTCATTTATGGCAAATATGGTCCTTGTGTTAACCTTGTGATACTTTGGGAAAATTACAATTTCAGCCCCTTCAAAATCCAAATATTACAAAATGGTCCTTGTGCTTATTTCCTATAAACTAAATCCGGACCCTAAATTAAACTAAACCCAATACCCTTTATCTAAAACCCAACCCAAAACAACCAACCCAGCCCAACCAACTAAACCTTTAACCCGGCCCAATCCCAACTTAACTAATACCAGGGTTTGACCCTGGTCAAACCCGTCTCCTACACACAACACCCGCCAAAACCACCTCCTCTCCAAACTACCTTCACTGCTTCAAACCACCATCCACCTCACCCTTCCAACTCATCATCCCAGCTCACTAATCTTCCCTCCACCTCCACAAACACCCAAAACTCATTAATTAGAAAAACCTGCTTTTGATATTTGGCGCCAAAAATTCCACTTGGACGATTGAGATGAAATTGACCAAATCAAAGGTCAAGAAATGGTGGGAATCACTCAGAGATGTCGACAAGAAGATTAGAGACTATAAAGAATAGAGGAGAAGCAATGTAATAATCTATCTAGTGTAATTTTTAGTTAATTTATGTCGTATTATGCAATTTAAATTTCTAGTGTAATTTTAAAGCTCTTAAGCAATGTATCAAGCTTTCTAAGTGTATTTCAACTCTTTTCAATCAAGTAATTTCAAATTTCCTTAACTGTTTCAACTTATGCAATTCTGCTTCAATTTCAAAATCATCACTAAGTTCATTTGTTGTTATAGTGTAATGAAATGGACTCTCAGGGTCACATAAGCTCCCATATAGCTTATTTAAGCTATTAGTAACAATTAAAACAAGTTTAGTTATAAAAATTCAGAAATAAAAAAAAGTCAAAGAAAGTCAACAATTGATGATCATGGAGTTTATTGCTGGAGCAGGGTAAATATTGGATTGCCCTTGGGTTAGTGGTTCTGTGGAGAACCTATAGGAGTGTTTCTTTGGTCCTTGTTCTTGGTTCCAAGCTAGATCACAAATTGTAAGCCTTTTTAAGTCAATATTTGCATTTTACTGTGTAAGATAATTTGGTGGTTAAACCTTTGTGTTTTTCAGTCTTTGTGGTGTTATTAAGTCCTAATATAGCTTAATTTAGATATCTTGTTCATTGATTAGGAAAGTTGCTAAAAATTCTTCATAGCAGCCATCATAGCAATTTGCCAAGTTATGTGTTTCTTACTGCTATTTCTGGATTTTCTAGTATAATTGGTTTTATATAATCATAGGAAAGTGTTGGAAATAAGTGTTGTGCTTTAAAATTCAGAGTTGCTTTGTAAATCTTGTAAACCTGTCCTGATCAGGGGTGTTTGGATTTGCAAGATTGTCTGTGTGCTAGTTGTTATTTGTTGTTGCTTTTGAATCTCACAAGTCACTATAGGTTATATAAGTTCAGAACAACCTTAAAAACAAACCATTATTTAGTGAAAAGTCAAAATCACCAAGATTAAATCACAACAGCTTCACTGTTGTGATTTGGTTTGTGAAAATCATCAAATCAGTTCAATTGTTGTTAAAGCTTCTTAGTATAGTCTTTTCATAGCTTATTACACCATAATTAGTCAGTAGTGATCATTTAAATCTCACCAAAGTCAACCTTTGTTCTTTTCTGCAAAAGTCAAAAGATCAGCAGACCAAGTGTTCTAGCAGCTGATCTTTGCCCAAATTGGACCTCAATTGGTGTGATTGTCATGGGGCTTTTCATGTTTTTAGATAGCCAGTAGTATCACCTTGATTTTGCCCCCCTAATATTGAATCTCAGCAGCTTATTTTAGTGCTTAATCTTGCCTGCAAGTTGGGCTATTTCCTGAGATTTCTGTGTTAAGATTCACATCAGTCAATTGCTTATCCTGTTTAATCTCTTGTTTTTATTTGTGTTTTTAGTTGATTTGTGGTTATTTTAGTATATTAGCCTGTTCCTGAACTTTTGGTAACTTTTATTGCTTATTAGCTTATTTTGTGCTTATAAGCAAACTGCTTATTAGCCCAAATCAGCCCATTAGCCTTGTTCAAGTTCCAATTTTAATTTTCCTAGCCTTATAATATTAATTTAGACTTAACTTAAATTTTTCATAATTTTTCTAAGTCTTTTAATATTTTTAATCCTTTTTATTAGTTTAAAATAGTAATTAAATCATAATAAATAGAAAAATAATCAGAAAAATATAAATCCAATTTTCATAATTTTCTTTTGTCATTTTTAATATAGGAAAAATATAAAAATATTTTTAGGACTTAAAAAAAATCAAAAATAGAAATATAGTGATAGCTTCTATTTAATAGAATTTATCTTTTTAAATTTTAATTAAGTAGATTTCATTTTTATAATTTTCTTATCTTCTTATCACTTTAAAGTATTTATAGAAAAAATTTCAGATTTTTATTTGATCTTTTAGTATTTATTAGAATTTTAATTAGTTTAAATAATTATTAAATAGTTTTTAATTAATAATAATTAATTAATAAGTTAAATAAATAATTTTCTTTTTCCAATAATTTTCTTTTATTATTAGGGTTGTAAAAATATAAATTTCATATCCGTAGGCTTTTTATTTCTTAAAACTCACTTTTTATTTCGTACGTTTACGTTTATTTAAATTTAAACGTACATCTTTTAGTTTCAAACGTTTTTAAGTAATTTGGTTTCCAGTTCTTGTTTATATAGCTTGGTTAAAGCTATTTTCTTATCTCATTAGTGTAATCAAAATCATAATCCCTTTTCTGTTCAATAACACTTGATCACGATCCGTTTTTAAGCACAATTTCGCATCTCGCTAGGACTTAAACGACCCGGGGATAAAACTATACTCCTTGGATAATTGCATTGTGTTCTTGATTGGTTTGACTTTATTTGACCACATCCGTGGTTGATTTAAGTTGACTGTTTTGAGCCACTCTCCTATGAAGTGATTAGGATCTCCACATCTAAAGCATTTCCTATCACTTGTCCCTTTCTTTTCAACTCGGTTCTTTTGTGATGTCTTCTTTTCATCACGAGGTTGTCTAACGAACCTACCTCTTCTCCTAAAGAACTTTTTAAAGTCCCTAACCGCTAACGCATATTCTTCATCTTCACTATCGGAACTCGAACATTCCTCATCACTAGACTCCTTCTTGGCTTTCAATGCTAGAGATCTAACTCTCTCGCTTTTGCCTTTGACTATATCGGAGTCCTTCTTGATTATCATCTCATGAACTTTCAAGTTTCCTATTAGTTCATCGAGTGATAATGTCGCCAATTCCTTTGACACTTCAATGGCGGTGACCTTTTCTCTACATTTAGGATGTAGAGCCCTAAGAAACTTCCTAACATAATTCTTGCTAGAGTAACCTTCATCAAGAGCTTTAAGACTAGTGATAATAGTATTAAATCTAGCAAAAGCATTATCTATTGACTCATCTTCCGAAATGGAAAATTGTTCATATTGTTGAACAAGAAGATCTATCTTGTTCTCTTTGACTTGGTTATTACCTTGGTGAGTGACTAACAAAGTTTTCCAAATATCTTTTGCCGTATTACACATGAAAATTCTTTCAAATTCCTTTTTAGGAAAGCATTGTAAATCATCATCTTAGCCTCATTATTTTTGGCTAGTTTTCTTTTAAGTTCATCACTTTGTTTATCGTAAGAAACTATTTCATCCTTTTTAGTTTCCGGATTCATTTGAATCGGTTGAAAGTCACCCTCGGTAATAACATGCCAAAGATCAATGTCTTTTGATTTCACATACGTTTCGAATCTTGTTTTCCAATAGATAAAGCAATCGGTTTCAAAAAGTGGTGGTCTTTGCATAGATTGCCCTTCTAGATATTTGTCGGAATCCATTGATCGATTCAAGTTTTAAAATACAATTTACTTTAAAATCTTGACTAACCTGGCTCTGATACCAATTGTGGAAAACTAGAAGGGGGGGGGGTTGAATAGTTTTACCGGTTTTTAAGTTCTTTTAAATCTTTTTAGGACTTCTTAAAAACTTTTCTATTGGAAACCTTTGATTCGATTCTTATGTGCAATCAAACAACACCAATAGGAACTACACTCAAAACTAGCTAATAATAATTAATGAAAGTAAAGAGTAGAGATGGAAAGATCAAACTGGGACAAAATGATTTATAGTTGTTCGGCTACGAAGCTCTTCTTCGCCCTACTCCACTCCTCGAGTACCACACTTGAGAGTTTCAAGCACTATGTCAACAACCTCCCTTAAGACGGAGAAAACCGCACACGTCGCTTAACTTGTTTTTTGACACTATGCTAGATGTCGAGTGCTAATCTTAGCTAGCACCGATCTACCACGATCCACACGATCAATAACTCAAGCCCAATGGCTTCAAGAGATCTCCAAGATCTCGACACGATCACAATGATCAACACTCACTTGACTAACACTATCCTATTGACCCTTGATCTTCTTGATCAATCATACAAGCCCAATGGCTTCAAGAGATATTCACTATCTCTATAAGATCACAATGTTCTTCACTCACACTCTCACAAAAGAAAAATAATCTTGATGTATGCTATGATACAACAAGTGTGTAAAAAATGTTACATGACCTAACAACTACAACTCTTGTATCTTCTTGGATAACTTGAGTTCTTGTCTTGCAAATGAAGAGGAATGACAACACTTTATATCTACTTGGATACTTTGTGTTCTTCTCTTGCTAATGAAGAGGATCTCTAAGTTGGATGATTGGATCACTCTTGAACAAAAGAAAAACTAAACTAAATGATCAAGAAAAGAAAATGGTGTGAGGGATTTAAACTCAGAAGTTTCTGTGTGAAAAAGGGTAAAGAAAATCTGTGAAGTGGGCTGGTATTTATAGGCAAAAAAAATATGGCCGTTACAGAGGGACGGCTCCACTAAATCACCGACGACTCCACTAAATTTAGTGGAACTGTGTTAGACAAAGACGGTCCATTTTTTGTCTTTTCTGGTGAAAACTTATTTGGGGAAGTTTGGAGCTGATTTGGGGGGGGGGGGGGAAGTAGCTGTTATGTATTTTAAACATATTTTTCTATTAAAACATTTCTTAATTATTCAAAAATAATTTGGAAAGTATATTTTTGAAGAAAATGTGAAGTCTTGAATCCAAATTTACTTCTTTGATCATTAGTGAAGTTGTAAATTTGTTCTAGAATGATTTGTGTAGAAACAGGATCTTCCGATTAAAAACTTGTTTACGTTAATTTTAACGTAACGTGATTTCACATTTTGTCATCCTCAAAACGTGAAGTTATCGAAAGATAGAAATAACATTTTTAGAATATTATTTGCATCAACAAAATTCTTAACAATTCATTTATTATGACTAATTATCAGATTAGGCTATTATGTGATTATAACGGAAAACAGGCCTGCACATATTGACACCCGAAAATCTCACTAAGGAACAGCGAAATTGTTGCATATAATAAATTACTCATGATTATTTTTTTGAAAACGGGAGGTTATCCTAGTTTCACACGAACTAACACCACACGCAAACCAGGGATAAATCTGAGATTCGGAAAATGTTAGTAAATAATTAAGGACACGAAAAAATATTCAAGTATTACATAACGACTCTAAAAATATAAACTCTTATATTAGCAACGGTTCCAGGACGGATCCGAATTTGACACAGTTTAATGATACGCGGCTATCTAATTTACCAAATTTCAACTAAAATTTACCCACTACTTAAAATAAAAACATTACTCATCCAATCACACACTATCCAAAACCTGTAACCCTATCTTTAGTTTTTTTTTGTAACAATTCTCTTTTTCAAGTTAATTTCTATTCCCGAAATTTTACTATTCATTTTTACTATTCACTCCCGAAATTTTTATTTCACATTCTCGTAAGTTAAATTAATTCTATGATAAAGTGAAAGTTTGACGCTCGTCGGGTCATTTTCGCAAAAGTTATTAAGAAACTATACGTTTTGGTTTAAACGCCATTTAAACATCCTGCGCATAACGAAAATCAACTCTGATAATTTTCATCGCATCAGATTGATTTTTAGTACTCTCACAATCAATTATAGAATTTTTGATAATTAAGTTAAAATGTTACCAAGTAGACCCTGTGTCTCACAAAACTAAACTTGCGTTTTAAGCACTTTTACTTATCCGCAACCTTAGCCTATACCTGCACCATATTTTCTAAGAAGTTTAGAAACTTTCATATTTTTGGAAAAGTCAACATATTTTTCCCTCCTCCTTTGACCATAAAATCATTCCTTGATTTTATAAATCATTCCTTGATTTTTAACACTTACGGTTTTACGTCTAAAGAATATTTACACCAAACGACACAAGACTGAGCCCAGTCTAGACATTATAGGCCATTTTAATTCATTATTATCATATTAGAAAAGTTACATTTTACTTTTCTTAGTTTTACGCAACTTTCGTACGTTTTACGTTTAACGCGTTTTAAACCTACGTTTCCAGCGTTATCAGCGTTTTCGCGACCCATTAAATTTATCACTCATCATTATGAGATTATAATGAGTATATTGACAAGTTTAATCATTTCGACAAGTTTCATATTTTTACGATACCCAGTTTTACGTTTCGTGATTTAAATACTTACCGTTAGCAATTATCGGGACCAAAACTCACTCCGTAAAGGCAAGATAAAAACTCAAAAATCTTGACCTCCTCATTCTTGCCCTAGGTGGCATTTTTGATGTGTCATCAAGCTTGTTGGCTTGATCTTAACCATTGATCTCTAGGATGTTTACAAGTGTAAACTTAACCTTGGTTAAATATTAACCTAATATATAGTTAAGTCCTAAAATTTTCCTATAAATACCAAGCTAAAAACTTCATAAATTCTTGCACCACACCTTCTTATATCTTCAAAGACCTAAAACCAAAGGCACTTCTCTTATATTTTGTAAGAAAGTTCATGTGTTATTGAGAAAAGCTAGCATTTGATCTTATTTTCTCCGAGTTTTCAAGAAAGAGTCGTTATAATCTTCAAATAACTTCAAGTCTCCAAAAAGACTTTGTTATTATCTTCAAATAGCTTCGGGTTTTCAAGAAGGCGATGTTATAATCTTCAAGTAGCCTCGGGTTTACGAAGATTACAAATTTCACGTCGAAGCTCCGCTTATATTCCCTTTTTCTATAATACTCAAGCTTTCTAAATAAAGGTAAGTAATTATAAGACTCAAAATTATTTAAATACTTATAAACTTTGTTAGTTTATTTATTGTATTTATAAACTCTTAATATGTCATATAATCAAGTAAGCAAAATATATGTTTCACATATAAATACTATGTTAGTAGGGAGCTTCATGTGAGGGGTTTCATTTGGGTGAACGTATCGATAAGTTGCTGGATTTACGAATTAAAGTGTCCTAGCTCCTCGAACGTTTACTGCATGACCTCTGGATTATGATGGCCCGAACGATAGTACGAGGTATGCAAACTAAATATGTTTCATAAACCATCTTCATACAACGACCTACTCACATACTAAGTACTACATCATGAACAATATGCAAGACATATATATGCACGTTTTTGTATTCTTAGACCTTATTCCAACCTAATTCGCAACATTCTATTATAGGTTGCTCTTAGAGACTTTCGCGACACGACTACCAATTTCATTACTCACTACATAACTCACGGTGAGTTTTCATAGCCCCGTTTTCAATTAATTATTTCATTTCAAACCTACGGGGGAGAATACATTGCACATCATTTTATTACGAGCCCAAGTATATCAAATTCATTTACATTACTTAAGTTACCACATTGCCATGTTAATGTCCCCATTCCTTTATCATGAACCGTTAATTACGTAGTAAGCAGGAGTGAGTAAATAGATCTATTGAGGGTGACTCCTCCATCCGGGTTGGTAGATCCAACTGGTCAAACGGATGCATTTCATTTAATATCATAATTAGAGTTGTTTGGAAAACACTCTGTTGGGGCGAACATCATAATCAGTCTAGCTTCGGGGACATGAGCTTATAGCAATTGTATCATTTTTATATGGCGACATTGTCATACATAACCTTATACTTGTGGTAGCCATACAGAACATTTACATAAACCTATGATTCTCACCAACATTTTTGTTGACCGATTTAGCAATGTATTTTCAGGTAATTAAAGTAAGCATATCATGGCATGCATGGAATCATATCACGGAGATGAGGCGTCTCATTTTGGATTTTTATGCACTTAAATTATCGTTTCGTTGTAACATACTTATTTCCGCAAACTTTGACTATCTTTTGGGACCTATCTTTTGTAAACTCTGAATGTTTTATGAAATCAAACGATGTACTTTTAAAATGACACTTTAGGTCATTCAATATAACTGTAACTATGATGCTATGGCAGTAGCGCCCCAGGTATTCCATTCCGTTGTTAATCATGAATTTGGGGGTGTTACTTTTTTTGTCTGCCTCCTCCTTTCCTCATAAACACCACGACCCATCATCACCATCTCCCAACACAGTCATCACCAAATCCTTTTGACCTAAAACTTTTGTCACGAGATAATAAATGTTAAGGAGCCATAGAAGTGGAAATAACACTTAAGTAGTAGGATTATTCTCCCCAAAAACCGAAAGACCTTACGGAATTACTCTCCACAATCCACCATAAATCTATGCCTCCAAAGGGATGCCGAATCACAACTCACCCAAGAATACTAATCAAGATCTAAGAAAAACGCAAGAAAGGTGAAGAGTAGGGGTATTGTGATTTGGTTTGGAGAGTGGGATTAATCGGTGTTGGAGTAGTGGTTCCCGGATTTGAAGTCACTCGAGTATTCATCCCTCAAAAAACCATTGTAAGCTTGACACTAGATTCGGTTTTATTATGTATTAGATTCATTCATGATAAGAAATCATAGGTCAAATGAATAAATGAATTGAAATATTGATTTGTTAGTTCTTATGTCGAATTGGATTCCCAAAAACTAATGTTGGTTCTGAGGAAAATTTAAGTAAAAATTGGTGATTAGTTGTTCGAATATGATTATTGAGAAAATTGATGTGTTGTTGTCGTTAGGGTGGCATAGGAAGGTGGTTGATAATTTAAGTTACTAGTTTTATGGTACTTGATTCGAACCTAGGAGTTGTTAACGAGAAAAGTATAAATTTTGATGGTATGTATAGGTATTCGAAGTCCACAGGTTCATGGTTCGAACCTGGGGATGTGGTGACTAGAATAGGATGGATGTTGTGTTGAGCTAAGTTAAGGTTGACAACTCACTATGAATGACCATCAAGGCTAGGTGCATTGATGGTCAGGTTAAACTGGAAAATCACCTAACTTAGAGGAGGTGAATCCAAACTATAGACCCACCATGTGGGTTAGGCATTGGATCAAATGTGAGAAGATAGTTCTAGCATAAGAACCCCACCCAAGATAGCACCCAAAATCAACCTCAAACACAACCCATATAGGGATGGGAGTACTCGTAATAGGACACCCACTTAGGATGCATTGCAACACATATCCTTGTTAAGTAAACATAGAAACACTGGAATGTGATAGGCTAGGCTCACATTGAGATCAATTCACCTTAGTAAAGATAGGTAGAGGGAGTCAAGGAAACCCAAACTTTGTTATCACCTAGAACCCCAGGACACAAGTCGAGTAGTACTCGAACCTGGTCAAAGGATTGGTATCGTAGGACTAAGCTAATGGCCAACCCCAGCTGTGAAACAAGGATCGTACCCAGGAATGTATCCCCAAGATCTTAACTTGGTGCGTTTTCTATAGCTCTTAGTTATTAATACCAAGCAAAGAAAAGCCCATGTAGTAAGCCAACCTAGAGCCCAACAAACAACCCTTGGTTCCAGTCCATGGAATGGGCCTGTGAACAAGGGATTCGGCCACCAGACTTATTCTCGCAATAGGACATTTAGCCACTCAATAGCATTTAACGTAACCTACCATATGGTCTGTAAGCGCACCTCTAGGCCCACCAGAATAGGTAGTAAACCCAGCCCAGTTATTGATAACTACTAAGGTCGAAAGACAATTTATGAGACTTGGTCACGAAAAATTAAAAAAAAAATGAACACGAGCCATTCGCGAAGATAAATTGTAATAACCAACATCTAGTAATAGCCGAATGACATAAAAATGAGATTCCATTAAAACGTTAACTTACATAGAAACTTGTATAGTCAAATGTAAAACTTGGCAAAGATAACTCAACATATAGGAATATAAAAGTTATATAGCCAATAACTAATTGAAATTCCATTTACATTAACATATATGTACGAGAAAACTAGAATAGCCGAAACGTAAAATGTGACGGAAAGGACTAAATACATATATGCAAGTATTGTTATATACACTCGGGGAAAATAAAAGTATATAAATATTAACGTATTCTCGTGTATTTAAAATATAATGCTCAAATGAAAGTGGCGACAAATCAAGTTTACAATGAAGATAGATTATAAAACACATACGAATATATATATATCTCTACATTATATATAACAGGAGGCGTTACACGTAGATAATGCCACATAAATGCCACCTCAATGCCACATAATCATAAAAATGCCACATAATCATAAACTATGCCACTTGGCATTTCTTGCTGCAGGAAAAATTGGACAGAAATTATGTTAAAAATTTGTACTTGGTGAGATTCGAACTCTAGACCATGCATATATTTTGTGGTACGTTAACCACTGAACCACCACAATTTTTTGAAGAGATTTTGTAACTCAAACTCTATATAGGATAACAAAAAATAATTGATATTGTTAAGCTATATTTAAGGAATAGATTATGCATAAAATTGAATTACTATTACTACTATAAATCAATTCTCATCGTCGGTGGACAATATAAAAATAGTATCCTGAATTCCGTCCGTTTATTATTTTATTCCACATATATTTGGCCCGTGAAGTAAGCCCACCAAAGGCCCGTTACTTTTTTTTTTTTTTTTTTCGGTCAGGATATAGATGTCCACTCCACCGCCTTTTGCTAAAAATCTGCAGATATACATTCATATGCTCCACCGCCAATCGTTTACAAGATTCAACACATGAATTTTGGAAAAAGGTTTTACTTTTCTGTTAATTATCATAGTTTCATTTACTATTAATTTACCATTTTCTTTTATCTAATTATTTAGTTTACAGAAAAGTTATTGAATGTAATTGATTTGTTACTAATTAGTTGCAGGTTAAAGTATTGATAATAGAAGGTTCAACGTTAGACAGGACATAAGAAGAAGACAACAGCAGAAAGTTAACGAGGTCATATGTTTATGTTAATTTTTTTTTATGTTAATTTATTTTTTGTTAATCAAGTTTATGACTTTATTGTTTAATTAAGGGTTACTTATGTTTCTGTTCTTATCAAAAACCAGATTAACCAACCACCAGACAAAAAAAAAAAAAAGAAAAGAAAAGAAAAAAAGACGTAATTGTTAATCCTCATAGCCGATCAACTGAACGACGATTATGTGTGTGGGTTGAAGTAAGCTTTTAGTCTACTTGATAAAGATGGAGATGGTAAGCTGTTTTCGATTTAACTTTATTTGTCAAGATAAAACTATAAGGGTAATTCACAGAATATAATTTTTGGTTTTGATTTGTAGTTGTGACAGTTTGAATCATGGTCTATATATAGCTGTTTTAAAATTGAATTCTTTTTTAGTTTATGATACGTACTTTAAACAACAAAACAAACCCCTTCAGTAGTTATACATGTGTGGATGCAGAGGTTTTGTAGTTACCCTAACGTACTAAATTTATTAGTTGTTGTTTTGGACAGGGTTGTGATGCATCAATTCTTTTGAATTTTACTTCAGCTTCACGGAATCAAACAGAAAAAGTGGCAACTCCAAATCAAACTGTAAGAGGGTTCGATTTTATTGATAGATTGAAGAGTTCGCTTTATGTGGCATGTCCTGGTATTGTTTCTTGTGCTGATATTATTGTTCTTGCTGCTAGAGACTCTATTGTTGTAACGGTAAGACTTGAAAAACTTCGATACAAACTAAATCCAGCAAGACGTAAATATCATCTAAATGTTTGTATATTGTTTTTTGTTTCATTAAAGGGAGGACCTTCTTGGACAGTACCAACAGGCTGAAGAGATGGGCTATTCTCTAATGCATCTGAGGCGTTAGCTCAAATCCCTGCTCCATTTGATAACATCACTATCCTCACACAAAAGTTTGCGATTAAAAGTCTTAATTTGAAAGACCTTGCTTTGCTTTCTGGTACGGAAAATAGCGTTTGGATTTGCTTTTGCTTTTCACAGTAGTATATCTGTACCAGTAATAATCAGTCAGTTAGGTGTTTAAATGTCTGGAAATTCATGAATTCTCCCTTCTATAAAATAGGTATGTACCATATGCTTAGTCTTATAAACCTTATTTTTCAGTTACTGTTTTAAAGCAGTCATTTAAGACCGCACTGGTAAAATAACAGTCACATGTTTCAGTGACGAAGCACACTGACGCAGAGAGCACGTTGGCAACATTGACGACCACTGATGTCTCCCCAATAAAGAGTCTGACACATGAAATAGCTAAAACATCTACACCAGCAACAACAGAGGAAACTGACTGGGTGCAACTCTCGGCTGTGAAAACTGAAGCAACAAAAAGTTCGACCCGTAAAGAACTCTTTAACGATGAAAAGGAGGCTGTCGCGACGCCGAGTGTCAAAAGAGCGAAGCACCAGGACTAGCAACAATGATGTAAGTTTCGTAATATGCTATATGTGTATATAACAACTTTAGTATCAACTAATCGACTGTACAAGACAATATCGTGTTGTGGTGTAATAGGTTAGTGATGATGTATGAAACTACCTACGTATGCAGTAATAGTATGTCTTTCGCTTTTGTTAAACACAAACTGACTCCAAAGAACTATCTAAAGACGATAAAAAACATACACCAACACCAATTTTCAAAGGAATGAAGCATTGGGATGAGTAGCAGACAACAACAGCCGCGCCTTTGTTACAAACAGAGAAACACATATCGTAACTCTCTATATTATAATGTAAATTGTGAAAATTGTACTCGCTAAATTGCACGGTTAGTCTATATTGGTATTGTGTCATTCAAATTGAATTGTCTACAATAACACATAACTAGAGTACATCATGCATAAAAAGGATAGATTCAAAGTTTAATCTGTTTGTGTGATAATGGGTATGTGGAAGTCACAGTAATTATGTTTTCGGTTATATGAATCTCTTCGGTGACATTTTTTATCATGTGCTTTCAGATATGAGCATAGAAACTGTTGGAAAGTAATGTCATAGTACTAAGACCGCACGCGATGGTGGCTACGGATGGGATTCGGCAGTTCAAGACCATAATGGGTGCTGAGAAAGCGTTAAGAATGCTAAAAGGAACTTAGTTTGGTGGACAAACTTAGATTGTCATGTTAGATTTGAATCTGACGAACATGTTACTTTTTTTGGTTTGAACCAGATGCTAAGCGGCTGATTGGTAGAAGGTATGGTGATGACAAGGTGCAAGATGACATGAAAGTATGGCCTTTTAGGATTGTGGAAGGGAAAAATGGTAAGCCAATGATCGTACTCACCCACAAGAATGACGAGAAGCAGTTTGCAGCAGAAGAAATTTCATCCATGGTTCTTGCGAAGGTCAAAGAGGTTGCTAACGCATACCTTAATGTTGACGTCAAAAGTGTATCCGCTTATTTTGACGATTTACAGCGCCAAGCAACAAAGGATGCAGCTACTGTTCCTGGCCTTGATGTTCTTTGTTTGCTGAACGAGCCAACTGCGGCTGCTATTGCCTACGGACTAGACAAGAAAGCTACTATCAGTGGCGAAACTAATGTTCTTATCTTTGACTTAGGAGGTGGTACTTTTGATGTCTCTCTTGTCACCATTGACAAAGAGGATTTTAAGGTTAAAGCTGTTGGTGGTGATACTCATCTGGGTGGTGAGGACTTTGATAATCGAATGGTGCAACACTTTGTTGATGAATTCAAAAGGAAACACAAGAAAGATATCTGCAGGAACCCAAGAGCGTTGGGGAGGTTAAGAGACGCTTCCGAGAGAGCAAAGAGGGTTCTCTCCTCATCAACTCGGACTGGGGTTAATATTGACTGCTTGCACGACGGTGTTGATTTTTCATCAAATATAACGCGGGCGAAATTTGAGGATCTAAATATGGAATATTTCAACAAGTGTATGGAAAGTGTGGAAAAGTGTCTAGCTGATGCCAGATTCGACAAGGACATGGTGGATGAGGTGGTTTTAGTCGGTGGGTCAACAAGGATTCCAAAAGTTCAACAAATGTTGACGGAGTTCTTTGATGGTAAGGACCTTTGCAAAACAATCAAACCTGATGAGGCTGTTGCTTATGGTGCAGCAGTTTTGGCTGCAAACATGAGTGGTAAGGACAATCAAGTAGTTCGAGATCTGAATTTACTTGATGTCACTCCTCTTTCGCTTGGTGTGGAGTCAATTGGACAGGTCATGAGTGTTTTAATCCCAAGAAATACACCCATACCTGTCACAAAAGAATCACTCCGTCAAACGGTTGTTGACAACCAGTCCGGTTTTCTGTTCAAGGTTTTTCAGGGTGAGAGAAGTAAATCAATAGACAACATTTGCCTAGGTGAATTTGAGCTTTCCAACATCCCTCTTGCCCCTAGGGGTGTGACAAAAGTAAAAGTACGGTTTGACATTGATGCAAATGGCATAATGGAAGTATCAGCGGAGGAACTTAAAACTGGTAACAAAAACAACATAACAATCACAAACCATAATGGAAATTTGACGGAGGAAGAACTTGAGAGGATGCTAGAAGACGCGGAGAGATACAAATCGGAGGATCAAGAATATAAAATGAAATGAATTTGAAAAATACGTTTATGACTTGAAAACAAGAGTGGATAATCCCAACGTGAGGAGGAGGCTAAGCCAAAAAGATTTGTCGAAGATAGTTGATGCTGTTGAGAGAGCAATGCAGTGGCTTGATTACAATAAGCTTGCTGAAACTGATGAGATAGCAGACATGCAAGACCAATTGGAACGTGTGCGTGAGTCTATTGGTTGGTAATTATGTTAGGAATTAGAGGGAGCAGCATTCACGTGAGAAATTTTCTGCAAATGACTTGAAGTTTCATGAACTTTTTCTCAACATTTTACATTTTATTTTGATTTCAATCCAAATGGATTACTTTAAATTGTGTGTTTCATGAACTTTCTTTATGTTTAGTGATCTTTATTATTATGAAACTTTAAAGATTACCTTGGTTTGTTCTCCAATACATATAGGTGGTTAACTGGTAGTAAGACGGCTAGCTTTTCCTTTAATTTTACGGAGGCTAGCTTTTCTTTTAATACTACTGACTTATCAACTCCTCCACACACGTTCTGATTTTGGGTAGGTGAAAACAAGAGATCTGTTGGACAAGGTTGTACTTGTGCTATACTATAATTCAGGTTCTCAACTATCACAGCATAAAAGAAGTCCTTAATTACAAGCCTTATTAAAAACATTTTAACGAGATCATGTGGTGTTCAATTTATACTGTAGATATCACTTTGTTTGGATTTAAGAGGATTAAGTTGGTAGCTCAATGGGTTGAAAATTGAGCGAATCAGAACATCCTTCCCATTCCCATGTAAGCATTCATTGCAAACAATTGTGAAAAAACCCAAATCGTGTACATATTAATCATTTAGGTGAAAAGTTTCAGGTATTTTATATGTAATTAGAAGTTGAAATTAGAAATTAAACTCTCTACTTTGTAATGCTTCGAGATATGAACGCAACATAGATGATAACTAAAATATCAGATAATTGGCATCATTAATATATTCTTCGCAATCATGTTATATAATTGTTTTACATTCTTTATACAAAAAAAATAAATAAAAAAAAATTAAAAAAAAAAACCAAATAAGAAAAATAAACAAATATAACAATTAAAATGTATGTGAACCTCACATTTCTTAAATCCACACTGTTCATAATAAATAATAATAATAAAAAAAAACAAAAACAACAAAATATTACTTAAGCACTCTGTCCTTACAAATGAATTTCCGTTAACAAACACAATCAAATATTAGATAAGCAAACCGTCCTTAAAAATGAATTTCCGTTAACAAAAACAACCAAAAGAAAATTTAAGTTTTTCCATGCGACACATGCATTATTAAACAGTATATACAAAAGAGGGAAGCATCATAAACAACAAATTAAATATTCACTTACAAATACAAATATAACAATTAAAATGTATGTCAACCTCAATTTTTTTAAATCCACACCGTTCTTAAAAAAAATAAAAACATAAACTAATACCAACAAAATATTACTTAAGCACTCTGTCCTTACAAATGAATTTCCGTTAACAAACACAATCAAATATTAGCTAAGTCACCCGTCCTTAAAAATGAATTTCTGTTAACAAAAACAAAAAAAAAATTAAGTTTTTCCATGCAACACGTGGATTATTAAACAGTATATACAAAAGAGAGAAACACCATAAACAATAAATTAAACATTCACTTACAAATACAATAAATAAATAAATAAACAAATAAATAAATAAATAAATAAATAGATAAATAAAAATGAAACACATCTAAATAATCCTAAAATCCTAAAAATTAAAAATAAAAATAAAAATCTAAATTATTTAAAAAAACACAAATAACAATTAAAATATATGTTAACCTCACATTTCGAAAAAATATTTAACGTAAATTAATATCATCAAAATATTGATTAACCTCTCCATCCTTAAATATGAATTTTAATTGACTAATACCATCAAAAGAATAATTATAAGTCATGCATGTCTCTTTATTAATACACAAATTATAATTGTAAAAGATCACTAATATACGTACATGACTAAATTAAAATATAAATTACAAGTCATTGCCCGCCCAACGGTCGGGCTTAACCAAGACCCATTCTTTACCGCGACCGTCATGGTAAACAACATATTCTACTTATCAGCTAAACTTTTGAGTTAATAGCAACTAATGAAATATCAAAAACTATCTACAAATAAGCTAATAATACACCCACATTATGATTGCAGACCCAAGAATGCATCACATTTGCACTTGGTACCATCACAATGCTCATATAAATGAAGACAGTGTCGTTTACACCCCATTCCGTGCAGATGTTGGTTATTACTTTAAGTTGGTAAGCCATACATAATAATGTTACAAACACAAAAGTTAAATTCATCTCATTAATAGTTTAAACTGATACCAAAAACCCTTTTACCAAGCAGAAAATCAAATCAGAAATCTGGGACAACTTGAACATGCACAAGTACAGAAAAGCAGAGATCGTACACATGAATGTGAGTTACCGAGTCAATCTACAGGTGGTTTTACACAGAAATTACCCTTTTAAGATAAAAGCTTTGGTGATGGTGGGAAACTGGTATCAGTTTGGACAAGATTGCCACTTTGAAGAACAAAAGATGATGCGTCTAAAGCTGGTGCGTAATGAACCTACAATCAAAATACAAGACTATAGATAATTAATAAACATATATTGTAAATATATATCACATGTAGTAGACAACAATGTAAACTAAATGCTGCATCAAAATCTATACACTCTAATATGTACATTTAAGTCCTTTCAAAACGTTCCTTTTGGTCGGAATATACAAACAAATTATACAACTACACATTTAAGTAAAATCTATACACTGTAATATGTACATTAATGGATACCTATTTTAAACATACAACACATAAAAAAAATTAATTACTATGTATTTTAAATGTATAAAATATGTATTATACACCAACTCATACTAAATAGTACATAAATAACAATAGCATAACCCTATTTACGTAAATTACAAGTCATGCCCGCCCATCGGGCGGGCTTAGAAACTAGTATATATATATATATATATATATATATATATATATATATATATATATATATATATATATATATATATATATATATATATATATATATTAACACTTATGTATGTAAAAGTTGAATAGCCGAAATGCCAAACACGATGAAAACAATTAACGCGGCTAGACTAGATATATAGATATGAACATTGTTATACAAATGGTTTAATACACACTATAGAAGAACTAGGATACATATACATTAGCATGAACTCGTGTAATAAAAATATGATACTTAAATTCACGATAGGTGTAAACCGTAACACACGTCGAGGTATATAACCATATGTTAACACTCATATTCGTATGATGTCAATCAAATAAGGTAAAATCAAACGTCACTAAAAATATATCATTTAGCTTGAATAAAATTGTCGGAACATAAAACTTTAAATCGATGTAGTGTAAATGGATCATGACGAGAAACTAGATAAATTACTCAAGTTAATGATATATATTAAACTTCGCAAATCATTAGGTAATAAACGTCACTAGTGATAACATGAATATAATATCAAACTAAACTAGAACGAATTAGACAATATATACATTGTTCTAAATTTAAAATATGAAGAAATGAGTCGTGATAAATTAATTATAATAACATCAACTCTAATTCTAAGTAGATCCAAGAATTAACGATATATATTTAGACCATTTACTAGTTAAGTGATAAACACCACAAATATTGAGTCATATTTTAAAATCAACATAAATGGACATAACGAAAAAGCTGCACAACTACAATATATGTAGGTACGTATCACAACTAGGTTTAATTAAAGTCGTACCTAGATTATTAGTGATCCCAACCCCTTATTACCGTGCCTTTAGGTCATTTGTAGAGTTACCCCCCACCATCCCCTAGGAGAGACCTTAGTAACCACACTTGCCGCCACACAAGTGACAACAACTTAAACACACTAAAACATTAAAATGTAGAATCTAAAAGGAACTGAATTTAATCCTTGAAACTAAGTCATGGATATTTAATATAGGTTGCGTGTTGGTGTCGTGCACTCCCTAATTTCACAGCATTCACTGTTCAGACCATTAAAGGTGAGTTTATAGCCCCATTTTTACTTTTACTTGTTTTGGGGTGAGAAACATGCTAAACCAAATTTTGTGGACATAAATACTATTATACCCAAGTTATTACGCAGATAGCCTAAGCCTGATATGTCCCCTACTGCTCGAATTTCATGAAACGTTAATTCTAGTCAGGAAGCGTGAATGTTATAAATAGATCTATTGGGAGTAACATCCCCGTTCGGTTTGACCGGATAGGAAAACGAACCTATACCATATCAATGTTCAAGTGTCTGGGATAAACACTTGCTAGGGCTTTTATGATTTACATGCATCTAGAGCATGCAGACCTGTTAAAGCTTCGGTTACATGAACTTAGAGCTAGCGTAATAAAACATATACATGACATTTCAATGAAACTGTTGTTACAAATTTGATATATTTGTTTTTAACTGAAACCTATGAACTCACCAGCTTTTTGCTGACTTTTTAAGCATGTTTTTCTCAGGTAATCAGGATATGCAAGTATGGCAAGGTTTGGCAAGGCGGCAGACTTATACTTTAACCAATGAAAATTTTGATTATTGAAATTGACTTATTTTTGAGGGACCAGAAATTTGTAAACAATTTTGAAAATAGATGATTTATTTCTATATATATAAACTCATGATAAAGAGTACATTTTATAAAATATGTAATTAGTGTCTTGATACCTTGTGTTATGATTTCCATTTCCGTAGCACCCCTTGGTATTAATGTTTCCGCAAAGTCAGAATTTGGGGGTGTTACATTTACCCTTTAGCCTACCCGACTCTTTCCACTGTTATTCCCTCATAAGTTAACTTACATTCATTCCTTAGCATCATTCATTCTTCTTACACTCATCAAGTCACTTACACATTTTCTACGTCTTTACACTTTTCACTCTAACTTACATTCTTTAACCCACGTTAATCATTTCCACATTTTTACATTACACTTTAGTCTATTCAACTCTTTTACATATAGGCTTTACACATATCGTCAACTTTAACACATGCATTCATTAACATTCAATTACCATCCTTTCACATTTTAAACATGTTTTATTATTCAACATTTTCGTTATAATAATCACCGCTAATGGGGCACATTAGCCATAACATAACAATCTCAGGACAACACCTTAACCTCATACATATTCATCTCATTCTCTCTTGCGTTATTAACTCAACGCATTCTTATTCTCCTACCTTAACTCATCTCATTTTAGTTATTTACGCACTTAAGCAATATCGTTCAATTTCATCATTTACTTACCGTCATACTTCCATCCCGTTCTATACTTTCACTATTATTAAACATTTAACAATCAACGTATCACTTGCAACAATGTCATTACTACATACCATTACACATTCGCACTTAAGCATCACACACTTTAACTCATTAATAGCCCATCTCTAATACCACTTACCATTTCTATTCACATTCCATTACCACTACTTTAACATACATTCATATACTCACAATATAATCACCGACACCAACCAAAGTGCATGGCCATCTAATCATTTAAACGCTTCAAGTACTCCATAGACTTACATCGCATACGCTTTTAAAACATAAAACACCTTCGTCTCTTATCAGCTTTGGTCCACATAACATATCACATATTCCTTCTTTTAACTTAAACATTTACCTTTCACACTTCTTACACCTACGTTTCACGCTTCTACGAGTGATTTAAGTCTAGGCAATCCTAAAGAAAACCTAATTCACTTAAACTGAAGCTCTGATACCAAGTTGTTACACCCCGTGCCCGCTTTGACCAAAAACTTTAAACTTTACACGCGAAAACGCTTAACTTTACTTGACATTCCGTTACTTTGTCGACCATTTATAAAAAATCCATAAACATTCAGATCTTTAAACCATTTTTACATGAAACTAGACTCCATTACCTTCAAAATGATGGGTAGTGCGACCCGTATCGACTTACGGTTCAAAAGATATGAACTTTCAAAGACTGCTGGGAATCTGCCAAAACCCACAATCATAACCAAGATGAACATCCAGACTCATAACCAAGATGAACATTTAGAACCAAGATGAACATCCAGACTCATAACCAAGATGAACATTCAGAACCAAGATGAATATCCAGACTCATAACCAAGATGAACAGTCAGAACCAAGATGAACATCCAGACTCATAACCAAGATGAACATTCAGAACCAAGATGCACAATTCAGAACCAATGTGCACAAGTTGATGGGTTATGCATTAAACCATTTTGACCCATTTACATAACAAATTATCTATAACACTTCACTTGCTCACCAAACTAGACCAACGCCACTACTTTAACATATAAGACATGTTCTATAAACACTTGACCCGTTTACCACCCAAAATGGGTACAATTACACTTTTGCCAAACACCCCTTTAGTAAAATGGGTATAACTGAACGTTTTTTCATCAAGATATTTGCTAAAAGATAGCATCTACTCACCAGGAATGGTCATAAGCAACAAGTTTCTTGCTTTCTGATCATTTCTCTTCTGTATCTTTTCATCATTGGAAACTGGTCCAGTATTTCTTTTTCTAGCAGTTTTCCCTTCAACAAGAACATCTGAATAGCCTAAAATGAAGGAATTACCATACTGAATTATGTCCCAAAGAGCATAATCTTGAACCATGAAATATTGCTCAACTCTCATCCTCCATAACTCAAACTCATTGGGTTTGATCATGGGCAACTTTGCAGCAACATTTGTTTGAACATCTTGTACATCCATTTCTTGTTTCTTCTAAAAACAACAATATCAACCTGAGAATCTGCTCTGATACCACTTGCTAGGATCCTGGACACACGATTAAGGTGGTTAAACCTTGTAACTTTGTGTGTATGATATGTTGTGTTAAAATGATTAAGTGCGCGGAATTCACTCAACCAAACTTAGAAGGTTGTGTATGAATTGTTATGTTTGTTAGTTAGAAATGAACACATAAAGATTATCACCAAACGATTCAATATTATTAAAGATAATAATACGAGTGATCTTGAAATATCACTAGGGTTACAACCTTGAATCTTAAGTTTTTCTAACTTGTGATGTTTTTGTGTTTGTTCTTATCTAACAGATATATGTTCTTGCAAATAACATATGCATGAACTAACTCTTTCTATATTTTTCACTAATATCACAACTAAGATCTCTTTTATAGTCAAAAGATCTTTACATATTGCTTAAAGTCTTAGCCGACTTACTTTGTTAACTTATCCTTTTGAGTGTCAGTACATCAGATACAACATGTATCTATGTATACAACTTGTTAACTAAGCACATGAGGTAAGATATTATCTACCGTATATTGTTGACCAAAATACAATAAATATCTTTTCGATCTTATCTTCTCATCAGCAGAATGTTCACTATCAGCAGCAACGAGTTATCGCTATCAGCAGGAACAAGTTATCGTTATCAGCAGAATGCTAAGCCTATTAGCAGAGTCATTTATCACTATCAGCAGAGTGAAATGTTCTATCAGCAGGAACCATTTGTACTAGCAGCAGAATTACACTTAGAGTATTTCTTGGATTAGAATCCGATATTAGACATCTTGAATATTTAATTCCCAACAATCCTCCCCTAAACATGTGAACCATTTTCAAACATGTTTCTGAATTAAATCTTGGATTGAAGATCTTTCAAACACTTATGTTCTTCAAGATTGAATATCTTCTCAGTAATTCATCTACTTTGCTCTTCTTTGACTTTAACAATATCAAAACATATTGAACCAATCTTGGACTAAAAGATGGTGCAATTTCCTTGGATGGAGGAATTATAAGAGGCAATGATCCTGTGTATCTTGGATGCTTGTTTCAACAAGTGAAATCATCTAACCAACATGTCTTTGAAGTGAAATTGAGACTTTTCTTCGTTTGATCTAGATAGAACTTTCTCCTTTGGAATGCATCATCCCTTCTGAATATATATAATACTCCAGAATAAGCTCTATTCTTGTCATTTTCAACCTCCTCATCATCTTGTATGCTCTTGTCTTCTCCTTCCTTTTATTGGATTATCTTCCTTTTCTGGGCCATTATTTCCTCCCTTGAGATTGTTACCTCCCCTGAAGCAAATAACTTTTGTTTCCTCCCCTTGTTTGGAAGATCTCACTATGTACCAAAATATATCTTTCCTTATCATCTGATCCAGCATTTAGAACTTGTTGTCAAACAATGTTGTACTTGAAGCCATCAATTCCTTAAGAGTTTAAGATACTGCCCTCATCACTTCTAGGTGTGTTAACTCCTATGAGAGGTGAATCAGTGGACATTTTGATTCATGATCCATCAATCGATGGTTTTTGTGAATCCTTGAAAATCCTTTTAAGAAAT
Source organism: Artemisia tridentata subsp. tridentata (assembly GCA_021014915.2). Classification (NCBI taxonomy): domain Eukaryota; kingdom Viridiplantae; phylum Streptophyta; class Magnoliopsida; order Asterales; family Asteraceae; genus Artemisia; species Artemisia tridentata. Next base: position 88,054,618 of record CP139505.1, read on the forward strand.
CATTTGACTTAGTAGTATGTTCATGATTTTAGAATTGAAAAATCATACTACTTTCAACCATTTTGAAGAAATCAAGTGTATAACAGACACTTAATCAGCATTTCGGTTTAAAGCAACCTCTGGTTGTGTGAGAACCAATATTTTTCAGTTATAAATAACTGCCTGTGTAAAGATAAACTCATTCAAAGAGCTTTCCTGACAGGGTTTCCAGCTCATAGTAATTGTTGCCTCTAACACAAGTGTTAGATTCACTTTTACTAGTTGTTCTTTCTATCAGATGTCCTCAGACTTGCACATTATACTTAAAAGTATAAAATGATAGAAAGTGATTTACATCAGTTACTATCTGATCAACTAAGTCATCAATTCAATGTGAAATATCATAACTAGATTTCAAGAAAGAAGTTTTAAGGAGCTTTAAAGTCCCAAACTCAGTCCATCATAAACCTATTATGGTCAGCAGCTAATATCTCAATTCTGCTGTTTCCATTTCACTTGAAACATCCTTTGTGTTTACATATTCATACCTGAAATTGTTAGTCTAAAACCAAAAGAACAAAATACAAAGTACTTGTCTTGCATTAGTATAATCATAAGACCAACTATATGAATAACACAATTTAAATTTGTACTTTAGCACAAACTTTTGTAATAACAGCAGTATCATATAAATCAAAAGCTTGAAACATCAAAAGCTTTTGTTAGCAGATCTGCAAAATTATGTTCTGAAGCAATTTTAAGAACTTGAATTAATCTTTTCTCATTGCAGTCTCTTATAAAGTGATGTCTAATTTCAATGTGTTTTGTTTTAGAATGTTGCACTGGATTTTTAATAATACAAATTGTACTACTATTATCAATATGAATAACAGTGTTTAAGAAATTGTACCCATAATCAAGGAGTTGGTTTTGAAGCCATAGAACTTGACTAGAGCAACTTGCAGCAGCTATGTATTCAGCTTCAGTTGTTGAATTTGCCACACTTGTTTGCTTCTTACACTGCCATGAGACAAGTCTACACCCAAGGAATTGACATCCTCCAGTTGTTGACTTTCTGTCCAAGCTAGCACCAGCATAATCACTATCCGAATATGCTACCAAGTCAAAAGGAGATTCTCTAGAATACCATATACCCAACCTTGGTTGACCTTTGAGATATCTAAAAATTCTCTTGACTGCAGTCAAATGAGAAACCTTTGGAGTAACTTGAAATCTTGCACAAACACAAACAGGAAACATGATATCAGGTCTAGATAATGTAAGGTACATCAAAGAGCCTATCATAGATCTGTAATTGTGTACATCTACATTCTCTCCATCTTCATCTTTCAGAAGGTGCTTCTCAGAGTCCATTGGTGTGCTTGCTATTTTTGAATCAGCAAATTGAAATTTTCTAAGTATCTCTGCAACATATTTGTCTTGACTAATAAATATGCCTTCAGATGATTGCTTAACTTGCAAACCCAAAAAGAATGTAAGTTCTCCCATAGAACTCATCTGAAATTTAACTTTCATAAGCTTCTCAAATTCTAAACACATATCTTTCCTAGTAGATCCAAAGATAATGTCATCCACATACACCTGCACTAACAGAAGATCCTTCTTGTGCTGTTTGATGAACAGTGTCTGATCAATCTTTCCTCTTTGAAATCCATTTTCTAATAAGTAGGAAGCTAGTGTTGCATACCAAGCTCTTGGTGCCTGATGAAGGCCATACAGAGCTTTCACTACTCTGTACACTTTGTTTGGATGTAATGGATCAATGAAGCCTGGAGGTTGTGAAACATACACCTCTGGTTCAATTTTACCATATAAAAATGCACTTTTGACATCCATTTGGTAGACTGTGAAGCCGAAAAATGAAGCATAAGCTAGAAACAGCCTAATTGCCTCAATCCTAGCTACTGGAGCATAAACCTCATCATAGTCTATCCCTTCTTCTTGTGTGTACCCTTGGGCTACTAATCTAGCCTTATTCTTGATCACTATTCCTCTTTCATCCCTTTTGTTCTTAAAAACCCATCTAGTGCCAATTACCTTCACACCTGTAGGTAAATCAACTAGCACCCAAACCTTTTGAATCTTGAACTGAAGAAGCTCTTCTTGCATAGCCTCTAACCAGCTTGAATCATCTAGGGCTGTAAGAATTGTCTTTGGTTCAGCTTGTGAGAGAAAACATACAAACAAGCAAGAGTTTAAAAGCTCATGCTGTTTTGAAGCATAAAGGGCATCAAGAAGCCCTTGTTGGTCTGAAGACTTCAATTGTTGTCTTGTCTTCACACCTGACTGTATATCTCCAATCACATGTTCCAGGGAATGAACTTTGTGAATTCTTGATTGTGGTGTAGTAGGAACTTGATAATTTGATGGAAGATTGTTGAAATCCACCTCATTATCTGAGAATTCTGCTTCTTGTGTTTCTGAAGGGCCATCAGCAAAGTCATTTGGCCGAACAGCAGAATCAGTAAGCTTATCAGCAGAGTCATCAGTAGAAACAGATACACTACCAGCAGCAACAGAAATACTACCAGCAGAAACACTTTGTTGTTCCTGAGTTTCATATTCTTTACTTTCATCTTCAACATCTTCTTTAGCTTTACTAGAAGAAGATTCATCAGTTGTCGAAGTTGATTCCACAATTGAACTTGACCATATTGGCATTATCACATCATTTTGATCTTTCTCTAACTCTGCCTCATTTGTTGTATAAGAACCTGCAAGATCATTAGTTTCTGCAACAAAAGGCACATAATTCATTGAATTTGTTAGATATTCTAGATCAAATAGCCATTTTGGTCCTTGACCTTCTACATTGGATTTGTTTTCTAAAAACTCCACATGTAGATTTTCTTCTACTATTTCTTTTCTTGTGTTGTAAACTCTAAATGCTTTGCTATTAAGAGAATAACCAACAAAGAAACCTTCATCTGCCTTACCATCGAATTTTCCTAAATGGTCTAAGGTATTGAGAATTGTCACATGACATCCAAAAGGTCTAAGAAATCCTATTGCAGGAGTTCTACCATTAAAAAGTTCATATGATGTCTTATTGTGAGGCTGCACAACTAAAACTCTATTTTGAACATAGCAAGCAGTGTTGACTGCCTCTGCCCAAAAATTTATTGGTAGCTTAGAATCAGCTAACATTGTTCTAGCAGCTTCAATTAGTGTTCTATTATTTCTTTCAGCTACACCATTCTGTTGTGGTGTTCTAGCAACACTAAATTCTCTTTTAATACCTTTTTCTTTGCAGAAGTCATCCATAACTCTATTCTTAAACTCTGTCCCATTATCACATCTAATGACTTTTACTTTCTTGCTTACTTGGTTTTCTATCTGTGTAATGAAGTCCTTAAGGATGCTTGATGTCTCATCCTTAGTGGCTAAAAAGAAAACCCATGTAAATCTACTATAGTCATCAGTAATAACTAGACAATATCTCTTATGCATTATGCTCATCACTGAAACAGGTCCAAATGGGTCCATATGTAGCATAAACAAAGACTGATTGATAGAGTTAAAAATCTTGGGCTTATAAGTGGCTTTGTGTTGTTTGCCTTTTAGACAAGCAATGCATGTTTGATCATTTTCAAATCTTTTGTGAGGTAAACCTCTTACCAAACCATTCTTAACAATCTTATTTATGGTTTTGAAGTTAATATGACCAAGCCTTCTATGCCATTTCATTGATTCATCCAATGTGGCCTTTGCAACAAGACAAGTTAAATTCTTTTTAGGAATAATGTTCTTCATGTCTACACTGTACTTATTGCCCTTTCTAGGAATTCTAAGAAGTACTTGACTTTCATCAGGCATCTTAAAATCAGGAGAAAGTACAAGACATTCAGTCTCACAGAAAAGAACATTATTCTTTTTGTCACACATTTGTGAGACACTAAAAAGATTATAATTTAGCTCTTTTACATAGTACACATCTTCAAAATCTAAATTTCCGGTTTTGATTGTACCTTTACCAGAAATTTTGCCACGAACACCCCCTCCAAAGGTAACATATCCTCCATTGAAAGCTTCAAAATCTGAGAGATAAGACATGTTGCCTGTCATGTGCCTTGAACATCCACTATCTGAGTATCCTTGATCCTCTTCCTGATCATTTGAATGTTCCTGCACACAAATAAGAGTGTTAGTTTCTTTTGGGGATCCAAGCCATTACTGACTTGGATCTGCCTCTTGCATCAATGTAATTGAATCTTTTGAGGATAGTTGATGCAACATTGGATTTGAGAATCCAACATGCTGAGGCCTTAACAGCATTTGCCCTATTTCCCTTATCAGCAGAATGAACCACACGCTTTGTAATTCTCCCCTTTGGTTTCCAAACTTGTTTTTGGACCACTGCCTTTGTTTGAATGGGCCTTAGAACAGATGTTGGTGCATGTTTGAAAAATGTTTTTGCACCCTTAGCTGTTGATTTTGGGTTAATAGTCATAAATGGTCGAGCAGCAGGAACAAATTTTCTAGCAGCAGGATCATTTGGTCTATCAGCAGGATCAGATTTTGAGATAGACTTGTTTTTGACTACTCTGGGGTTTGATTTCTTAGAACTAGAGTGAAAGTGAGATTTAGGTGTTTGTCTTTTATGGTTCACTCTATGGTTTTCATACCCAGATACCCATTGGTTGCAGAAAGCTGCAAGATGGTCAAAACTACCACATGTATAACAAACTTTATTATAAAAAGCAAAGTCATCACCTAATTGGTTAGACTTGAGATTGTTCCAATTCCTTTGGTTACCTCTGGGCTTGTTGGTGGTTCTATATTGCTCACAATATCTAATTGGTTGCCTAACATGCTTAATGTTTGATTTAGGCCTATCAGTATTGTGTTTGACTACCTTAGGAACCTTTGTTCCTACTTTCTTAACCACTTTAGGTTTAGACATAACCTGTTCTTCTTCATCATCATCACTATCAGTTGTACAATCTTCAACAACTATAGTTTCTCCTTTCTTAGCTGATGTGCGTGTGTATTGCTCTAATTTTTATAACCACGACAGCGGCTCCAAAGACTTGGTGCGCGCGTGATGTGTCGTTGTGGTTTTAGCAGTATTCAAGTTTTAAATTTATATTTAGCCGACTTATCAATAACACACACTTTAACGAGCAGTGTACCCGGTCAGTATGAATATAATGGTAAGTAGAGTGTCGATCACTAAGAGTGGAACGTATTATCTAGTTATTCTAACCAGTATTTTAATATCTTAAGTTAGCTATACAAACTAATCTAACGCAAGGGGGTTCAGCCTGAGAGACTGGCACGGTTTGGTTATGATTAAATAATAAACTAAACTAATAAGCACGAATCAGCGATTAGCACACACGTACACAGATAGATACTTGAGACAATAAGAAGACCTGTCCTGATAGTTAAGTAGCTTGTCACTTGTTTTATTGCTAGTTTTATATGAAGTGTATATAATTAACCCTTTCTCGTTGGCTCTAATCTTATCGGCGAGTAAACCCTTAATGATTACTTATGTCTATCCTACTTACCTTTCTTCCTACTTTTCTACAGACGATAGAATGCATAGGCGATAGAATAAATAGGCGAGGACAGAGGCATGGCGACCCGATCAATGCTCAGCTAGACACAGAGGTTATCAATGCACTAATAAAAGTCACCAAAGACATCAACACATAAACTTTAATTAATGGGAAAGCAATTTTAAGGGGTGCCCATGGTTTTTCGTAGTCACATGGAATCGGCCCATCAATCCTGATGAATTAAAGTGTACTAATACAATAAAACAAAACTACTTAATGAATTGAATACATGCAGGACCTTCTTACAGCTCTTGTATCTTTGTTTAAGGTGTGTCTTGTGCTGCTACTTCGTCTGAATTCGGCCTTAGGGTTTTGTGGTCTTCGGTCTTCTTGTGTTGAATCGAACTCCGAAATTCGTCTGACTTTGGGGTATTTATAGTTTCTGTCTGAGGGCTAGATGCGGCGCATAGGATAAGTAGATGCGGCGCATTGAATTAACTTCGCGTGGGGTCCAAGATTAATATATTCAGGAATATTCGTACACCGCCAGAAGATGCGGCGTAACTGCATTTCTCTATGCGGCGCATGTCCTTTGCCGTCTTGGATTATATCTTGTGAAATCTTGATAGTGATGCGCCGTATGTAATAAGTATGTTGCGGCGCATCTGGAGCAGAATGATCTTGATCTTGTACATTTCAGTAGACTCTTAACATCTTGCTTGTTTTTCTCCATAATTGGTCCAAAATCGCCAAGTTTCACATAATACTTGTTTTTACCTGAGAATTACAAAAGTAAACATTAACGTATCAATTCTCACAGATAATATAATAAAACAAGTCAAATAAATAGCATAAATGATGGTAATAAAATGTACTTATTTGAGTTCATCAAATATCCCCCCACTTGAACTTTACTTGTCCCCAAGTAAACCTTAGAATTAAACTTATGAAAATGTATCCTAAAAGATGTTAGGATTTATTTTTATATTTAAGCATGTATTTATTTTTTGTCATAATTGCACAACCAAATACTTAACGAGTTAGAATAAAATAAAATATTTTGATAAAAGCAAATCTAATCGTTTAACTGTCCAGTCGTGACGAATATTTTATCATAAGCTTGGCAAGTATACGCATCTCCTCCACTAAAGCCAAGGAATAACAAGTCTAAAGCGGTAAAAAGGGTTTGTAGGTTAAGGGTTAATCATTCTTCTTAATCTCTATCGATCTCAAATTCCAGAAAAGGCGACAAAATCACAAATACATGATCGAATCCACGAACACGATACTTGCAATTGCTCAAATCCTTAACTCGAATAGGCTAAAGATAGGACCAAGTAATCTTTACCAATAATATTATATCAAAAAGAGCGACAAAATCATAAATACATAGCCGAATCCACGACTACGATACTTAAGATTGCTCAAATCCCTAATCTCAATAAATCAAAGGTTTGGATAAAGAATAATATAGGGTATGGATAATATTTGGGATATAAATTGGTGTAAAATGAAAAATAAACAAAACAGATAAATTAAAAATCCTAAGTGTGGTAAATTACTTTCCCAACCATCCCATGAATAAGACTCATATCATTGAATAACTCACGCTTTAACACTTGAAACACACGCTTTAGGTAGACACGAATTATACTCAACAAGATCTCAATCAAAGAATAACCTTAGTTGGCGTTCCCATAACGGCCAACTCCCATTCAATCCATAAATATAATATATAACAAATAGTGGTGATATCGACCACTTAATACAAAACTTTACATAAGTTGGTTAAAATAAACTTCCAACTTTTCTTTCTTTTTCTTTTATTTTTTTTTATTTATTTTTTTATTTTTTATTTTTTTTTAAACTTTAAACATAAACATAGATGTGTAAAATTTCACCACATCACTATAACGATAACTCTGGATAATTTTTCCATACTTTTCATGACTTCAGAAATAACGGTAATAGTGAAAGTAGTAAACACACGAAAAATAAACTCAAAGATATACAATATTTACTTTCACTCTAATTGCATTGTGCAATTTTCCGACCTAACCATAGATAATGAATTACGCACGCGAACACAGGTAATGTAAGGAAACACACTTTGCCTAAAGCAATTAACCAACCACGGATTTTAATCTACAGGGTAGGCTAAGGTGTAAGGGTGTAACGAAACATTATAACAAAGGTGTAAGAAACGAAAGGAATGGCTCTGAGTGTTTTTCTAGGGGTATCTTACTCTAAAAGTGAGAGTAACAAAAGGTTTATACGGGGGTTAACTAACCAGTGTAGTTAGTTAATATCACATAACATATAAAGGCTATTTGGGTGTAATCCTAGAAATTTACCAATTTAGACAAGTCATTCCAATTATGCAGATAATACTTATTATGGTGGTCTCGAATAGTATACAAGCCAAGTTCTAAAGTTTACAAGTCACCGGCACACTCATAGATTTGTGAATTTTTGAAAAGTTCACAATTTTTGAAAATAACGTCATGTGTGCAGCTATGTAATTTAGACTTTAAACAAAAACATGCTAAAATTTTTTAATTTTGATATATTAAGCACATTTTAAGCATATTTTGAAAAAGTTTAGGACAAGTAAGTGTTCTAATTCTCCAATCCCCTCACTTAAGTTAAACAACGTCCTCGTTGTTTGTATCAAAGGTTAAAAACTGGAAAATAAAAGAATTAGAACAGAAAAACTCCCCTGAGATTTGCTCGGTATGATCCTCCATTATTCGTATAAGAGCAAAAATCAACTTCTTGTGGATTAGAACGTTTAAGCTTCATATTTTATGTATCCACAGGAAATACAGGAATCTATAATACCATCAAGACTTTAACACACTTAAGTTAAGAAAGTTCAAACTTGCATAATACATTAGTAGTTAGTAAAAATAAAATGTAAAAATTAAAACTGAAAATCATCAGGTCAGTCGATACGCCGTATCTTATGGCAGAAGATACGCCGTATCGAGCCTGGAATAAATACGAATCAGAATAGAAGATGCGTCGCATCCTTAACCAGGGATGCGCTGCATTAAAATACTGACAGAAAGTTTTAAAGTCAAAAATAAAAATGCAGAAAATAAAGTAAGATATGACCAGTGCAGGCGATGCGTCGCATCTTAGGATTGAGATGCACCGTATCTTCTGCAGGCCTGACTGACTCGACACAGAACCGAATAGTAAAAAAATTTCTCCGGGTTGTCTCCCGGTCAGCACTTGTCTTTATTCCAGAGTCTTCAAGTTAGACTCACGTTCAGCTCTTTATTTAGATCTATTGATCCCCACATGTCCGTGCACGATGTAGTTGCGAATTACTTCGTCACGAACATATTCCGGCCCCAATTCAAGTACACTTTTGTAGAATCCTTTCATCTTTTGGTACGGATACTCGATCCCTTTCTCAGCATCATTTTCATCTACAAAAAGAAATGGTGTAAATTTGTAACAAAATTTATTAGGGGCATGTTTAAACCTTGGGTGAGCATGAGGCATCATGTAAGTGATAACGTTGCTTCCACTTTTGAAAGGTGATCTTTCCTTTAAATCTTTTAGAATTAATTTCGACCTCTTTACAAAATGGTTTTCCAACGATCACGTCACCCATCTCAACATCACGATAAGCATCCATGTTTTCCACCACGGTGAAATCTGTAACAATAGTTAAATTTCCAACAAAAATAGGTACATTCATGAACATTCCAACTACGTTTTTCCCTCTATACTCAATTTTGTTTTTCATTATAGAATTATAAAAATCTTTTGACATCACATTAATTGGTAAAATAGGGAAAAAGTTGGCACTAACCTGTTTAAATCCTATCATGCAAGGAAATTGTAAATTATAAGCACAATCTACATGGATCTTTCTACCATAATCACAGAAACTAGGATATCCTTCAAATTCATCATAATTCTTAGTGTTGATCATATTGACTCTAGGTATATCCATAATTTCTCCTTCTTCAATTTCGGGTTCAGAATCCTCCATAAATTGATCATTAATTCCTAATGGTAGATTAAGATCATTTAATTCAATATAGTCTCCACTATAGGTCTCAAGTGATTCATTATTTACCAAGGTTTCTCCCATAAAACTAGCTTCTAGATCGAGGTCCATACGTTCTCTTAATCCTAGCACATAGACGCCTCTAATTATGCTTTTAGCAGGATCTTGGCACTTATAGACTAGTTTATTATTCCCTACCTTTAATGAGATTTTTCTCTTAAACACATCAATCTTAGCATGGGCGGTAGACAAGAAAGGTCTTCCAAGGATTAAAGGAATCTTAACATCCTCGGGCATATCTAATATAACAAAGTCTACAGGGAAAACAAACTTCTCAATCTTAACTAGCACATTTTTAGCAATCCCTTCAGGTCGTTTTACCGTTTTATCAGCCAATTCAATAAGCAACTTAGTTGGTGCTAATTTTCCTAGTCCTAGGGTAGTGAATGTTTTAAGGGGCATTACACTAACGCTAGCTCCTAAGTCAGCTAACACATTATTGAAAGATATATCATTAATTGAACAAGGTAAAGTAAAACTTCCTGGGTCCTTTTCTTTATGAGGCAAGGCATGTAAGTCTGTTGCAGAGCTCTCTTCTTTCATTGTAGCCTTGATCTCCTCTTCAATCTTCGTCTTCTCTTCGAGTAACCTCCTTAAACTAATTGAAGAATTAAAGAAAAATTCGGGCTTTGCAGCATAATTACCATTCATCAATCTTCTAGGTATGTTAGGTGTGACTTCCTCAGTGGTGCTTATGGCCTTGACATGATCTCTTGGTTGGTTTCAGTTGAGCTTGGTAAACTTCCGTATCCCCTTTCTTGAAGAACCTTGCTCATTTGTCCAATTTGTTGTTCCAATGCTTTGATCGAAGCTCCTTGATTTCTTGTAATAGTATCAGTTGAGGCTAGGATTTCTTTGATCATAGCAGTGTTCTCTTCATGTCTTTTTGCAGCATCGGCCATAATTTGTTTTAGAGTGTCATCCAAAGTCTGCCTCCTTTCTTGATAAGTGGGATTAAAGTTGTTCTTTTGATAGAATCCCGGAGTAGCTTCCCTAAATCTTCCTGAAGGTCGGAATGGTTGTCCAAATTGTGTGTAATATGCTTCTTCAAAAGTCTCACTTTCATTCTTATTAGGGCAATCTTTAGTGTAGTGAGGTCCTTCGCATTTTTCACATCCAACTTGGGCAGCATAAACTTTCTCATCACGCTTTTTCATCTCTCTACTAATTTTATCCAATTGAGCTTGAATAGTAGCAAACCCGTCAAAATTAGTGCTGCTCTTAGATCTAGTAGAGGTTCCGTCGTGCCATTTTTGAGAATGATCAGCAGCTTCTTGGATAGCTTTCCTAGCATTGGCTGCACTCATTTGAGGCACAGCTCCCTTAGCATCCAAGATTTGTCTAGTAGGCACGTCCAATCCTTGATAAAACAATATTATCTCCTGCATTTCACTTAGATAATGTTGAGGGCATTTCATCAATAGGTCTTTAAATCGTTCCCAAGCTTGATAAAGAGTTTCATCAGGCTCTTGCTTGAAACTGTTGATAGCCTCCATCTTTTTGGCAATTTTAGCAGGTGGACAATATCTTTTCAGGAATTTGCTCTTCAAATCTTCCCATGTTATGATTGAACTAGCAGGTTCATTCCTTAGCCACTTATTAGCAGCTCCTTTAAGCGAGATTGGAAAGATTCTTAGCATGAGTTGATCGTCAGAGACTCCTTCTGTAGTAAACAAATCTGCAATCTCGAGGACCTTTTCAACATGTTCATTAGCATCTTCATGTTCTGTTCCACTGAAAGCATTTTCTCTTAGCTCCTTGAGAAACTGACCCTTCAACTCAAAATTTGACTTTTCATCAAACTTTGGTCTAGCAACTCCTGAAGTGTAATCAGCACGGGTTTTATTCATGTATTCCTCCATAGTAGTGTTTTCCGCCATTGTTTCTGTTTCTACTTCCTCTTTCTCTTCAGAAAAATAATTAAGCTCGAATGAACTTGAAATTTCAAAGCTTTTTGTGTTGAAAAGCCTTTTAAGCGAATGTAGGGCTCGTTCAGGATCTTCGAAAGGTGTAATCAAGTTCTTAGTTGAACTCCTGGTCATGCACTTCCTGAAACTATCACAAAAGCATCAGTAGGGTATGTTCAAGAAAGTAATATATCAGAAAATTAACAACGAAAACGGAATACGAAAAATAAAAGTTACTGATATCAGCAGACGATGCGCCGTATCCAAAAAGTTGGATACGCCGTATCTTATAATCGTTAAAATTTAATCAGACTTTTATTCAGAAAATAGATACGCCGCTTAGAATTTTAGAATGCGCCGTATCGGTTTAATTTATCAAAAACCTATTATACTTATTAAAATTAAATGCGTCGTATTAACAAAAGTTAATGCGCCGTATTTTTGTTACGTTTCAAAATACAAGATTTTTGATTCAGAAGATGCGCCGTATCGACAAAAATCGATTCGTCGTATCTGTTTAATAATTCGAAAAGCTGTTTTTAATTTAAATAGACAATACGCCGTATCTGTGAAAACAGATACGTCATATGGCGTTATCGTTTAGAAAAATTTCTTATTAAAAACAGAATACGCCGTATCTAGGGGAAAGATGCGCCGTACTCGAATTTATTAAACGCGTTGTATTTTATAAGAATTAAACACAATACGCCGTATCTGTGAAAACAGATGCGCCGTATCGTTTGAATTAACACAGTACAACGATAGCAGTATGCAGAAAAAAAGAAAAAAAAATAAAAACAAAAAAAAGAAACAAGCAAAAAGAAACAAAAATTAAACACACAAAAACAGAAAATATGCAAATAATACAATGAATGCAAATTAACTAATATAAAACGGAGTTAGTGGTTAGAATTAAAAAAAAATTAAAACCTAATAAAAATACAAATCAAATTAACAAATAATAACAATTCACTCCCCGGCAACGGCGCCAAAAACTTGATGTGCGTGTGTATTGCTCTAATTTTTATAACCAGGGCAGCGGCTCCAAAGACTTGGTGCGCGTGTGATGTGTCGTTGTAGTTTTAGCAGTATTCAAGTTTTAAATTTATATTTAGCCGACTTATCAATAACACACACTTTAACGAGCAGTGTACCCGGTCAGTATGAATATAATGGTAAGTAGAGTGTCGATCACTAAGAGTGGAACGTATTATCTAGTTATTCTAATCAGTATTTTAATATCTTAAGTTAGCTATACAACCTAATCTAACGCAAGGGGGTTCAGCCTGAGAGACTGGCACGGTTTGGTTATGATTAAATAATAAACTAAACTAATAAGCACGAATCAGCGATTAGCACACACGTACACAGATAGATACTTGAGACAATAAGAAGACCTGTCCTGATAGTTAAGTAGCTTGTCACTTGTTTTATTGCTAGTTTTATATGAAGTGTATATAATTAACCCTTTCTCGTTGGCTCTAATCTTATCAGCGAGTAAACCCTTAATGATTACTTATGTCTATCCTACTTACCTTTCTTCCTACTTTTCTACAGACGATAGAATGCATAGGCGATAGAATAAATAGGCGAGGACAGAGGCATGGCGACCCGATCAATGCTCAGCTAGACACAGAGGTTATCAATGCACTAATAAAAGTCACCAAAGACATCAACATATAAACTTTAATTAATGGGAAAGCAATTTTAAGGGGTGCCCATGGTTTTTCGTAGTCACATGGAATCGGCCCATCAATCCTGATGAATTAAAGTGTACTGATACAATAAAACAAAACTACTTAATGAATTGAATACATGCAGGACCTTCTTACAGCTCTTGTATCTTCGTTTAGGGTGTGTCTTGTGCTGCTACTTCGTCTGAATTCGGCCTTAGGGTTTTGTGGTCTTCGGTCTTCTTGTGTTGAATCGAACTCCGAAATTCGTCTGACTTTGGGGTATTTATAGTTTCTGTCTGAGGGCTAGATGCGGCGCGTAGGATAAATAGATGCGGCGCATTGACTTAACTTCGCGTGAGGTCCAAGATTAATATATTCAGGAATATTCGTACACCGCCAGAAGATGCGGCGTAACTGCATTTCTCTATGCGGCGCATGTCCTTTGCCGTCTTGGATTATATCTTGTGAAATCTTGATAGTGATGCGCCGTATGTAATAAGTATCTTGCGGCGCATCTGGAGCAGAATGATCTTGATCTTGTACATTTCAGTAGACTCTTAACATCTTTCTTGTTTTACTTCATAATTGGTCCAAAATCGCCAAGTTTCACATAATACTTGTTTTTACCTGAGAATTAGAAAAGTAAACATTAACGTATCAATTCTCACAGATAATATAATAAAACAAGTCAAATAAATAGGATAAATAATGGTAATAAAATGTACTTATTTGAGTTCATCATTAGCAAAGGACACCTTGTCCTGATAAAGTAAAGTTTTATCTAAACTTTTACTTATCTTTGCTACCTTAAGACTCTTACTAGTCTTAGAACCATATTCCATGATTGGTTCTTGAAACTCAGCTAAACCTGTATGTGTTAGGTCAACACCTGGAGGTGAAGGAACACCTCTATATGGTGGAGGGACAGTTTTGTAACCTACACCTGAATTAGCTTTATCAACTACCTGAGCTTCCCAAATTTTATTCATTCCTTCTGAGGCATGTGCTAGAGTATCTATAGTTACCTTAACATTTTCTTTTTCAGTTTTGACTTCAGATAACTGTCTACTTTGATCATTAAGTAATTCATCTCTAAATGCTATTCCTCTTTTTAAAGCATTTAAGTCATCAGTAAACGTAGATTCATTCTTTTTATAATGTTGAATCTGTTTTTCTAAAACTCCTACACACCTCTTATGATTAGCTAAATTATGAAGAGCATCAATTAACTCTTCTCTAAAAGCATCAAATCTCTTTTTAATGTCTTCATAATTTTTAAGATTAGGACATGAATTAGTACAAGTAGGAATGGTATCTACCTCTGAATCAGAAGAAGCCATTAGAGCAAATTCAGTGGCCATAAGAGCAGCATTTGGTGGTGCATCCTCTTCAGTAGCCATAGAGCTCCAATCATATCCAATAACATCAATAGCCAGCATAGCCTTTGGCTCTTCCACTAGTACTTCCTTATTCCTCTCTTGCTTATACGAAGTGTTCCTATTATCTTGCTTCCTTGGGCTTCTACATTCTTTAGCAAAGTGTCCCAACCTATGACAGTTAAAACATTCTACTTTCTTCTTATCGAACCCAGCAGTATCATTACCATTTATGGTAATTTGCTTTCCAGTTTTCTGCCAAAACTTCTTAGCCCTCATGCTAAGTAAAGCAACTTGCCACTTAATATCCATCTCTTCCAAATCATCACCATCTACCTGCTCAAGGTCTTCATGATTTAGAGGAGAACCACTAGCTTGACTGGTTATAAAGGCATAAAATGTTGGATCTCCAAGTCCAGCAATATCCTTTTGTAAACTAGCAGAAGGACCACCATAAGTAACATTAGAAACACTTTCAACTTCATCTACCTCTTCTGTATGACTAACACTAGGAACTGATAAGAGTGCAGCATTCCCAGAACTAGTACCATAGTTTCCACCTCTCTTTAGACTTTGTTCAACAATTTTAAAGTTGTTGAACAAATCATTAAGCTTCATTGTTTCAATTTCTGGTTTGTTCATCCAGACAATAACATGAGTATGGAAATCAACAGGTAGACTTTTCAAGAACTTCATGTTGAGATCTTCCTTCTCAGTCTCAACACCCAACACAGCTAACTGACTAACAAGCTTGTGTAGTCTTGAAAATAGTTTATCAAGAGACTCATTACTAAAAGCAGTAAAGTTTTCAAATTGGTGCTTTAGTAAAGTCTTCTGTGTCTTTTTGGTAGTTTCATTACCACCAAACCATGCACAAATCTCTTCAAAAAGAGTTTTTGCATCAAGATATTTGCTAAAAGATAGCATCTGCTCACCAGGAATGGTCATAAGCAACAAGTTTCTTGCTTTCTGATCATTTCTCTTCTGTATCTTTTCATCATTGGAAACTGGTCCAGTATTTCTTTTTCTAACAGTTTTCCCTTCAACAAGAACATCTGAATAGCCTAAAGTGAAGGAATCACCATACTGAATTATGTCCCAAAGAGCATAATCTTGAACCATGAAATATTGCTCAACTCTCATCCTCCATAACTCAAACTCATTGGGTTTGATCATGGGCAACTTTACAGCAACATTTGTTTGAACATCTTGTACATCCATTTCTTGTTTCTTCTAAAAACAACAATATCAACCTGAGAATCTGCTCTGATACCACTTGCTAGGATCCTGGACACACGATTAAGGTGGTTAAACCTTGTAACTTTGTGTGTATGATATGTTGTGTTAAAATGATTAAGTGCGCGGAATTCACTCAACCAAACTTAGAAGGTTGTGTATGTTATGAAAATGGAATTGTTATGTTTGTTAGTTAGCAATGAACACATAAAGATTATCACCAAACGATTCAATATTATTAAAGATAATAATACGAGTGATCTTGAAATATCACTAGGGTTACAACCTTGAATCTTAAGTTTTTCTAACTTGTGATGTTTTTGTGTTTGTTCTTATCTAACAGATATATGTTCTTGCAAATAACATATGCATGAACTAACTCTTTCTATATTTTTCACTAATATCACAACTAAGATCTCTTTTATAGTCAAAAGATCTTTACATATTGCTTAAAGTCTTAGCCGACTTACTTTGTTAACTTATCCTTTTGAGTGTCAGTACATCAGATACAACATGTATCTATGTATACAACTTGTTAACTAAGCACATGAGGTAAGATATTATCTACCGTATATTGTTGACCAAAATACAATAAATATCTTTTCGATCTTATCTTCTCATCAGCAGAATGTTCACTATCAGCAGCAACGAGTTATCGCTATCAGCAGGAACAAGTTATCGTTATCAGCAGAATCAATCAGCAGAATGCTAAGCCTATCAGCAGAGTCATTTATCACTATCAGGAGAGTGAAATGTTCTATCAGCAGGAACCATTTGTACTAGCAGCAGAATTACACTTAGAGTATTTCTTGGATTAGAACCCGATATTAGACATCTTGAATATTTAATTCCCAACAAAAACCCATCTAAACTTACCCATCATCCTTTCCATATCATCATATGATCAAAACCCACTTAACCCATAAACTTTTACCTCAATAATCATTATGAACTCAAGATTAGAGTTACTTACTTGTGGGGATCATAACTAGGAAGGACTATGGACATTAGATCTTCATCTTCTTCTTCTTCTTCTTAAGCTACCACTAGTTTTTCCCTCCCTTTTTCTTCCCTCTAATAACCGGACCTCACACCTTATCTAAATAATATGGAAATATCTAAAATTTCCTAGATAAGGTTAGTTAGGTAGCACCTTTGGCCCCTTGGCACATTAAGCCCCTCAAGTCTCATTCCTTCTATTTTGGCCACATCACATTTTATAACATGTTTACAACTTAACAACTTTAGCCCTTTAGGTCTATTCCTTCCTATTTGTACCACATAATACTTTCTATTACCACATTACACATTCTTTGACTATCAGGTTTGACCACTACGCAACACTCGTTGACTAGCCAATCATGTAAGGCCTTTGGTCCACTTTCATCTAGGGTGGGGTACAAGTACACGGGAAACGGGTCTAACATCATCACAAATGACATTCGTAATGCTCCTTATTATCAGGAGTATTTGAATAAAGTGGCTGCGTATCAAGAGTATCTTGCTAATGAACTAGTTGGTGATGCTGGACCCCTGGCTCCTAAATCTCAGAAGTCAACCAAGCAAAGCCAGCCCAAACCCAAGAAGCATTAGGAGGCATCAACTACTGAAGATGCTCCGGGACGCACTAAGAAACCCAAGAGGGGTGATGTGAGTAAGAAACTGGGATCCAAGAAACCGAGAAAGTTGGTTGATGATGAAGTCCCTCTATATGAACCAACTCTACAAGATGAGGAGGATGATGTCCTTCAAAAGACATTGGAAGTTAGTGCTAAAGAATACGCATAATCAATGGGACGATCTACCAAAGGTGTGATCCTCAGAGAACCTGATACCGGAAGACTTCAACCAATGCCCGAAGTGGAAGGAAAAGGAAAAGGGATTGGCATTGTCGAACAGGTTGCTCAAACACTTCTGGATATCTACTATCCAGCATCCAAGTCAACTACCACAAAGTTAATCCTCAAGAAACGCGAATCCGAACCCTCTAAAACCATTGAATCTTCTGAAGCTGCAAGGGAAAATTCTTCGAGTTTAGAACTCAATCTAGACTCTAGTGATACCGAATCCGACGAGCTGGCAACTGAGGAGAAGAATGTTGGGATGAATGAGACACATACTGAAGATGATGCAGGACCTGAGCCCATCAAAGCTGAGAAAGAGATTCAAATTCAAGAAAAGGCAGTCACATCGGATCCTCCACTTGAATCACTGCATGATGAGTTCGTATCCACGGCATACCCAGGTGTCCAAGAAAATATAATGATGAGAATCGATGATCAGTCTCATTTGGAGGAACCCGTCAGCTCAATGGGTACCTTGTCATCTCTCAAGATTCTGGAACATGAACCTACATTTGGGGATCAGTTTATCTCTGACAAGCCTGCTGATGCGGAAACTGAGAAGCCAAATGATGAGATAGAGGTGGTGTCAATGGTGTCCGTCACTATTGAGCAAGACACATCTGCAGTCCCTACAATGGCAATCCCAATTCCAACAGTTAAACCAACCTCAGCAACTCACCTGTCTGCAGCTACTGCAACTGCTACAACAACCACCACCTCGAAAACTACCACTCCTACACCTCCATTCACCTTCCCAAGCTTAGAATCACAACTAGCTGAAGCTCTCAAGCGCATTGCTGATCTGGAAGGTCATAATCTACCTCAGATTGTCAAAAGTCACGGCTCTCGATTATCCAAGCTGGAAAAGCTCAACATTGACGAAAAGGTAACTATCGCTGTCGACGAACATGTAGCTGAAGCCGTGAGTCAGGCAATGGAAGCTCCATTGAGAGCACGCTTCAGAGATCTTCCCACCACTGATATGAAGGAGATCCTCCTACAGAGAATGTATGAGACAAATCTTGACCAAGGCCATGAGGATCACAGAAAATTATACGAAGCTTTGGAAAGATCAATTGACCCTGACAACTCTGATCAACTCATGGAGGACCTGGCTGAAACACGCAGAAAGAAAAAGAAGAGACAGGACAAACCCAAACCACAATCAGGGTCTCCACCACATCCACCTCCTCCTCCTCCATCAGGAGCATCTAGAGCTGCAGGCTCATCTGGAGAGTCTGGATCACACCAAGCACAACCACCACCTCATCCTCCCACATAATCTACTGAGAAAGATCAGTCGAAGCAGTCTACTGGTCGAAGCTCATCGAAGAATGTTTCATCTACTGGATATGCTGCTTGGACGACATTTGACACTAGATTCAAGCCTTCTGTCTCATCAATTCCTGAAGATTTTATTATGAATGAAGAATCAGCTATCAACGATCAAGATTCTTATTCAGATGATGATGAAGACACCGCAAATGCTCATATTCCCAAGGTTAATCTAAGGAACGACTGGTGGAAATCTTTCTCAGAGGATGACAGATCAGCAACTCTTGAGATTACTCCTATAGATGAGATGATGAAACATGGTGGAAGCCCACATCCAAAGATGACAGACCCCCAACACCTGAACCAGCTTGGTCCATCCCTTCATCTGATCCGCATGCTCTTGGTAACAACTGGGCTGATGCTATTGTGTCCAGTTATGTGCTTCCTCCGAAAAATTCACTTCTTGCACAAACTGGTGACATGGGAGCGTTTATAGACTGGTACTGTAAGAAGTAGGGCATCACCAAACTGACACCTAAAGACTTGGAAGGGCCAGCGTATGAGATTGTTAAAGCCTTTCATCCTGATGTGGTTCATCTTCAGTTCCAGATGGAAGAATGCCACAAGCTTCTGAATGATCAGGTTGATAAGGGAATTCTCAAGTACAATGTCAGCAAACCACTCCCTCTGGGTGGTCCACCTGGACAGGTCACCATCTAAACATACTTCTTCTTCAACAAAGATCTGGAGTATCTCAGGTTTGGCAGCAAGGAGCATAAACAAGCGTTGTCAATTACGAAGATGAAAGCTGCATATTATCCAGACATCGGGTTAGAGCAAATGGTGTCAGATCAGGTGTGGATTGAAGAAGAGTGCAAGTATGACATATCGGCTTCACATGGCATATCGCACTGGTGGTTCAAGAGACAGCAGTTCTACATCGAAAGACTCGCTGCTGAACGAGATCACAAAGCTGTACGATCTCGCATGCAGATCTTAAGTGTAGTCAGAGTTGAGATCTACTCAATATATGGATACGACCACCTAAAGAAGATTGTTCTTCGTCGAGCTGATCTCAAAGAGCATATCATTGCAGAAAGTGACTTCAAACACTTGCACCCTAGTGACTTTGAAGATTTGTACCTACTGAACCTTCAAGGTAAGCTGCACCACCTATCACCTCATGAAAAGAAGACTCTTGCCACTGCTGTCAATCTATTGACCAGGGGCCTAGTTATCAGACAACGGGTAGGGGACTTTCAACTTGGGATTGAGAGTTATCAGACGAAACTCAACCTTACGAGGCCTCGATGGGAAGCGAAGGACATGGAATTCAAGCACGACTACACAGTTCTTGAGTCTCCAAAGGCTGTGGTGTTCAGAGATAGGTATGGGGTTCAGATGATCATGCGGTTCGATGAAATCCACAAGTTCAGTTATGGTACTCTACAGCAGATTGAAGAAGCACTGGACTACAGGATCAAAGAGTACAAAATAAGAACGGCAAGACAAGGGCGGTATACTATGTTCTGGACAAAGAAAGATCTGGAAATGAACAATGAGTTCATCCGTGCCATTCGAAAACGATTGAAGACAAGGAGGATCTTCCGCAGTCTGGAGAGCTATGTTGGTGGACGTGTTCGAGAGGGTGATTACAGACTTCTACAGAGAACCGAATGAGAATATCTTCTCTGTAATAATTAGTCCTCTTTTGGTGTTGTGTAATTCAGTAATGTTGTGAACTTTGTACTATTTAAGTAAGTGATAAACATATGAGTTGTGTGTCGTCTTAACACCCCTCACCAGAATGAGGGGGAGTAGTAGAATGTTCCATTATCAGAATACATACTAAACCTGGCCACATTTTCTCCCATATTTTCTAAACTTATTTAAATCAACTGGGATCACAAAATCTCAAAAGGTTTGAAATTTCTGATCGAGGGAGAGAATGTGATTTAAATATGCAATCTGATAAAAATGTGATGTTTTGAACTTAAATGTAAGCTCTCCCATATGTGCTAAACTCTTTTGTATATCAATGCACATATTGAGGGGGAGCAAATGGTTTGTGGTGACAAAAGGAATGGTATCTTTGGTGGCATCTCATGTGAGCGCGGCTCAGACTTCACCAATGAATTGACGAAACAAAAACTGTCATTAATCGAAAGGACATGTCCTGGCCGGGTAATAATTTCAAGCTGGTCTAACCAGTGATGTAAGCGTGTCTCGAAGAGGACGTGTCTTAGTAGAGTGTTCCATTTTGAGAAACTTTCTGTGGACTTGACCAGGCCGGGTAATAATTTCAAGCTAGTCTAACTAGTGATGTAAGCGTGTCTCGAATCAGTCATGTTCACTGAAAGTGGATCAATTCAAAAAGTGCAATCTCTACCCAACATGTGCAAATTTATAATAAAAACATCTGAACACATGTTAAAGGGGAGTATTTGAAAAATATAAAACTCTCAAAGTATTAGCAAAATGTGTTTCATAATCAAAAACACTTTGAGAGATTTTTCAAGGATTTGGTTAACGGCAACATAGGATAGTCATGAAGTTATAAGGTGGCTAAGGTTAGGAAAACCGTCCTATGATCCACCAGAGCCGGAGGGATGTACCCAAGGATATTACCGAATAGTTAGTATTAGAAAGTCCTTAGGTATGATTATGAAAAAAGGAGTAATACAAGAAAGGAGAAAGAAGGGGTTGAAGAATTAAAAAGAAATGTAATGAGAAAGGGTGAAAAGAAATAGCCCTCCAATTATTCAACCTTAGGGCAGAAACTGGGTTCAATTCATATGTTACTGGTTGTTACTAAGGTGACGCCGGTATTGAAGACAAGACGTCATGGACCCAGTGACGCACTGCACTAAACCTTCTAGCCACTCAAGTTCTGTTAAAAGAACTTGTTTCATTCTCACGGGGAACCCTGGATAATCTATCAACTGCTCATTACGAGTTATGTTGATATTGAAATAGGAGACACTATTCCAGTCTCCGACTACCAAAAATGCACTTATCGAGTCTAGAGCCACGAGATGCATCATAAGATCTCATAGGAACACACGTTACTTCTACACTAGTTGTTCAACATTAAGGACACCAGTTGTAAATTTATGAGTCCTACGCAGATCTTAGCAATCTGCCAGAACATTTATAAGGGAACTTACAAATGTAATTCTCAGTGAATGAATGGAAATTCCTGCCAGGGTCAACATCAAACAGCCCTGAAAGCAGGTCACTTCGGTAATTCCTTGTGGATTACGCTTAGTGGTCGTGGCGGTTTCAAACGGTCTACAGTCGTGGAATGAACTCCAGCGACTCACCTAATCGTTGATGTACTTCGATAGATCTTGTAAACCCTCTCGGGGGTATCCGATTTAGGAATGGCCTTGGTAAGGATTAGAGAAAGTTTTCACACTATGCTGTTAACAATCTTGAAGTCCGAACCTGTAAGTACCGGATGTTTTATTGCTAACTGTCTTATATAGGAATCCCTGGCGGTTGCAGATGATTGCAGAAAAGATGCCAATTCATCACTGCATGCTCACACTTCGTCATCATAATCCAAGACATCATGATAAATGAAAGACTTTCAACACCGCTTCCGTTATTCTGATGCTGAATATCATGATCCAGAAAAGTGTGAGCATGCCGGTCCAATGATCATTTTTTCACAAGGATGCAACAGAACAAAGAGAACAACACATAAATTACCAAAACTGATGATGGCAATGAATCCTCAACCATCACTCTTACCAAAGGAACATTCATCAGAAGATCACAACTTAAATTACAAAGCTTACCAATTATGAAGAATCAAAGACTACGAGCTAAGAAATTAAAGTTCATTAGAATGCTAGAATTCAAATTGTAATTTCCAGGGTGACCTCCCTTAGGGGGAGATTGTTAGGAATATAAATATTCATATGAAAGACTCGGTCACCCCGAGTATCTATTAGCATTAAGTTAGCTCGTAGGCTTATTAGCATTAATTTAGTTATTTTAATACTAGCTTAGTCATAGTAATATTTGTGGAGTTGGGTCAGGTCTTTACCCATTGTCAGCTCACTCCATAGCCCATGTGGGGCGTATAATGTGTAACTATAAATACCCTTTCCCACCCAAGGGAAAGGGTTGGATGTTCATTTCACTTGAATCTAATACATTGAACTTTCTCTCACTAGAATATCCCATCCTCTCTCTTTATCTCTCTAGAATTCGGCCAACCCATAAATCCGACCTTGTGTTATGATATCCAATATCTTACACAAACTTTATCTTTTCTACACTAGGCTTAACTGTTTTTCTTTCAACCTTAGGTATAGACTCAACCTTATCCTCATCATCTGACTCCAAATCTTCAATAATTGGTGCATCAGAATACTTCCTATCAACTGTATACTTTTCCTCATTAGACTTAGCATTACTACTCTCACCTACAGACTGATTAGTAGACTCAATTAAACAAGACAATTCTTTTATAGGAGGCACAAATTTCCCTGTAATGGGAAGAGGAACTGCATTATTGCCTATGCCACTACCTTTCCTTATAAGTTGGTACTCTATTATCTTGTTTACTCCTTCACATGCATATTCAAGCCTATTTACTTTACATTGAAAGTTATCTTTTTCCTGTTGAGCTATATCTTTTTCTTTCTAAGCTACATCAATCCTTCTTCTAAGTTCTGTGATAAGCTCATCTCTTACATAAATCTCACTTTTTAAAACATTAATCTTTTCTAGTAACTCAGTTTCATTTGTTTTAAAGAATTCTAGTCTTTTCTATACAGACTCTTGACCTACTTTATAACCTAAACAAAGCAACTCAGACTTTCTTAAATCTTTTATTCGTTGATTATTTTGAGCTTTAAGTGACTCAACAATATCTAAGCAAGATTTATAAGAACAACCAGATTCATTAGATACCTCAGAGTCAGAGCTTGATGAGGAAGATGAATAAGCCATGAGTGCAAAGTTTGGTCCTTCTGCAGCTTGGTTACTCCAATCATATCCACCCAGACCATCACAAGACATCAAAGCTGTGGAATTAGTTGCTTCTACAGGGACAATTTTCCTTGAGCTTTCTCCATTCTTGTAGTCTTGGCTCCTTGGTTCCCTACATTCCCTAGCAAAGTGTCCCTTTCTGTGATAGTTGTAGCATTCAACCTTGGACTTATCAAATCCCATGTTGTCTTTCCCATTGAACTTGAGCTGTCTTCCAGTATTCTTTAATAATCTCCTTGCCCTCATTGTTAACATAGCCATCTGCCACTTCAGATCCATCTCCTCAAGATCATCTAGATGAATCTGTTCTAAGTCCTCATATATAATCTGAGGATTATTGGATTGACTAAACAGAAATGCAAAGATAACAGCATCACTCAAGTTCTCAATGTTTGTAGAACTAACATCATTAACATGAGTGCTAGCAGCAGTAACCCCATGTGCAGTAGTAACTGCTTCATTGGTACTGCTAGAGTTGTTTGAGGAGGACACAAAAGTCATGTTTTGTGAATTAGTACTTGAGCTAGTCCCTTTGACATCTGGTTCATAAACTTTAAGGTTGTTGTAAAGATCATCCAAGCTCAATGTGTCTAAATCATCCTTGTTTCTCCACACAACAACATGTATGCTTCATTCAGAGGATAGGCTTCTCAAAAACTTTTGATTCATATATTCCTGATAGATCACTTCACCCAACATCTCTAATTGACTTATAAGTTTTTGAAGTCGATCAAAGGTTTGATCTAGCATCTCAGAACCTTGAGCAGAAAAGTTTTCATATTGCTGTTTCAAAAGATTTTTCTTTGTCTTCTTAGTAGCAGCATTACCTCCAAACCTCTTTTTAATAGCTTCCATTAGAGACTTAACATCTTTAAGGGAGTGGAACTTCAATTGATGCTCATTAGGAATGGCAGGCCATCATCAACATACTTCTTGCCTTAACTTCAAGTCTTCTTTGAGCTTTTTCTTCAGCAGTTGTAAGAGGCACAACAATAGTAACACCTTCTGCAGATGTTGTTGTTTTAGGTTTTTCGTTTCCATTCTCAATGATATCCCATAGTTGGAAATCAATCATCTGAATGTACTGCTCAATTCTCATTCTCCAGATCTCATACTCATTAGCCTTGAGCATTGGAACCTTTGATGCAGTAACCATATGTGCAGAGTCTGAATCCATGTCTTCAGTAAGATCTAAACAATCTCGAGCTTAAACAGGTTCTTCATGATCACAACTTCTAGATCACAAGCTCTGATACCACTTGTTGATCCTAGTTATATACTTGATCGAATTTCCTTAGCTTGTAAAGGTTTAGTCATGCTAGGTAAACTAACACAACTAGTATAGAAACTTTGTTGAATTTACTAAGGTTTATGCGGAATCTAAACAATAGTATTAAGAAGAACAGTAACACAAGAATAAACAAACCAACAACTTCAATATTATTAATACGAATACTCTCTTAGTATTAGGGTTTACAACCTTGAAGCTATGAATAATACGTATATAACTCAATGCCTTAGGACCTCCTTTTATAGACTAAGGAGTCATAGTAGGCTTACAATTACTTTCTATACAAGATAAAGCTTTAAAGAATCTTTTATATACTTATCTAAACATTCTATACATATCTAACCGACTCTAATACTCCAGTAACACTAATAAACACTTAGCAGTACTAACTCTGTACTCTGACAGCATTAAGTCTTTAGCAGTTGTAACTTAGTACTAGTAGCACTAAGTTTTCTTCTAGCAGCATTAACTACTTAGTGTAGATTTCCTTGAAGTTCTCAGCAGTTATAATATACACTAGCAGTCTTAACCTTCATAAGCAGCAGTAACTCTATAACCAGCAGCAGTAATGACTTATAGCATTTTCCTTGTAATACCTGAGCAGTTTTAATCACATGAGCAGCATTAACACCTTGGAAGCTTTAATTCCCAACAATAGAGAAGTACATATCTATAGATATACAATTTAATTCTCGTCGTGATGGTGTATTTTTTGTAGCTTCAAGATTTACCGTTTGCAAGATATCTTGTTTTAAAACAAATGTGAAAAATGGTTTTTAACTAATTTCGATAAAAATTGGATGGCTAATATCGATTTATTAAAGATCTAAGATCATTTGAGGACAAAACATTTCTCACATACCAAGGGACCAATCATCACCCTCCATCTTCATTGATCCAATGGCCTGAGATTAAACACAATATTTACACTACAAGGGCATTTTCGTCAATATATAAACCATATCTTAAAACCGCCCCTCTTTTTTACACACACAAAATGTGTGTTTTTTCTCAGGCGACCTTACCTAACCTCCATAACCAAATTGAAACAATTCATCAAAATTATTAAACCCTCCCTCACGTTACAGTGACCACTAATCACCGCCCATTTTCACACACACACACACACTTAACTGTGTGCAGCAATGACGTCATCATTAACCCCAAACATATGGGACACCGTAACAGAATTAACAAACTCAGCTCAAAACAACGGCACAGATCCTTTAACCTGGTCAATTGAGCTCTCTTCTACACTAATATCAGCCGGTGAGTCAATTCCGTTGGTCGAGTTAGCCGAACTGCTCGTTTCGCATATCTGTTGGTCGAATAATGTGTCAATTGCCTGGAAGTTTCTCGAAAAAGCGGTTTCGAGTAGAGTCGTTCCGCCATTGCTTGTTCTCGCGCTTTTGTTGAGCAGGTTGTGCTTAATTTTGAGTTATTTGGTTGATGTTTATGTTGTTGATGTAATGTTAGGGCTAAAATGTTGATTGTTGAGTGAAATGCTTGTTTACGCGCTTTTGTTGAATAGGTTGCGTTGAATTATAGTGATTTTGTGTTGTTGATGTAATGTTAGGGCTAAATAATTGAATGAATGTTGCGTCTAGTTAGTTAGTATTAGTATGAGCAAGTTGCGTATAATTTGAGTATTTTGTGTTGTAATGTTAGGGCTAAATAGTTGATTGAATGCTGTGCTTGTAAGTTATAAGTAGTTAGTATTGTTATGAACATGTTTCGAGTGTTGTGAGTAGGATCCTTATGTGAATGCGCGTTTTCGCACTTTTCTTTTATTCATCCATTTCATCATCCTCTAAAGCTGATCGTTCAGTTGTGATTGATGTGTCAATATGATGCCGGTGAATGTGATACGTTGCATCTTGGGGCTTTACCTTATGCCATGAAACAGTTTGGACTTACTGCTCCTATTTATGCAACGGAGCCGGTTTATAGATTGGGACTATTAACTATGTATGATCACTTTCTTTCCCGCAAGGTAAAACATTGCTCTTTGAATTCTGTGTTTTGTTTTGCAGTGTGTTATATTTATCTTTGATGCACTACATGTGATATCATATCACATGTGATATCGTAATATCACATGTGATATCACATGTAAAAGGAAGGGACTGGTTGAAGCCATACGGGTTAGTTTTCGCTTATCTCGCTAGCTAAGTATCGTTCTTTGTATAGAAAAAACAGACTATTGCCAAGTTCCATTTTCGGCTAAACTATTGTTTCATTTACTTTTACATATATCATATCTTTGAATAGGCTTTCTTAGAGAAGCTCCAACGGGTGGATTAGGACTACATTGGTACCAATTAGACATCCACCCTGTGGCTATTGTAGAGCTATCAATGTAAGTTTTGTTTTAATTGAGCTTTAGTTCATATTGTTAGAAGTGTGAACTTCTTATTCTTTTAACGTCTATTTTCTGAAAGTGGGTTTCTTTATGCTACGCGATCTGCCAACATGAAGATGGTTGACTATTTATGTTTGAAGGTATACTTTAACCTTAATTAACAGATTTTATATTTCATTTTTGATAAACAGATTGCTCGCAAAGTGGGGGACACAGAAATGCCACGTCCATGGAGCCGGCACTCTCTCAAGAAACAAGAGCAGGGTAAAGAAAGATTGGTCAGATACAGACAATAAAGACGAGGATGATGATGGTGCTGATACTAAGGGGGATATGGAGGTAGATAATGATGACCATGGTATTAAGAAAAGCCATGATGTTCATCCTGAATCAGATGACTTGACTGAAAAACCGAACGAGACAGATGACGTGGACCAACCGTCATCAAGTGTGCAAGACGATGACGACGTTAAGAAAACTGGCCGTCTTTTTGTTCGTAATTTGCCATATACCGCTACGTATGTGCCTTACTTGATTTGTAATTCTATATGTTTCAAGATGATTTTCTTCGTGTGCTTTTAAAGTTCATTGACGACATAACCCCTTGTCTAATTCCAACCATGTTTGTATTTTCTGATGAATAACAGGGAAGATGATTTGCGGGAGCACTTCAGTAAGTTTGGCACTGTATCTCAAGCCCATCTGGTGGTTGATAAAGATACAAAGCGATCAAAGGGAATTACTTATATTCTCTATGCACAGACAGAATCTGCAGCTAGGTTTTAATATTTCTTGGCCCCATAGTTTTACTAGTTAATATATTACGTGTTTGTGTTTTAAGTGTCAAATGAGTAAGGTTTTGCTTATTGTTATTTTAAATTGATCTGTACAGGGCACTAGACGATCTTGACAATTCTATTTTTCAAGGCAGACTTCTGCACATTATGCCAGCGAAGCAGAAAATTGTTCCTGTGAAAAACGAGTAAGCATCTATTAAACTATCGTATCCGTTATTCTGTCTTTTAGATGGAGTGCTTGAGGAGGGGTTGTTACTTGAATGGTTGAATGCTTACCTGCAATATTCATTATCAGTTTTCTCACACATTAAATCATATCTTATCGGTTCAGTGATTTTGCCGTTCGATCAAAAAGTCTTAAGCAACAGAGGGAGGAAAACAGGAAGAAATCTGAACTTAGTGGAAATACAAGTGCATGGAACAGTCTATTTATAAGTGCAGATACGGTAAGATCCAAATCTATGTTGAAGCTTGGTTTTCCAAGCATTTCCTGATATTCAGTTATCTTGATGCTCATCACATTTTATTTCATTTTGTAATAGGCTGTTGAGAATGCTGCTAGGGATCTTGGCACAAGTAAAAGTGAACTACTAGACATTGAAGGCTCAGGTGTAGCTGTACGTCAAACATTAGCAGAAACACAAACAAGGGAAAAGACAAAAAAGGCTCTTGCAAATGCTGGTGTTAATGTAACTTCTTTATGGAATTATGCAACGAGTAAAACAACAGAGGGTATTAAAAGAAGCAACCATATTTTACTAGTTAAAAATCTTCCTTTTTGTTCGTCTGAAAGTGAACTGGCTACCATTTTTGGAAAATTTGGTAGTATTGACAAAATTATTTCATTTTCGGCTAAACTATTGTTTCATTTACTTTTACATATATCATATCTTTCAATAGGCTTTCTTAGAGAAGCTCCAATGGGTGGATTAGGATTACATTGGTACCAATTAGACATCCACCCTGTGGCTATTGTAGAGCTATCACATGTATTACAGTTATGGAGTGTATATGTGTGATATCACACATGTGATATCGTGATATCACCGGTGATATCACATGATATCACCTGTGATATCACATGTGTTTGAGCTTCTTCACCTGTGATATCACCTGTGCTATCACCTGTGATATCACATATCACCTGTGATATCACATATCACCTGTGATATCACATGTGATATCACCTGTGGTATCACATGTGATATCGTGATATCATCGGTGATATCACATGTGACATCACAGGTGTTTGAGCTTCTTCACATGGGATATCACCGGTGATAATGTATTACAGTTATGGAGTGTATATGTGTGATATCACATGTGATTTATCACATGTGATATCGTGATATCACCAGTGATAAAGCATGCCATCAAATGTGGATCAAATGTTGGATGGACATATGTAAGATCATACAAAAATACTATATGTTTCAGAATCTGTTTATAATTGATCCTTGACTTTCAGGAAATCGCACATGAGAAGAATCAAAAGTACAAGGAAGGGAAATCAGTCCTTGAACTGTTAGTACCCTAGTAGTGTTAATAGATTTAGGTCAAGGAAAAAAGCGAAATTTGATCAACGTTGATGTATGCATGATGCAGGGTTAAGCTTTCTGGTCCGGATGAAATCAATGACAGTGTTACTCTTGAAGCACAGGGCATACTGGATTACTTATTGAAGCTAAAACCCCGAAATTTATATAATCCAAAAAGACTAAAATACCCTCTGAATTTGAATTTTAAGAACCTATGAAAATTATGTAAGTAACATTAATTGTACTTAACCTAAGATGATTTATGACTTAAGTTATTTAATGAATTACATTACCAAATAAAAACTTTACATTATACATTTAAAATGTACAAAATAAAAATCCTTTCATCCAAGTTATACTAGTCGATATTTTATGTGTTATATGCCCCATATTTTCGGCCCAATTAAGGAGATAATCATGCACTTAATTTTGATTGATCACAAGCCCATTATAACATTGATCCATTCCTTAATTGTTCCAAAATCAAATCACGGTTTCCTCTAATCTTAATAACCGAAATTTTTTTTTCAACCCTAAACTCTCCCTCACATCAAATGTCGGCTGCCAATTTCTCTTCTCTTCATTCTTGTCATTCGATCCAAGCTAGGGCAAAAAGAAGAAGAAAAAAGAGGAGATCTTGTTCTTGTTCTTCGTTGGTCTTCAAGAGTATTGTGTATCATCCTTTTTCTTGTTTAATCTTGTTATGTTCAATCTATTCTTGATGTTTTTGTAGAGTTTTGATCACATAAAATAATGGAAACAAGATCCACATAAAATCATAGAATTATCAAAACCTAAATTCGTATGTGAATCGGACAGGAGTTTGCGGGATGAAATTAATCGATTTGGATATGTTAAGACCTGTGTTTATTAACCTAAATATGTGTTGGATCAACCTAAAATCGTTGGTGTTAAGGATTAATGAAATAGAATGACTAAAACCCTAAATTACACATATTTCTGTGATGACTGCTTCTGACCCAGAAAAATGTTCGACTTTGAACGCCTGTAAATAATTGTTAACGAAGTGTTTTTGGGTGTTTTAAGAGTCTAAAACTAAGTTCAATGAAATGGCTACCTGGGAAAATTTAGTTTGAAATTTTTAGAGGCTTGGAAGGTTACTTTTTGATTTTTAGAAAATTATGTGTCTGGTCGGATTTGTGAGTCTGGAAAATCAGTCCGGGTTTTTGATTTTTAATTTTCAAATCGTGTCGAGTTAGAAGGTTTCCTTTGAACTGGGTAATATATAAGATGTTTATTACTTCCTAGAATTTTTTTGGATTTTTGTGAATTTTTCTTAAAAGGTTTCTAACTAATAACTTTTCGTATAGTAAAATCAGTCAGAAATCTGGACGAGTTGGTTTAGGTGAATTTTAATCCATAGTTATGCTACTAAATAAAATCTGGAAAAATTTGGTAAAATACTTAAGACATGTGGACATCTCTGGGAATTTTTGGATAATTTATTACTGAGTTCTTGTATGGTTTATGAGTTATATAAAACCTAACAATTTCGTATATAAAACTGTGAGAAGTTATAAAAGGGTAAAATTGTAAACTAAAGGGTGTGATGTGTTTATTGTGTAACCTAAAGGGTGTAAATGGATATTTGGCTAAAACCAAAGGTCATGACTTGTAAAATCTGTAACTTGATGATATTTTCATATTATACCCTAAACTTATGCTAATTACCTAATGAACCCTAAATTATGAAAACTACTATATGAACACTAAAACTTTGTAAAAGACATTAAGAATCTTGAACTATGAATATGATCATCTATAATACTTTGAATTAGCATACGGGAATGATATAACATAAAGTCACCTAATATGGAATGAGAACAAGAATGAAACCTTACGGTCCTATGAACTTATAAGAGAACTTGTGCTTATTTGTAGATCGGGTGAAGAGGGAGTGATCTCCTACTTGATTTGATTTTCATTTCTTGCTTGCGTATTTCGTTAAGGTACAGATATTCTGCTTCTTTATTAAGAGGCCTTCATTCTCTCATTATGATTCATATTAGGGTCCCCTATACCATTGCTATGTTCCCTTCATTCATGAACTCCGATCTTTTGAATCATCATGATATTGAACCTTTTATGATTATGAGCCTTTCATGCATGAACCTTTAATTATGAACCCTTGACTATGAACCTTGCTTATGAACCTTTGCTTATGAACCTTGCTTATGAACCTTGCTTATAAACCTTTGCTTATGAACCTTGCTTATGAACCATGATTATAAACCACGATTATGAACTTATGAAACATGATTTTGACCTATGCAAGTAAACTAAAACATGATTCATGATACTTGACCTTTACCCTCAGTTTGATACTACGAGCCACTCACTAGGCATGAGGGTTTCATGTCCATGTCAGTCGATGCACCGATGGCATGACTCTAGGGCAGGAGAGTGATGACCTGTCCCGTCCCTGCACGTTTATGTTTATGATTCATGTTTATGTAGAGGCAGATTATGGCCACCGGGGGCGTATGGATGCATCCTAGATTTGTTCATGTTCATGTTATGTTATGTTATTCATGGTGACTGATGGTGTGTGCGATACACGTCTTTCACACTCCGGGAGCTAGCTACTCCAACCCATGATTGAGGACACCCCTCATATTTACAGGATACCCATGATTGAGGACACCCCTCATATTTACAGGATACTAAGAGGTCTCCCCTCTATATGTTTATGATTATGATTATGGTTATGATTTCATGTTATGGGCTCGTAGTGGATTACTGACCTTTCTTTACCATGCACCTTTGTCCTTTCCCTTATGATACCATGTATTCTTACCATGTATTCTTACCATGTATTCATGCTTCCACTCTCATTTACTCATGTATTATTCATTATATTACTGCTTGTTACGTTATATCTGTTCACTGAGCTCTTGTAGCTCAGCCGCATTTCTTTTCTGCGGCAGGTCTTAGTTGGGAGCTGGGTAAGAGTGAAGAGACTTTGGACATAGAAGACTTTGAGTAGAAGCCATTAGAAAGATTGTATTTGTATACTTAGTGTTAGCTTTTGATTTCCCTTTGTAACCTGGTGTATTTCAAGACTTCAGTTGTAACCTTTGAGAATCTTTGTATTACTATTGATTGTATGCTTTGTTTAATCTGATATGAAACCATTAGTGTGATACTTCTACCCTTGCCGGGTTGGGGTGTTACACTTATTGAAGCAAAAACATCAGGTTGAATTGGCTCGAATGGATCACCACCCCTAGAGTGGCTTGCACCGTTTAACTTATTAAACGGACATTTTTTATCAGTAAAATCATAATAATCTCTTTCTTTATGCAGACATTTTTTAAATGGACTTCAGCAAATAAATTCAATATTTGAGCAAACAAGCTAATGAGATTTAGCAAAAGTCACAATGTTGGTAGACTAAAATTCTTCACTTGTGACTTTGTGGATTCCACATAACAATTTGTAGAAAGTCAGTACTTAGACATGACATTTTTTTGTAGAATCAAGCAAGCAAACAAGCAACTTGTGTCTTTTTTCCGAAAGCTATATTTAGTTTCACAATGTAGCTAACTGTGACACAATTTTGCAAAATATAAGAGAATCATTCAACTGAATCAATAGTACTAGTATTGATAAAAGATAATAGTAAAGCTTACACAAGTCATCATTTTAACAAACAAAACACATCAAAATTTGGTTCCATGACTTCCAGAATAAGAAAGAAGCAAAATCTATAAAGCTGATCACAATAAAACTTAAGCTGCTCCCTTTCCCTTCTTCTTCTGGAGCTTCTTCATGTAGAACTCAAGCTCCTTACCCTCCAAGATGTATCTGCAAACATACAAAACAGAAACAATAAGAATCCTGAAAAAGTTGACTTAAAAGCTACAACTAGAAACGCCTAGTTAAAATCATGGTGAACAAGTGAATTCAGGTTATGTTTTCTCAGTAACCAGTCAAATGAATAGAAAATAGTCACAAATAGTCCACAATTCGATAGTGTACTTCTAAACAAAAAAATATTATTGCAAATGCACAATTTTTGTAATCCTAATTGATCATACATTTATTTGAAGTTTTAAATAAAATGTGATCAACCCGACAAATTTCCAACTCCTACCAACAAATACTCATTTTGGCTTGCATGACTAGTTTTAACAAAAACTCATTAGTAAACAATGTATGCGGTGAGATCTTTATAAATGATGAGCATAAGAAATAAACTTAGGGACTGACAATTGCATATACATAAACGAATGGAAGTTGTAATCCTAGTTGATCATACATTTATTTGACAAGACACATACCCATCAGCACGACCGCACTGGCCAGGGCATGATGAAATGGCAGCCAAGAGACGACCACCTGAGAATTGCTCCTCAACATGGGGGTCAAGCTTGCACTCTTCTTGACGTTTCTCAATTTTCCTCACAACATGGTTGCTCTTCTTGGCCTCCTCAGGAGCAGCCTCTGCCTCCTACAAACAAACAACCGTATACAAAACGTAAACACAAGAAACCTCAAATATGTTGCTTATACTACAGCTAATTACATATAGTCAAACATTAGTAGATGCAAATTGTTTCCAAAAACATTTAGCAATCCTGCTTTTAAGTTGCTTTTTTAGTGAGTCAGTGACGATGTATTCTATAATTTTAATTACCGCATAGCAAATTAAACTGCAAGAGATGATATACGTGAAAAAGATATACCTCTCCCTCTTTCTTTGTAGCACCAGCTACTGCCTTTTTCTTGCGACCAAGATCCTTATCATAATGCTAGAGGTACCATTGTTTGTAGGGAGCAGCATCAACCTGAACAATAGCACCCTTCACCAGAGTCTGGGTTCTGACCAACTCATTGTTTGAAGCATTGTAAACCACATCCAAGATACGTGTCTTTCGGGTAACAGCTTCACTTCCCCAAGAGAAGTTACCAGTATCTAACCTCAGTGCACGCCACTTAACATTTCCACCATGAACACGAACCCTTCTAACAGTCTTGTTGCTGGAAATTTTGGTGTTAGCTGGCTGCCTTCCGAGCTCGTACCTGGAATAAATTACAATAATTACAGTCAGTGAGTTAAAATATTCACTTAAAGTATAATATTGTTCAAATGGCTAGATGAATAAAACTCAAAACAAGAAAATAACAACTATCATGTGCAAAATCAAGTATTGACAATTCACTGTCTAATCATTTCATATCACCCTTCAAAAAGTAAAACTTCTAAACTAAATCCACGCATTATATCACATTCCAATCCCGAAACACCTGTGATATCACAGGTGATATCGCCGGTGATATCACGATATCACATGTGATATCACATGTGATATCACACATATACACTCCATAACTGTAATACATGTGATATCACTGGTGATATCCCATGTGAAGAAGCTCAAACACTTGTGATATCACATGTGATATCACAGGTATGTGATATCACAGGTGATATCACCGGTGATATCACGATATCATAGGTGATATCACCTGTGATATCACAGGTGATATGTGATATCACAGGTGATATCACATGTGACATATGTGATATCACCTGTGATATCACAGGTGATATCACCGGTGATATCACATGGTGATATCAGAGATGATAGCACAGGTGATAGCACATGTGACCACTCCACTAATGGATTGTTCAGGAGTTGGTGATTTTATAGACACTAAATCTGAACCCTCATCGTTAGCATGACTACTTGTATTGACACATAAAGAAGACATATCAGAACACAAATTTAGCATCTGCCCTTCTGTAACTGAGTTCACATCTACATCTTTATCTGAACCTGAATTACAAGACCTTCCAACAATATCTACAAAAGTTGTGTGTTTGGATGATTTAACTATTCTATCCTTGTGATCACCGGAAGCTACTGCAGCATAGGCTACATCCTGAACAATGAGAAAGAAACAAATTGTTATAATTCAGTACAATAGATTAGGTATTTGGACATCTGGATATGATGCAAGAAACTTGGTTACACTAATAGAATTTAGTTTGTTCCAATATAAATGAACAACTGATTTTTGCCAGTCTGAACGAATTAACAGAAAGTATCTTACCTTCAAGCCACTGCTAAAAACAGGTTCCTCAAACGAAGGAGCACTGCGACTATTTAAGTGATCATCTACCGGTGATGGTAACATACTTCCTGAGCGTTTATGCAAATATTGGGCTGCACCAACAATTTCCTGAACTCTATTCCTGAAATATGAAAATTTAATTAAGATGTTTAACTAAATGCCAACACATAGTCACTATTATACTATAATAAGACACTAGTGGAAATCAAACTTTCGCATGTAATACCTAGTATGAACTGCAGCTATTTCATCTTTGCCAAAACTATCTTCTTCGGCGCCAATACTATGCAAATATAAACAAGCAACATTGTTGCAGGGCTGATCAACAAAAAAAGATTGCTTTGCTACTTTTCATAGAGCGCTCGTCACAGGGTTTATATATCACATATAAGATGAATTCACTGTTCAAATGGTGTAACACGTACATGCTCTAATATACAGAAACAGCTTATTAAACCACAATGCAAAAGTTATCAGCTTATTTTAAATAAGTAAAAACACTTCCTATCAATCTTTTCACCTGTAGTTATTCGGAAAATGTGGCCATCTTGACGGATCACGTCTCGACAACGGAAACGTATGATGATCAAAATAATCTCTCCAATCCAACACACCATCATCAGCAACCAACATCTTACTCCCATACCCTTGAGAAGCAGCTGAACCAGCCTCACACCCATACTTTGGGCAGACTCGATAATGTTCAAAGAAGTAGAAGACTCAGAGCTGCCACTAGCCTTTGCAATAACTGCAATTCAATAACTGCAACTCGACCTTGTTATCCTGCACTCAAGTGATGGTAAAAATTGGATTACTTCCTACATTTGACTATTAAAGGGTCAAAAAATAATACTATTAACGGCCTCTATTAACCGTATCAAAAGACTTGTAATGAAGACATCTTGGAGATAAAAAACTAACGAGGCTGTCGCAATTTTTGAAATGAAAACTGCTAGATTTGAATCGTTAAAGTCAAAAGATATGTAAGAAAAGAGTAAGCGAGTGTTTGGATGCACATCTAAAGTGATTATTCAGTTCAGAGTAAAAGCACAAGTATGATTATCAGATTTTCCATTATATTGCACAAATCCGATATATCAGCACAACAACTAATCGCAGTAACAAGCGTCACAACAGTTGGTCTAACCCCACTCCCCGCCATCTCCTCACACAATCCCAAACACTCTTCCGCACACCCATTCTGTCCATACCCTTTCGGCTTATGTGACATGTGATATGTGATATCACATGTGATATCACCTGTGATATCACAGGTGATATGTGATATATAAAAGCATTTTATTGCATCTCACATTGATGATCAGAAACTGCTTATTATAACTCAAAATAAGCAAACTCCTAAATAACCTTTGTATGTAAACAAGCCAGGTCAACGAAAACATAAATATCTATTTAAACAAGCGAATATACATCATGCTAGCACCACATATCCAACGATCTACCTACAATCGCTATTTAAGCGCATTGAAATTAGCAGCTTAATTTAAGCAGATAAACAATCATCTACCTAGAATCGCTATTTAATTCCATAATTCTCAAATAAGCACGCAGCTTCCTATTTTACCTCAAATAAGCAATCTAACAACTTCCTAAAAAGCCTTTGTGAATGAAAACACCAATACCTATTCAAATCACACAATCCACATCATCCTAACAATACATAACTTGTGAATGAAATCGAAAGAAAAAGCAAAAAAAAAAAAAAAAAAAAAAAAAAAAAAAAAAACAAAAAAACAAAAAACAAACTTATAAGCATAAACAGCACCTTCAATCGGAGGTGTTTCCTTCATCCTTGCCGGAGATTCCATTTTTTCCGTTGAATTGATGAATTGATGAAATCGGATTGTAATTCCAATTTTTTCCGATGAAATTGATGAATTGATGAATTGATGAAATCGGATTGTGATTCCATTTTTTCCGATGATCGGTTTTTTTTTGTTGAGTAGTGTGTGTTTTTAGTGTGTGTTAGGTGAGAAAAATTATGAATCCAAGTGAGCTGTAGGTGGTGGGTGGTGGGATGTGTTTTGTTGTAATTTTACTAATTTGCCCCTTTGTGTATTTTTTTAAATAGCAAGTAGATGATCTCAGCCATTGATCAAATCTAAATCAATGGATGGGAGTTGTCCCTTGGTATGTGAGGAACTCCACTCTTTATTAAATATATGATAAATAAAAGATTTATATTAATATCAACTCTCGCATGATATAGATATTAAATTTAACAAGATTTTGGTATCCCTCAAAAGTATATCAAGTACACAATTACACAAAAAAATCAATAATCTCAATACCTTTTTTAACACACCTTTTCTAACACAGAACTAAGGGTGGTGGCAACCATCACTACAAAAAAAACCCATACCTCCCAACCCACCAATAATATCATTTCACCTCACTTACACTTTTTCCATACCTCCCAACCCCTTTTTAGTGGCAACCATCATTTTTTTCATACCTCCCAAACCACCAACTTTTTTTTTTTTTTTTTTTTTTTTTTTCATAAATAAGTAATTTAATAAAAACATAATATTTCATTAATAATTAAAATAAAAATACATAATACTTTAAAAAGAAAATTACACAATACTTAATAATTAAAATAAAAATACATAATACTTTAAAAAAAACATAATTATTCTAAAAATCCGTAGGCCATCCATATTTCTCCGCGATCTCACGTTTTTTAGCAATAGTGAAATCTCGCATAGCCTGATTGGTTATGTGATCATGCGGTTCGTTAAAGAACTTCAAGGCCCGAAACATTTGCTTTTCTTTAACACTCTCGAGTTGTGCCGACATCAACTGTTCGGCCAATGCATCATTTGCACGTTTTTTTTTCCATCTCCTCCTCCAACATTTGTGTTTTTTTTGACGTGTACGCCTCGAATTGTTCAACAACACTATTCTTTGTCGATGCCTCGCTAACGGTCTTTTTCCCTTTTCTTTTCCTTGTGGGAGTTGTGTCGTCATTTAGATCGGGAATAACAGTATCGACATGCTCATTGCTTCCCGACTCGTAGTAAGTAGATTCCGACGACTTTCTTCGTTTGTCGGAATTAGATGCCGAAGATGTTTGAACAAAGCATGGTTGTTCCAACCATTTCGGTTCTCCCCTAACAACCTCCCATGCATCAATATGAGTAAAAGATTTGCCTTTATTTTTCTTATTATAATCGGCCAAGGCATTTTTCAATTCATCAACATCGCCACATCCACTCTCCCGAATACGCTTCTACAAGTATACAAAAGTATATAAATTAACAAAAGTATATAAATTAACAAAAGTATATAAATTAAAAAAAGTATATAAATTAAAAAATTACTTGTTGGATGTATAGCCCGTTAAAGACACCCATGGCGGCATTCATAGTTGTCCACTTCGTGTTCAAGGAATGATGAGATCGGGTAATACCTTTCACGTTTTGAGTGAAATGTTCGGTAATTCTCTCCCAAAATTTTTCTCTACGTTGTGAATTCCCGACTTTTCGACATGTCGAGACATAAACCCACGCTTTTGCCAACGC
This sequence comes from Artemisia tridentata subsp. tridentata, assembly GCA_021014915.2. Lineage (NCBI taxonomy): Eukaryota > Viridiplantae > Streptophyta > Magnoliopsida > Asterales > Asteraceae > Artemisia > Artemisia tridentata. The sequence goes on from CP139505.1 coordinate 88,094,162, forward strand.
AACCTCTTGGGCCGTCGTCCAAGCCACTTTATCCGCCTTAGTTCTTACTTTCACAACTTGAACATCTTCATCTATATAAAAAATAATAACGTATAAAAAAAAAAAAAAAAAAAAAAAAAAAAAAAAATTAACGTATAAAAAAAAAAGTTAACGTATAAAAAAAATTACCGGCTTGAGTTTGTTGTTGCGTTTCGGGGACAGACTCAATCTCTTCTTCATCATCATCATATAGAGGTAGTTCGCGCTCAACACTAGGCTCACGATGTGAAGGACCTTCACGGTACTCACCAAACGGGTTGAACTCATTTGTCATAATTACGTTATATTGACTTGGATTCAACGGTGGTGGGGGTCGTGCATAATATTGTTCTTGAAAGAATTGTGGTTGAACCGGTGGTGGAGGTTGGGGATAGTAGGGCGATTGAGGGTATTGTTGATTTGCAACTTGCGGACGAAAATGTTGTCCACGAACGCCACGAGCACGACCTCTTGAGCTAGATTTTCTTTGATCCATGCTACACTTATTTTTAAGATATAGAGATGATTTAAAGATTATATAGTATGATATAGTTTGAGTATAAAATAGAGTGTGATATAGTTTAGTATTTATAGGAAATTTTTTTTTTTGTTCCAAGCTAACGTTCGGATTTTTAATCCTCCAACGTTCCAATTTGCTTTTCAACGTTCGAATTTCTTCCCAAACCGCCCAAGTGATCTTCCCCGTTGAACCAAACCGCCGACCCAAACCGCTGGGGTGGCGGCGGTGTTCCCCGGCGGTTTGGGGCAAACCGTTGGCTTCCCCGCTGTGGCTGCCACTACCACAGAACTAACCACACTTCTAGTATTAATAATTTAATACTCATTAGTTAAAATATAAGTCTAGTTAAATAAATATTTATTATTAGACAGGTCTAGTTAGGTTTCTTTAGATATTATAGATAAGGTTCATTAGTTATTTTTTTACCTTCTTTTTTTCCACTTTTATCTTTTACTCAATAAAACAAAAAAATATTCTTATCAACCAGACCAAGTTCCGTCTAAACCCGAATACATTTAGACCAATATTCATAAAAAAATACTCATATAAACTCGTGACCCGACCCGACCTATCTATCTCGCACCTATACACAATTCCATCAACTCATCAAGTAAAAAAGGAAAGTTATCACTCATCAACAAAAAAGCACTCGTAGAAAACTAAAGTAAAGAAAATATATACTCCGTAATATTAAATAGAAATTTAACCATAGTTACTTCATAAAGAAGCACCACCACAGTCCCAAAAGCAACTTCTTTTCCTCCATCTTTTTCATTTTCACACACACTAAAAACACACACACATTTTGATCCAATGGACTCACTTCCGTTAGGTTTCCGTTTCCGTCCAACTGACGAAGAGCTTATCAACTATTATCTGCGTCAAAAAATTAACGGCCGTCATTCAGACGTTCGTATCATTCCTGAAATTGATGTTTGTAAATTAGAACCTTGGGATCTTCCTGGTATATATATATTTTTATATATATATTCACTTTGTGTGTTTTATAGTTTTATGTGTAAATATATTGACTTTGACTTAATTTAGAATATGGAATTTATGCTTCTTATAAATATATATACGTAGTATATATTATTATGTCACTAGAATTTTTATTCATGATGGGTGTTTGTAATAAGTGAGATGAAGTTAAGATTATATTTTTCACGGTTGTATTTAAGCGAGAACTTTCTATAAATGGAATTAATTCAGCAAAATGATTGTTTTTCACACAAAATAAGCAAATCCAAACGCTATTTGCCGACTTGTTTGCTAATTTTTAAGTACTTATATATAAGCAGAAAAATAAGCAGTTCCTGATACGTGGGTAAATGAGTTGCGTATTTGAGGTGATATTGAGACCATCTTTTCACCGTAGTATTTAACTGAAAACTTTCTATAAATGGATTTGATTTGAATTTTCCGACAAATGATTATTTTTCGCGTATTATTCCATTTTTGTTACAAAATAAGCATTTCTAAAACACTATTTGCTGAATTGTTTGCTAAATTTAAGCAGTTTATAAGTACTGATATACAAGCAGAAAAATAAGCAGTTCCAACTGCTTATTTTTATTGTCTTATGTTTCTGCTTATAAATTAGCAAACATTTCAGCAAATAGTGTTTCGATTTGCTAATTTTGTACTAAAAATGGAATAATACTCGAAAAATAATCATTTGTTTGAAAATTTGAATGAATTCCATTTATAGAAAGTTTTTGGTTAAATACTATGGTGAAAAGATGATCTCAATACCATCTCAAATGTGCAACTCCTTACCCACGTATCAGAAACTGCTTATTTTACACCAAAATAAGTAGATAAGCTATAAAAATAAGCAATCTCAGACACCCCCTAGAATGATTCTATTTACCTTATGGTAGCTTTTAGAACATATTTGATGCTAGTTTAAATATGTTTGTGTTTGTATAATGAATGTGATATTGTAATGTGTAGAGCAATCGGTTATAAAGTCGGATGATCCGGAGTGGTTTTTCTTTTGTCCACGAGATAGGAAGTATCCGAATGGGCATAGGTCGAACCGTGCTACTAGTGCTGGTTATTGGAAGGCTACAGGGAAAGATAGGACTATTAAGAGTAGGGGTCGGTCGGATGTTAAGATTATCGGGATGAAGAAGACATTAGTGTTTTATAGGGGACGGGCACCGAAGGGTGAGCGGACCCATTGGATTATGCATGAGTATCGTGCTTTGGAGAAAGATCTTGATGGGACTAATCCCGGTCAGGTAAATGACGTGTGAATTTGAACATATGTTTATGCCTATATGGCTTTTAGACAATTATCTTAAAAGATGCAAGACTGTTTTGTGTTGTTGTGTCGTTAGGCATTCCTTTATAAGTTAGTGTTTGATGGTACAAAAAAGTTAGATCGTTTAATTAATGGCATGCTTATAGTTGCTAAATTTTAGTTCCAACTTAGTTGACTATTGTTATCACTCTGATATTAGATATGTATTTCACTGTTAGTGAACGTCACTCTTGCAAGAATTGTTTTGTGCCAGTAAGGCAGTAATTGTTTTGGGTATGCAAGATATCTATGAATGTGGACTTTCAAAAGTATACTCATCTCATTTGTTGTTGCAGTTAAATGCTACTCGATCCAAATGTTGACTTAAAGCCACAAGAAATATCTCAAATTTCTTGATGTGGCTCATAATATGCCATCATACCGTTCTCGATGGGTGGTAGGCATTATAGAGTAAAACGCAAACCCAAATAATGGAACTTATCATTTGTTTTGCTGACTGAAAGTCCTTAACCTGGTCCATAGATACATGGATAGTCAAAATGGAGTATCAGTTGCCCATGAAATGCTTTTGTACATTATGCCAATCAAGTTCTATTTGTTTGATACAGTTTTGAAAGATTTGCTTCTTTGGCTGTATCAATGATAGACAGATTCATACTCTATATAATCACATCAAATTTCAAGCAACTCGTTTCGTTTTATGCTATGGGTCATTTTAACATAGGACGTGGACTTTGACTAACCACATTATGGTTATATGTTTCTGTCTTTATTTTTCTGTTTAATATTCCAATAGTTAACCAAAAAGTAGATATTTATTTTGCAAGTATCTTAAGCATGTCTTGATTTACGTTCATGTCATACAGGCTGCATATGTTCTTTGTCGTTTGTTTAGAAAGACAGAAGAAACCATTGATGCTCCCAAGTATGATGAAGCAGAACCATCTAGTTTTTCTCCTACCGCACAGAAGTCAGAAGACGCATCACTTGATTTGGTAGAAGGACCATCAATTCATGATGCACAAACAGATGAAACTGAGAGGTGGTTGACTGACACTGATGATAACTCGACACATAACGCCATTGTTTCTTCTGAACCCATGATTAATAATGTAGACAAAACCATAGCAGAACCACCTGATTTTGGGGCGTCTCTAGATCTGAGATTTGCGAATGATTTTGGTAATGATAACAATGGGCAAGAATTTCAGGACGGGACCTCTGAACCGGATGTGGCTCTTTCAGAGTTGTTGTCTCTTATACAAAACAACAATGAGTGTTGCTTTAAAGAGATGTATAGTCAAATGAGCACAACTGTCAGAACTGAAACACCAATATCTGGCCCAGTTCAGACACATATATCTGCATCTGTTGTGGGTTCATCGTCTAAAATGGAGAATGATTTGGAACCATCAACAAGTGGGACTAATGTTCCTGATATCGGAAGCTCCTCAAGGGATCGGCCCGATATCAAGTTCCGGACACGTCAACTTCAAGTTGACCAGAATTCCGAGAATTTTATGGGCCAAGGTACTGCTTCTAGAAGACTCCATCTACTGATTGAATCTTCATCTGGCTCGGCTGGTCACGCTGATGATCTAAAAGAAACAAGTTCAACAGCTTCTGAGGTAAGGTTCTTAAAGTTAAAAACTGTGCCGCAAGTCATTATTTTCTTGTTATTCATATGGTCTATTGTTTTGGTTTTATTAGGTTTGTGACAACTTTGAAGACTCTACGACTCGTGAAGCGTCTAAAGACCCTGCTCAAGGAGATGATCAACGGCTTAGATTGCAGATGAAACCGTCAATGTTGGTGAAGGCATATTGTGGTGGTCATTTTCTCACTTCGCCATTGATTCAGATATTGAGCATATTTCTTGTTATATTAGTGATGTTCATCTCTTTAGGGATCCCAGAATGCCCAATGTTCCGTCTTTGATTAAGCAACAGATTGTAGAAAGGAATTTGTGTATGTGCAAAGTAGCTAGGTTTAGCTCCATCAACTGATCACCCCCTCCTTTGCATTGTTATTTAATCACCAATGTATCCGAGTTGAAATCCATGGAATGTAGAAGTGTATTATTTGCATGTATCGATTATTAATATTTTACTTCATTCAAGAACTTAAAACTCTTGAAAACGGATGTGACCAAATATCACTCGCATCTAGTTTTTGAGTAACTTGCCTTTTTTGTTTAGTGATTTGTTTAAAGTTGTGCAATCTAACAACGAGCATGAACAAGTAGACGAGAATGGCTTTTAGTATTCAAGTTAGGTGTTTGGTCAACCAACAATCTTTTCGTCTGGTCGATTAATCCTATTGAAGTTCGATAGGGCAAGAAATGCAATGAATAGAGCAAAGGTCTCAGGTTTATGATCTAAAGAGGGCTAGGTAGGCCAAGAGTGGTTTTATAGTTTTACTCTTAGCGTTACATGTTTTCTGAGATTCTGCAGAAAGTATTGAATTACGTGTCTGAAGCCAATTTTATTTAGAGAAAATTACCATTTTAGTACTAAAAAAAATGTTGATCAATTTAATAGTCATTTTTCTCACATTTTCTCAAAATGGTCATGCTCGACTGCTCAACCGCTCGACTCCATTAGTTGCGTGACACGTGTCATTCCTTTGTACTTTTTTTCCCAAAAAAAGTACAAAATAATGACACGTGTCAAAATTTGGGTGGAGTCGAGCAATTGAGCAGTCAAAGTCGAGCAGTTGAGCAGCTAAAGGAATGACACGTGTCAAAATTTGAATGAAGTCAAGCAGTTGAGCAGTCAAGCATGACCATTTTAAAAAAAATGTGTGAAAAATGATTATTTAATGGATAAAACTTTTTTTTTTTTAGTATTAAAATGATAATTTTCTCTTTTGTTTATCAAAAAAAAGTTTTTACAGTGATTCTAGATTTGACTAGCTTCTTTTTTAAAGCAAAGCCGCAAAGGTGTCATAAACAGTGGGAAAGCAATACTATAATTTAATGGGTGGCCGACAAATTGTACTAAAAACGTTTTAATACCAAACAAACGTGTGATCTTGTTATATTGATAAGCGGTTTAAACCATGAAAACGTGGTAGGAAAGTTTACTCATTCTAGCTATATATAAACTTGTACTTTCATGACACAACCAGTTTCGATGTTATTAAGCTTTTTTTTTTTTTTTTTTTTTTTTAAAATAATTTTGATCGTTTTGTGAAATAGACAAACACGATTCATGTTGATCAGTTTATACGTTAGAAAGTGATCGAGCTATCTAATTAGGTAGTTAGAAGGTGAATCTTAGTAGATTTTGAACTTTGTTCAAGTCCTGTCAAAATCGAAATCGTTGTGAATGAAGGTTAAACGTCAAAAGTCGTATCTCTAGTTCAAGATGGTCACTTACAATTATTAGAAATAGACATATGTCATAGTAGTTTTTTCCCTCAGAAATATAAACTGTAACACAAAGATAAAGCAAAAACCATTTGGAGTTGACAGCCCTTATTTAGGATTAATCTTATGGTAATATAAATTAAAACCCATGCCAGCATCTAGCCATCTATCTCTTCAAGGTTTGCATGATGTACTCACCATAAAGGTCCCTGCGAATCATGGAACATCAACATAATTAAGTTTATAACGATAAACCATAGCCCGTTTACAGAAATTTTACATGGTGCCCCATATTGAATATTCGTGTTTATATGCTGCTATTGAACGATTTCTTAGTTTAGCTAATTTCTCCATGAAACATGCATGTGTTTTTCCGGTGCTATTGTTTCCGTTCTATGCAACTAGTAGTTGAAGCAAATTAATCTAATGCATTGTAGTGTATGAAGGGATACTTACAAGGAGTGCTTAATGGCATCATGAGCGTCTTGTGAAGGTAGAAAGTCATCGACTAAAACTTCTTTGTTCTCATTTTTCTTGTCTATATACTCATTAAGGAAATGTATTCAATCTTTTTATCTACAGGTATAAAATATGTAAAACGGAAAATAAGGATACAATCCTCAAAGAAACGACGGATTTCAGCTAACCGATGAGGGGGTAACTCATGTATATCACTATAGTTACGATATTCTGGATCATCAGCACCAACCGCAATGATTTTGTCATCTCTCTCCCCCTGAAGGCATTAAAAAAATCTACATTGTCAAATACTATCATAAATTGGTACATTTAAGAGTTGTTCGAGTTCTAGTAGCACCTGATCAACCATAGGCATGAGCCCAATGGCTCTGGCTCGAAGAAAACATCCGGGCACCACTGGTTCCTGCATGATGACTAGTACATCCATTGGGTCGTTATCTTCACATAGTGATCGAGGGATGAAGCCATAGTTGTGAGGGTAGACCACTGATGAATATAACACGCGGTCAACCTGATTATTGATCATAAAAGTCAACCAATTATGTTCACATCGATTTATGATAACAATCAGTTGCAGATGATCAAGAAACAAATCGCATGACAGCAATGGCGATTCATTATCTTACCTTGATGAGACCACTTTTTTTATCGAGTTCATATTTCACTTTGCTTCCTTTAGTGATCTCGATAACCTAAGGTTTCAAGGAAACTAATGAGCCAACAAACCGTATAAATAAAAACAATATTGACTCGAATAGACAAGCCTTTTTACGTACCACATTGAAAATATGAGGAGCCTCAGGGCCTGCATGCATAACACAAATCGACCTATTTAATGTACAAAAAACTTAAATGGAAAAAAAGAAAAGAAATATGAACGTACCGACATCAAGATCATGCCAAGGATGGGCTGCGGCAGATCTCTTGGATAATGAAGATAGTATCCTTTCATTCAATCGCGGGGCACGCTTCGGTGGTTCAGCCATATCTAGCTAAATCGATTTGATATAATGACTTGTTCTCAGAAAATTTAGATTTGGATCTGTAAAAAACAATATGTAGTTTATGCAATCAGCTTAAAATGAATACATCTTCAACATTAAGTCATTAGTTAATAAACAAGAAGGACTAGTCATGAATTGTATCTACCTTTGGAAATGAATTAGTTATATTTAGATGGAATGAAGGATACATATAAACTTATACACAAATTAGTGGTCATGCTAGTAAGGTGGGGAGATCTGAGGAGTATGTGGAGACAATAGAACAAGTAAAAATGGTTCTCTTCAAAAACATTTTTATAGATAATGATGTAATTAATATTAATATGAATTAGCTATGGTGACATATGTTTGTTATATAGAATACACAAAATAAGTCTTTTAGATAAAATGATAGAACGGTTATAAATGTTAGTGGAGTACATTTTTTTTTTTTTTTAGAACGACAAATTTACAACATACACTACATATTTCATAAATTCTATCTCACATGTCTCCAACGAGACTTGAACCCACAACCTTTAAGTTGATGAGTCACTAACATACCGCTGGGCCAAGAGGCCTTTGTATGTTAGTGGAGTACAATGTGAGCAAGTTTTGATATGTTTGGAGTCATTAATGGATGTTCCATAGAATTTCTTGTGCATCAATCATGTTTTAGACTTACAAATAGTTGTCAAAATCGCGCGCGATCCTGATCGTAGGATCATACGATCCTACGATCTTACACAAAAAAACGATCAAGATCTTAACAAGATCGTAATTCAAGTAGGGTCGTAGGATCGGATCGTAAGATCGTAGGATTGCTTTTTTTTTTTTTTTTTATTTTATTTTTTATTATTTTTTTTTTAATTTTTTTTGAATTTTTTGCTATATTAACTTATTATGCATAAGGGCATGTCTTAAAGCCCAGTGACTAAGAGTTCTTCATGAAAGCTATTATTTTGATGTTGTTAATTGATTGTCTTTTGCAAGATTAATGAGTGTCAAATCTTTATGCTTTTATAGAATATTTAGAAATAGTTTAGATGTGTCTTTTTGGGTTTATTGTGAAAAATGATTTCGTGCTTTGTAACATGTTAGAAGCTTGTTTTAGAAGTAAACAATCTAAATACTTAACCCAATTTTGTTCATAATTTATTTTATGTTTCATATAAAAGCATGAATTATATGTTAAAAATTTTCAGTAATATTATCAGAATATCCTAATTTAATTTACTTGATTATCAAGGAAAAAAAAAATATTGTGTTGCCCTCTATTATAAATTATGTCGTTTCATTTTCAGATACAATCTATTTATCTTTTTGCATTAATCTATATACTGTAATAAAAAAAGTCAAAGAATCACGTACCAATAACTTAACACTATATTTTTTTACATTAATCTAAATGTTATCACGAAAAACCTTTAATAAAAAACATTGAACAAGAAGTATGTGCACGTATGTAGTAACTTTGTGCAAGTGACCATTGAAATATACTTAATATTCTACTACTACGGTACTTAAACATATAACTTTTTTCTTTTATTATCCATTTAGATTCGTTTATCATATGAAATATTATATAGAAATATAAAACTACAACCCTTATACAAAAATATATACATTTTTATAGGATGTTACGATCCAGATCTGATTCTACGATCACGATCTTACAAAGCCGAAAACGATCTTAGATCCTACCAACCTTGCTTACAATGGCACACTGTAAAGTGGACCTTTGCTTATGCTATTACACGACTCTTGTCCTGCTAAAGTTCTTGACATGATAAGTTTAAAGCAAACAACAAAGAGAGAAAACTACAAAAGTAAAACGTGTATCGACTGTAATGAATTGTATATTTTTAGTTTGATGTTTTAGGCATGATACTCACTTAATCATTATTGCAAACTTAAGTTCAATCTCGTACAGTGCAATTTATAGACAGGCTATCACATGCTTAACACAGTTGATTCTAAATAAAAAAAAAATTGCGTTAAAATAAATAGTCATGCATTTTAAGTACATTTTTTTTGAATGATCGCTAAATCAATTTAAACATTTCTTCCGTTTATTGTTCTTTGGTATATGATGTTTAGCCCAATAGACTTTTATCAATTATCACTATTCTATAATTATTTCTACTGTACTTGTTGCTTTTAGTTGGTTATAAAAATGAACTAACGTTAACTAACTAAGTTTTATGCTTAGCAAAGTAACTGTAGGGGTGGAAACGAGCCGAGCCCGTCAGAGCTCGAGCTCGGCTCGATTATATTTTAGAGAGCTCGAGCTCGGTTCGAGCCTTAAGATTTGAGCTCGAGCTCGGCTCGTGTTATGATATATAAAGCTCGAGCTCGGCTCGTTTATGATGCGCTTATATAAAGCTCGAGCTCGGCTCGTGTTTTGAGCTCGTTTGTTCTTAGTTTCTGTTTACATTAATAATGCTGTTTGGAGCAGGATCCATTTGAACATACACATGTTTCTTTTTCATCCTGGATAACCATCTTAAAACGCCTAAATATCCAATTTACCCTTGTCTTTAAAATCAAAGTGTAGTTCTTGTTTTATACCTGTGAAAACCGGAATCAAAAATCTTGTGTAAAAACAAGATCTTGTGTAAAAACTCATAATCAAAGATCAAACACGGAATCAACCAAGTACAAGATCTTGTGTAAAAACTAAAAACCAAGACTCAAAGATCAAACAAAAAGGTATATAAAAGTTAAATTTCAATTATTACAAACTCCAAATACATAAGCTGAACAACACCATTTACAAATCCATTCTTATCAATTTATATGTTTTTATAACCATCTAAAATAAAGAATTTAAAAGAGAGAAAAAAACATAAAACTTATGTGAATTTATACATATTCAAAGATAGAATGATGAACCCGACACGAAGAGAATCTGCCGGTGGGATCAAAGTACAGAGATGACGACTCAGTGGTGGAGACAGGGGAGTAAGGCGGCGAATCGGAGTGGAGATGACTGTGGAGTTATGTGGCTGCCATTGAAGGTAGGTTGAGGAAAAGATAAGTGGGATGTTGGGAAGAGAGAGAATATGACGGTAATTTAGTGATAAGCAATCCTAGATAGAAACCACCTCCTAAGTGAGATGAATGTTAGTTATTTTAATATACGTTATATGTATTACAGTATATATGTATACATACACAAAATATACTAGAGCTCGTTTAGGCTCGCGAGCTTAAACGAGCTCGGTATGTAAAGCTCGGGCTCGGGCTCGTTTATTAAATGAGCTTTAATTTAGGCTCGGGCTCGGGCTCGAGCTCGTTTAAGCTCGGCTCGCTCGAGCTTTTTACCGATCCGATCCCAAGCTTTTTACGAGAGGCTCGGCTCGTTTCCACCCCTAAAAGTAAGTATAAAAACTGTTTAATAATGATAAACAATTTAATAAAAATTTACACACGCAAATTCAACGTTTACATTTTTATTACAAATGAATCAAAGAATTTAATAAGATAGTTTGCGGAATAACAGTATAAATTAAATGACAATTATTTGCTAACCACCGAATTCACTCAAAGACTTAGTTATATGGAGGACTAAATGCTCTTTAATGTGTTTCTCATTAATTGCAAGAGATAGTGTTTACTCCTTTACAACATTCTCTTATATAAGCAAAGATCGAAGTGGATACCAGTGGGGTAATAGGAACGTGAAGAGCATTTAACTGTTTAGTACACTTATTTTAAATACTTTTATTTTTGGAATGTGTCTAATATCACTTTAGGAAGAAAAAAATGTTGACAATTGTTTGCCCCTTTCTATCAACTCTTGTACTTTCTTTGACTTTCTTTTATAAATGCTTTTCTACTCCCAAGAATATTCCTGCCTAAACTTTCAGATACTTAGATATTTTTCCTAAATATCTAAGTTCAGAATGCTTTAGATTGTTGAGTTGATCAGGGAGAGTCAGTGAGTTATTGTCATTACTCACATACTCCACCATCTTTTTTCAGGTTCAGGACTTCGATTACCGAGTTACGCCTCAGGAAGTGGTGAGACTTTCTTAGTCTCTGATGAACTCTGAAGATGACTCCCTGAATGTTCATTCATTCAGGGAATTAATATACACTTAGGATAATTTATGTTCAAAACCTAGTCAGAACCTATTGGGCTCTGAGTTGGCCCAACAATCCCCTCCTATTTGGATATAAAAATAGCATAAGTTTTTTTCAGCGTAATTCAGCATAACAACTTCTTCTTACAAACTAAAATAAAGTAAAGTAAAGTTTAAACTGATCCTAAAAACAAACGAGACAAAATATTTTATTATTATTCACAGGTTACGTCAAACAAAAAACAGAAAATACATAAGTTCCTTTTTAAGCTTGTTCTTTCGTTATGCCCATCAGCTCCAGCTTTACTTTCTTTGTCAGGAGAAGATGCTTGTCATCCTTCTTGTTGATTTCATCATCTTAAATTTTCATGAGTCTCAGTCCTTCAAGAGTTTTTTCAATTAGTGTTGAGATCTTGAGGATGAAGAAAGTTTATGTGTCTAGGATGTACATTTCAGAGACTCTCTGAAAAGTAGGCTCACCAAAAGCATCAGTAAAGAAGATTCCATGCTCAGGTTGTTCAATAACTTTACCTTATCCGAATGAAACTCCCTCGGGAGGGAGTCTGCTGCAATGAAGACTGAGAAAGAAATGTTCAGGCTCTGAGGGAATGGTGGATCTTTTCCTCTTTTTTATTTGGCATGAAGTCTTGAGAGGATCCTCAAGGGTGAGGCTTTCTTGTATCGATCCAGTTAGTGCAAACGTTACGACGTTTAATCTATATAGTGTCTTCATGTTTTAATGATGACAAACATGTAACTTGTAATACATAACGTAAAGTGCACAAGTTACTCGTTTACACAAATCATCAATGCCGGAACGCATCAACATCTCTCGACGGCTCAAGTCTACATCACTTAAGGTATGAACAAACTCTATACCAATTTTGTTAAGTGACCAAAGAAAATATTTTTGTCCTTAAACCTCACATTTTATAAATGTGACAAAACATTTTTACAAAAATAAACTAGACAAATTATTTTTGTATTTATAAAAAAATGTTTTAAAGAAAAATAAATTTGAATTTCAAATTGCCGATAGCTATTTTTCCCGCCTAAATCAGATAAATTCTCACCACTAAAGGACAAAAAGAGGAGTGTCTTAAAGGTGACGGTCCCTTAAATAGACGACGGTCCCTTATATATATGGGACCGTCCAATATTTATGGGACCGTCCCTGCTCCTCCTGGTGCCTTTAAATACTACACTGTTTTCTTAGAAAAATCAATCCTCTTGGCAAAAAAATTTTCTGTTCTTTCCTTCTTCTTCTTTGATCACTATAATTATTTGGTATGTGTTTATAAGTGATCCCGTCATCCTCTATCTGAAGTGCAAGAGAAGAACACTCGAAATCGTCAAGAATCGAAGTGTTATAGAGTAGTCCACACACACACACACACACACGTAACTTGTGTTACGATTCTCTTCTTCCTCCAAACTCTCTCATTTGTATATTTTGTATATTAGTGTATCCGACTTGTGTGTGAGTCGTGATTAGGTGTGTAAGTGTAAATCCGGACAAAGTGTAAGTCCGTGGGTGATTGTGGAGATTAGGATGGTGTGTACGTCTGTAGGTGATTGTGTGTAGATTAGAACGGTATGTGAAGATTAGGACGGGGTGATCGTCCGTGTGAAGACTTGGATTGTGTGTAAATCCAATTGGACAAGTGTGTTTGTTCGTGTAGCCACGTGGGCTTTTGTGTAGATTGGTTCTAGCTAGGATTAGGACTCGACATTCCGCTTAGTGCCGTTAAATTGGTGTAAGCTTTGGTGTACGATTTGTTCCGCCTAAAAGGAGCATGTTGACTAGTGAAGTAACTCTTGAGTTGGGTACTCGAGGAGTGGAGTAGGGCGAAGAGGTGCTTCGTGCCTAACCACTATAAATCATCATGTCTGGTTTGCGTTATCTTTACTTACCTCTTTACCTTTTATTCTTGCATTTATCGTTCTATATTTACACATGCATTGAGTTTGTGTTTGTGTGGCTTGATGCTCATATTGTGATTATGCTTGCTTATTGAATTTTGCATATTTCTAACCCACTGCCGACGGTCCCCTAAATACCCGGCGGTCCCTCAAATATATGGGACCGTCCAAGCATTTAAAGGACCGTCCTAATGTTTCTGATGTTTGTCTTTTTTATTATTCTTATCTGTCTAATTTCTTATGTAAGTTGCATATAGATAAACATAGTAGTACGTGACATATATATTTGTTATAACTATAAATAACCACTATTCATATTTAGTCACGCTTGATTGGAAATTTGATACGAAAATTTTAAGATTTTAAACAAGAACGTATTCACCCCCCTCTACGTTTCTACAATTGGTATCAGAGCCACGTCGCTCTAGTTTTCAAAACAAATGGTTTTTAAAATAGAGTACGGTCCACGTATCAAATGTCTCATTAAGAGGGATTAAATATGAAAAGTGTTTAGTTGCTAAATCTGTGGTAAAATGCTTTGTTGTTTTATTCGTAGTAGTTTTGTTGGTTAAATGCACTTCACATACTTGCTTGAAAGTAAAATTCTCAAAAGATTTTGAAAGTGTCGATATTTTCTTTTCTAAGTTTTAAAGAGTAGTAATGATTGTTAATACAAATAGCGTCCCAAAAACGTTATTTATATTCTTTGATCTTTCATTAGTTTTGTTAATGACAAATATAAGGAATATCTTTTAGCAAATAATAAATACTAGCTTAGTCTCTTAAGTACACACTTTACACTTCACATATTAACTAAGAATTACAAGTTTAGTAACTTGTTTCCTTAAAAGGAAACTTTAATTCATAAACCATTCCATGACATCATTGTATGCATCACATACAATATCTTTGATATATCTTGGTTAGATTTACAAGCAACATAGTTGACATTTGAAGATCTTGGATGATATGGTAAGATACAACTAAGATATGGTAAGAGACAACTATTACATAGCTGTCACATCCCACGGATCCAAGTCCTATAAAGGACGGATCCCTTTTGAGGGATCCGCCGGATCCGTGAGCTGAAGATCAGCTTGCCTATAAATAGGAAGCTGATCATTTGGCTCTCTCATCACTCATATAGCTTTAACACATATATTCATTCTGTACATATCTTACTAACATCATTCATAGTTGCATTTCACTTTGATCTTCCATTTTGTAGAAAGGAGATCAAGCATTCAAGGATCTACAGAACCGTAATCCTTTAGTTGCATTACTGTGTGATCTTGTAGTTTGTTTCACACATCATATCTATCATTTGTAATCAGTGAGTGTGGTTAGTACTTTAGTCCTTAAAGTACAAAGAGTGTAGGGAGTGGTTGTACCCTTGTAAAGAACTCGACATCTAGCTTAGTGTCGGTAAAGTAAGTAGGCGACGTCAGGTTGGTTCTACCTTGTGAAAAGAACCCGGTGTTTAGCTTAGTACCGGAAAAGGAAGTAAGCGACGTGTAAAGGTTTTCTCCACCTTGAAGGGAGTTTGTTTCTTAGTGAAAGATAAACTCTCGAGTAGGAAACTCGGGGAGTGGAGTAGGGCAAGGAATAGAGTTCTTGTAGCCGAACCACTATAAACAACTGTGTCGTGTGGTTTGATCTTTCCTCTCTTTATCTTTTGTTTACATTGTGTGATTATTTATTTGTGATTGTTTCCTTTGAATTAACATATAGTAACAAAGCAAATAAAACTTTAAAAACGGTAAAAACTATTCAACCCCCCTTCTAGTTTTCCACAATTGGCATCAGGAGCTACGTTACTTAAGATATTTAAAATATATTGTATTTTAAAACTTAAAACGATCCATGGATTTTGAAAACTTTAAAGAAGGGCAATCTATGCAGAGACCACCTCTATTTGAACCAAATTGTTTTATTTATTGGAAAAATCGCTTTGAGACTTATGTAAAGTCAAAGGATATAGATCTATGGTATATTATAGTTGATGGTGATTACAAGCCTATTAGTAATAATATTTCGAGTGGTCGGGATGAAGGAGCTTCTCTTACTCGTCACAGTGATGAGCAAAAGAAACTAATTGCCAAAAATAACGAAGCCAAAATGATGCTTTATAATGCCTTACCTAAGAAAGAATATGAAAGAGTTTTTATGTGTAAAACGGCTAAGGATATTTGGCAATCTCTTATTATCACACATCAAGGGAACTCACAAGTAAAAGATAACAAAATTGATCTTCTTGTCCAACAATACGAACAATTTGTTATCTCTGAAGATGAGACCATTGATAGTGCGTTTGCTAAGTTCAATACTATTATTACATCACTTAAAGCACTTGACGAATCTTTTTCTAGCAAGAATTTTGTTAGGAAATTTCTAAGAGCACTCCATCCGAAATGGAGAGCAAAGGTGACAGCTATTGAAGAATCTAAGGATCTCTCAAGCATGACACTGGATGAGCTCATAGGAAACCTAAAAGTTCACGAAATGATTATGGAAAAAGACTCGGAAATTGTCAAAGGCAAAAAGGAGAAGATTAAGTCTATTGCCTTGAAAGCCAAAGTCGAGTCAAGTGATGATGAGTCTTGTTCAAACAGTGATGATGAAGAATATGCCATGGCCGTGAGGGATTTCAAGAAATTCTTCAGGAGACGAGGAAAGTTTGTAAAACCACCTCGTGATGAAAAGAAATCCTCTCGGAAAGATCGTGACGATAAGAAAGGTAAGGATGATAGGAAATGCTATAGGTGTGGTGACTCCAGTCACTTAATAGGAGAATGTCCAAAGCCTCCAAAGACCAAGTCTCAAAGAGCCTTCGTTAGTGGAGCTTGGAGCGATAGTAAAGGAGATGATGATGATGAGCCTAAGAACAACGAAATTGCACTTATGGCTAATGACACGGAAGAGGTACATTCTGATTCATACTCCTTTATAGATGATGAAACCTTAGAAGTAGAATATAACAAACTGTGTGATGTCACTTTAAAAATCATAAACAAAAACAAGTTTTTGAAAACAAAGACAACACTTTTAGAAAATGAAATATATTGGCTTAAAGAAAAAGCAATACGAATTGAAAAAGGTAAAGTTAGTAAAGAAACATGTGTGTCTTGTCAAGAACTAAAACTTGAACTAGAAACCTTAAGAACCACACAGGAAGATTTAATCAAACAAAATTCAAAGTTTAAAAGGTTTGATAAAAACATAAGTTGTGCAGATGAAATAATGAAAATGCAAAAGCTACCTCATGATAAAACAGGTCTAGGCTTTATGAAACTAGGAACCTTAAGTGATCATAAGGAACAGACTGCGATTAAAACTGATTCAACAGAGTTAGACACTCACGGATCCGACGGATCCAAAAATTTGGATCCGCCAGGTATATCCAAAGGATCCGCGGGTACAGAAGTTGAACAGAAGGTTCACAAAGTCGACCGTTCCGAGTTTGTTAAAGTTACTAAGAAACCTAACAATAGCATAACCAATAATAAACACAAACCAGCAGTATCTTTAGGAAGAGGTCAAGCTAGAAATGAATATAGAGTTAAAACGGATCAACAAAGACCTCAGATGAGTTTTCCCAAACACCCCTTTCCAAAGAGTATAGTTAATTCACAACACACTTATCAAAATAATTGGAACCAAAATATGTCTAGAAACTTTCATGGTCCTAATTATATGCCGTGGAACAATTGTCCACCTTTTCAGTACATAAACCATGATAATGTCATGTTTAACCCAAACGGACCCATGAGATATTGGGGACCAAATGCTTGAGTCTTTTATGAACTTAGGTATGCTTGAAAGTTGATCTTGAACCTGATGAGTGGATCAAAGATAGTGGGTGCTCAAGACACATGACGGGAAACAAAAATCTTTTCTCAACCTACCAAGTGTATGACGGAGGTAATGTCACATTCGGTAGCAAGCTTAAAAGTAAAATCATCGGAAAAGGTACAATCTCTCATGACTCTCTATCTATTGATGATGTTGCTCATGTAGATAATTTAGGATTTAATCTACTTAGTATAAGTCAATTATGCCGCAAAAAGTATAACGTCCTTTTCAGTGAAAATGGAAGTAAAATACTTAAAGATGGCATAACCGTAGGAAAAGGTGTTTTAAATAATAATGTCTATGTTATGAAATTAGATAAAACACCTATAGATAAGTTATGTCTTACCTCCTTGGACGAAAACTCAACTCTATGGCATCGACGCTTAGGTCATGCTAATATGAGGCTTATTCAATCTTTGTCATCCAAAGAACTCGTTAGGAACCTACCCAAGTTGAAATATGACCAACACTTTTGTGATGCTTGCAAAATTGGAAAACAAGTACATAGTAGCCATAAGGCTAAAAACATGGTATCTACATCTAGATGCCTAGAATTATTACATATGGATTTGTTTGGCCCGTCGGCTATACAAAGTTATGGAGGAAATTTTTACACTTTAGTTATAGTAGATGATTACTCTAGATATACATGGACAAAGTTTTTGAAAACTAAAAATGAGGCTTTCGACAAATTTGAAATTCTAAGTAAGAAAATTCAAAATCAAATAGGAAGTAATATAGTATCTATTAGAACTGACCATGGTCGAGAATTTGACAATGAAATTCAATTTGGAAATTTTTGTGATAATAATGGAATAACTCATAATTTCTCGGCTCCTCGTACACCTCAATCTAATGGTGTAGTAGAACGTAAAAATAGAACAATTCAAGAAATGAGTAGAACTATGTTAAATGAACAAAACATACTACAAAAGTTTTGGTGTCACGCTGTAGATACTTCTACATATATCCTAAATAGAGTTTTAATTAGATAATTTTTAAATAAAACTCCTTATGAAATTTATCGAGGCAAAAAGCCTACATTAGGATATTTTAGAGTTTTTGGAAGCAAGTGCTTCATTTTAAACACAAAGGACTATCTCACTAAGTTCGACCCAAAGTCGTATGAAGGTGTATTCCTTGGGTACTCACAAAACAGTAAAGCATACATTGTATTAAACAAGGAAACATCAAGAGTCGAGGAATCGTTGAACGTAACATTCAACGAAAGTCCACCTCCCTCTAAGACATCACCTTTGGTAGATGATGACTTAGTTGAAAGTCAAATGGTTAATACTATAGAAAACATTGAAAATGAAAATGAACCCGTAAAAGGAGAAATAGTCAATGTTAAAGAAACTAAAAGTCATCCATTAGAAAACGTCATAGGAAAACTTAATGAAAGAACATTAAGATCTAAAGCTCAAAATGAAAGTAATTATCTTTGCTTTATTTCAACCATTGAACCTAAAAATATAGACGAGGCAATAAAAGATGAATCTTGGGTATTTGCTATGCAAGAAGAACTTAATCAATTTATTAGAAATGATGTTTGGACTTTGGTACCTCCACCTAAAAACCAAACCATAATAGGCACTAAATGGGTCTTTAGAAATAAAATGGATGAAAATGGTATTGTATCTAGAAATAAAGCTAGGCTAGTAGCTCAAGGCTACAATCAACAAGAAGGTATAGATTACGATGAAACTTTTGCACCCGTAGCTAGACTTGAGTCTATTAGGATATTACTTGCATATGCATGTACACATGATTTTAAGTTATTTCAAATGGATGTCAAAAGTGCTTTCTTAAATGGGTTTATAAATGAAGAAGTATATGTTGCACAACCTCCCGGCTTTGCCGACTTTGAAAAACCAAATTATGTTTTCAAACTTAAGAAAGCTTTATACGGACTTAAGCAAGCACCAAAAGCTTGGTATGATCGACTTAAGACTTTCCTAGTTGACCATAAGTATACCATGGGCCTAGTAGATAATACTCTCTTCACCAAGAAAAAGGGATCACATATTATCATAGTCCAGATATATGTGGATGACATTATATTCGGTTCAACTTGTCAAGAGTTATGCGATGATTTCTCAAAAATCATGCATGACGAGTTTGAAATGAGTATGATGGGGGAACTAAACTTTTTCTTAGGTCTCCAAATTAAACAATTAGAAGATGGGATATTCTTCAACCAATCAAAGTATATCAAAGATATGCTTAAGAAGTTTGGTCTTGAAGACTCAAAACCTATGAGAACACCCATGTCCTCCGAAACCAAACTCACTAGGGATGAAGAAAATGAATCCGTAGATAGCACTAAATATAGAGGAATGATTGGTAGTTTACTCTATCTTACGGCTAGTAGGCCTGACATTATGTTTAGTGTTTGTCTATGTGCACGTTTTCAAGAAGATCCAAAAACGTCCCATCTTGAAGCCGTTAAAAGAATATTTAAGTACATCAAAGGTACTACACACTTAGGATTATGGTATCCCAAAGGAACGGGTGTAGAAACCATAGTGTATACCGACTCAGATCATGCAGGTGACTATGTTGATAGGAAAAGTACTAGTGGTATTTGTACTTTTGTAGGATATTGTCTCACATCATGGTTCGCTAAGAAACAAACTGCCCTCGCAATCTCAACAACAGAAGCAGAGTATGTGTCTGCAGGAAAGGCATGTCAACAAGCACTGTGGATGAAACAAGCTCTCGTCGACTATGGAATTGAACTCAACAACATTCCCATTCTTTGCGACAACAAAGGTGCTATCGATTTAAGCAAAAATCCAGTCCAACACGCTAGAACCAAACATATTGAAATACGCCATCACTTCCTTCGCGACAATGTACAGAAGGGAATCATCTCAATTGAGAAAGTTTCCTCAGAGGACAACATTGCCGATATCCTCACTAAACCACTTAAACGTGAACCTTTCAACTATCTTAGACTTGGATTAGGATTAATGGAACCTAGTGATTAGGAGAAACATTAGTATAAACATTAGTTTAGCCACACACGACACTAAACCAAAACATGTGTTCTGAATCCGCGGATCCAATCGACAACAAAGACGGATCCTTTGTTTGGGATCCGCCGGATCCGCCGCATGCTAAGTCCAGTTTATTATTTAATAAACAAGAACAAGTACTATTCACTCCTCACTCCAAAACATATCACCTTACTATACTCGACACACACTTAATCTCCATCACATTTTAGACCATTTTCTTCCACAAATTTGTGCTTCTAACATCACTGTAAGTATTCTTATCATATTTATACTCCTGATCTGCGTCTAGGATTTCCATTTCATGCACAAAACCAAAACTTGGGGTATATGCATAATTCTTGAAAAATCATGAAGCATATTTATTGCATTATACTTAAAAACATGTTTTTCTTAGTTAGGAATTGCATCTCATAGCACATTGTCTTAATTTAACAAAAACCCCATGAAAATTTTTCACTAAAATCTTCTAACGACTAGGTAAAATAATTTTTTTTCTTACATTGTTCATACAAATGCAAAAACGTTATCTTTTAGACTTCACTTGCATAATGTCTCTTGAATGCTAAAGGGAATACATAACTAATATGTATTTTCGGGTACATTCAACCGTAGCTACATTGAAATAGGAGTGTTTGGGTTATCTCTCGTTTCGTAAACAAAACTTGCATAAACTAATTTTTCTTGCATCAAAAGGAGTCGAGATAACCGCACCTCCACATTGTCCCCATGTAGGCACACACTAGGAATTTTACACTTCCTTTGATCATTTTAACTAAAACTATGTAACTTTTTGTACTTAGGAAAATTATGCCTCCCGCAACCAACTACGATCACAAGAAAACCGTTAACTACTTACCCAAAGTCCACAAAACCAAGGGTCTAACCGATGCCCAAATCGAAATTTTCAAAGTCTTAGAGAAAAAGTATGTTCATGAGGGTAGAGCCGTAGATGCATCATTTTATGAAGGCACTCAACTTAGGGAACAATTAGCCGCAATTCAATTTGATTCTCTTTTAGACATAGATGAACCAATCATTCCTAGGTTCATACTTGAGTTCTATGCTAGTGTAGGTCTTAGCTCGAGTGATGAAGGTTACTTAAGTCTTCATTTTACTCTAAATGGAAATCTTGTCAACATCCCTCTTGATCAATTTGGTGAGGTCTTAGGAATTCCAAGTCAAGGTACATGTATTTACTCGGACAAATGGTCCTTAACAATCTTAGACTCCAATCTCGATAGGACGGCACCATATGCCACTCCTCTCCAATCAAAAGAAGTGATTAGGGAACATCTCTTCATTCCTAAGAACAACCCCACAAGAATGTATCGTGGTCGTGAAGTTGCTAGAGATCCATTTGCAATGGAACTTAATGAACTAAGACCCGAATTCAAGAAGATGGAGGATGTATTAAGGGCAAATGTGATGTGCACCATAGGAAACCGTGATCATATCAATGCTTGTTTATGCCACATGATGTACAACATCTCTACTCGTCAACCCTTCAATCTTGCTTATTATGTTGCCAAACGAATGTGTGACATTCCGGTTCAAAGCAAGATTGCAATGCCTTATGGTATGCTCTTAACCCGACTTTATAGAGCCTTTGCACCCGCTCGTCCAAACCATCTAGGCTTTGTTCCGGATTACAATGAAATTGAACACACCTTCGTTCCTTTGAGTGATTTTAGGGTTAGTGTTGATAAGGGCAAACGTCCTCGTGTTCCAACATCATCCTCATCATCTTCCATGAGTGAAGATGATGGTATGCCAAATTCTAGGATTCCTCCACCCGAGTACTTGAGCCATCTTCCTCCAATTCCACATGAATCCGCTGAATATCGAAACATCAAAGGAATGGTGAAGAATCTGGGTCGTTGGATGATGAAATTACACAAGGGGATGAAGAAGTTGAAGAAGAAGCTGAGTTAATGGAGTGTTTGGTTTTAAACAATGTTGGATGTTGTGATGTTAAATTTCTATGTGTCTTGAATTTATCTGATAATACTTATTGTGTATGTGTAATAATTAACACTTGCAGGTAGATAACCATCACGGTTATCAATTTTCCGGGTTATTGCCTATGTTTGGCATAACACCTAAAACGGTAAGTTTTTAAGTATGGATTAAACTATGTGCAATCATGTGTTAATATTATAATATTTAGTTTTTTTTCTATACATATTAGATGTTAAGTAAGGTCTAGATGAATTTTCGGGTTTTTGTCGAAAAACGCGAAATATGACATATGTTCTGTTTACTTTCTTAGTTTTAGGCCTGCGGATACCGCGGATCCCAAAATAGGGTTCCGCCAAGGCTTATCGTTGGATCCGCCATCCGCCAACCTGCGGATTTGGCGGATCCCAGAAAATGGTTCCGCCTTTTATCCAACATGGATCCGCAGGTTTCCCAGTAAAATTCTAAAACTTTTTCGACTCATCCCGATTCTTAAATCTTAGTGTTTAGTATCATTTAGGCTTCATTCACTGATCATAATTCATCTTAGAATCATTTAGGAATTCTTAGAAACTTAGGAACAAAATTTCCCACCAAAATTTAAATTTTTGAACTTTAGGTGTAAGTTACCAAACCAATACAAAGAAGGAACCCTTTTTAGGGATCCGTCAAATCCGTGGAAATATCAAATCATCAGATTTTCCACTATCCTCTTGTATTAACTGCATATCCAACACATATTACTCAACCAAAGCTAAATGGATTGACTTCCTTGATATGACCTGCACAAATTTTTGTTCCAAATCATTAGTAACCAACATTCTCTATTGGATTCACATCAAATCCAAACACACAGACTCACAAACCTTCTGTCTATAAATTAGCATTTTAGGATCATCACTTCACACAACAACCATTTCCTCTCCTGTACATCTTAGCTATCATACTTCACCATGACCAAGTCACACAACTCTTCCACATCTAGAACTCCAAGAAGAACAGCCCGCATCAGTGTTAAACCTTGTTGTTTTATCAACTTAGCAAACTCTTCATCTGAGGAAAATTCTCCTCTCAATATATCATCACCCATAGCTAGTGAAAATTTCCTTACACTCTCCACCCCAACACCATCACATGTTGTTATACAAACACCACCACCAACCCTTACTCCAATAGCCACTACTCCACCACCGGCTCCATCACAGACTGTTAGATCACCATCACCACCAAAATCACCTAAACTCCAACCCTTGGAATTATTTAGGACTCCTCCTACATCACCACATCTTGATGACTTAGAAGAACTTTCACCAAAATTACCCAATCTTCCACCCATGACCTTTGAAGGTCAACAACCCATGCTTTTTCACCCGGTTTACCCGGATATCCATGGTCCTTTATACCATGATGCACAATCATCCCAACCTCAACCACAAACTCTATCACCCACATCCACTCTAGTTGCCATTGACGAGGCAATGTGGATGAATATGCCTCAAACCCAAGAAGAGATTAGTGAAGAGCTCAATCGTCTCTACACTCTCTCGGGTATGGTTGACCATCGCCTTCATGAAGCAATGGACATCCAAAACATTCTTATGAACTCCCTCCAAACACCACAACAACCATCCAACAACAATAACACCCAACCACCATCACCACCACCACCACACAACTTGGACCCTAGTCTTCCGCCCGGCTTCTTAAGTCATGATTGCGCACATTGTGAGAGAACGGCTCACTTGGCCCAAAGGACCAACATCTTGGTCCATGAGCTTCAAAACGAGATGAGGTTCATCTTGAACCATGTTCTTGAACGTTTAAACGCAATCTCTCATCCTTCTCAATAGGAGCTCTTTAGATTAGTTGTTTGGATTTTTTTTTAGTTGTTTGTTTAGGACATTTTTATTTTTTTTAGGATGTCTTCTTATTTGTAACATCATTTCACTATTGTGACTTTTGTCACAAAATTTTCAAGCTATATGAATGTGATGTTTTATGCTTATGAGTGATCAACATATTGCATATTATTATGAACTAACATTCCTATATTGCATATATTATATCTTGCATATGATTGCTTTAGGTACAAATTATGATCAGACACTTAGTTTGACTTTTTAAAGTCAAACATATTGAAAGGCTTGTTTGGAAGAACACTTCACAAGCATTCTACTTCTTCATTGAAGTCATTTCATAACTAACACTTCATTTGCAGCATATCATACCCTTCAATAGTATACGTTGGTACTCGAGAAGTGAGGAGTATACATCGAGGGGGAGCATCTCATAAGCATCTCATATACTAACCGTTTGTTTTGTAGATTCATGCATCATTTCCTTGATTACTCCATTTAGGGGGAGTATAAACCAAGGGGGAGCTCTTAAAGTTCTCAAAATCGCATTCCGCTTCGCTACTCTTTTTGTTTCGACAAAAAGGGGGAGAAAGGACTAAGTTTGCATCAACTGTGAATCATCACAGTACATACATTTTTTACAAAACTTTTCTTTAATAAACAAACTTAATATATACTTTTAAGAACTCATGCTATATTTATTTTCTTGCTCAAAAATATATCTTATGTTTTGTCATCAACAAAAAGGGGGAGATTGTTAATACAAATAGCGTCCCAAAAACGTTATTTATATTCTTTGATCTTTCATTAGTTTTGTTAATGACAAATATAAGGAATATCTTTTAGCAAATAATAAATACTAGCTTAGTCTCTTAAGTACACACTTTACACTTCACATATTAACTAAGAATTACAAGTTTAGTAACTTGTTTCCTTAAAAGGAAACTTTAATTCATAAACCATTCCATGACATCATTGTATGCATCACATACAATATCTTTGATATATCTTGGTTAGATTTACAAGCAACATAGTTGACATTTGAAGATCTTGGATGATATGGTAAGATACAACTAAGATATGGTAAGAGACAACTATTACATAGCTGTCACATCCCACGGATCCAAGTCCTATAAAGGACGGATCCCTTTTGAGGGATCCGCCGGATCCGTGAGCTGAAGATCAGCTTGCCTATAAATAGGAAGCTGATCATTTGGCTCTCTCATCACTCATATAGCTTTAACACATATATTCATTCAGTACATATCTTACTAACATCATTCATAGTTGCATTTCACTTTGATCTTCCATTTTGTAGAAAGGAGATCAAGCATTCAAGGATCTACAGAACCGTAATCCTTTAGTTGCATTACTGTGTGATCTTGTAGTTTGTTTCACACATCATATCTATCATTTGTAATCAGTGAGTGTGGTTAGTACTTTAGTCCTTAAAGTACAAAGAGTGTAGGGAGTGGTTGTACCCTTGTAAAGAACTCGACATCTAGCTTAGTGTCGGTAAAGTAAGTAGGCGACGTCAGGTTGGTTCTACCTTGTGAAAAGAACCCGGTGTTTAGCTTAGTACCGGAAAAGGAAGTAAGCGACGTGTAAAGGTTTTCTCCACCTTGAAGGGAGTTTGTTTCTTAGTGAAAGATAAACTCTCGAGTAGGAAACTCGGGGAGTGGAGTAGGGCAAGGAATAGAGTTCTTCTAGCCGAACCACTATAAACAACTGTGTCGTGTGGTTTGATCTTTCCTCTCTTTATCTTTTGTTTACATTGTGTGATTATTTATTTGTGATTGTTTCCTTTGAATTAACATATAGTAACAAAGCAAATAAAACTTTAAAAACGGTAAAAACTATTCAACCCCCCTTCTAGTTTTCCAGAGTAGTAATGATGTCCAAAACAAGTGTTTTATGTGCAGGAACAAGTTCCTTAAGTCCAATAAGTCACCAAATCAATTTATACTAAAAAAAAAAAGTGTTTCTGAGTACTGGTGACGGTCCCAGATATGTGGACGGTCCATTAAATATTTATGGGACCGTCACTATTTAAGAGACTTTCACCAGAATGGTGTCAATTTTGAAAATTCATATAAAATTATCCATAAGTCCGTAAGAGTCATGTCACCCGCCATATTAAAGATAATTGAGTCCACTTTCATTTAAAAATACTTCCAAATATTGATTCCAAACTTAATTAAGTCATAAATGCAAATTGCTACATAGTAGTCAAAACCGTGTGTCATGTTTTAACGTAAAACTAGCTTTTTGCTCTTGCTCTCGAGTCGGACATCTCTAGTAAATAAATTTTTGAAAAATAGTGCCTTTGTCTTTTCAAAATATCGATCTTAATAAATTTTTGAAATGGGGAGGAAAATTATTTTCGAAACAAAATCAAGCAAGTATACATTGTTGTATCTAACACACAAAACGATACGAATATCTTTATGTATGTTATGCTAAATCGTTCTTGCATTAGGCATAGATTACTTTACTTGCTTATGTGTTTTTGTATGCTCGCTTATCTTGTAATGTTTTAGTAACTCACTTAGATATATAAACTAAGTGGATTAATCATGTATGTTGAAAACAATTGTCTTACACAATTATCTCTGCAAAGGTTCAAGTGTTAAAATCTGTTACCTCTAAATATTTAACACTTCATAAAAAAATTACAACATGATTTCTAAAACATTACATGCACTTATCTTGAGTGGTCATGGGTTGTCTAATCAAGATAAAGATTTATAATAATACATTAGTATTCAAGTAAAAGAAAATGTATTTTTGAACCTTGCATGTATTTGAACACACTCAAATTGTTTCAAACATGTAGTATTTTACAAATGTTGTGTATTGTATAAAAATAGTTAGGATAATTATTTTTATACTCATAAATCTCAAAAACTATGCATATTATACGTAATAATAAATAGTTTTTCGCACACAAAAATAAATGACAATCTTGAAGAAATAAGTTAACATGTCATCATTATTAACCTCAAACATAAAACTAGTATTAAATCTAATGGAACACATTCCAAAAATCCTCATTTATTTTCTTTAATAAAAAGAGTGGTCGTTAGGGTTAAGAAAGATTTCGAGTGTATATCAATTCATTATTCAAATTATGATTAATATCATTATCGAATCTAATTGACAAGTTTTTTAGTGTGGACATGAAATTAGAGTCATTATTTGTCTAACTTAAAGATATAACAAAACATATCATCTTGAACCTACATACTCAATCACACTCAATTGTTATAAAAATAATGACACCCTTCTCATAACAAAAAGAATATGCATCGGATCATAACTCACACTTGTGTTGATGATGTCATATTGAGTCTTCTTGTCCAATGGTTGTGTTCCAAATATTAAACTAATATGTTTAAAAGATGCTTAAAATACACAACGAAGTAGAATTGACGACTTGGATGTTTCATCCGAAATACTCAAGAAATTTACATTGCAACACAATTTGTAAATGTGTCTTTTCCGAAAAACTAAACACGAGAAAACAAATAACATATGTAGACTTTGTTCATGAACGAGTCAAGACTCAAAATCACATGTCAAGTAAAAATGTCATACATAATAAATCATCAATCTTCAAGAAGATAACATGTATTTCAAAAGAATAATTTATATCCTATGCATCTCATTCTCCTTGTAATATGAATGGTTATATTACAAGAGAATACGTCAAAAAATATAGGATATTAGATTTTGTAAGCAACCTAATACAACGTGTGTCAATACTTAAACAAGTAAAATTCGTTAATCACATTATAACTAAAATACTTGTTTTCATAAGTTATTCATAAAAGTGAAAAGTTTATCCTTTTAAATAAGCATATTTGTCAAAAGATACAATATGTTTTTCTCTCAATGATACAACATAAAACATTACAAGATCTATTAAGGCAAGTAACCTTAATTAGACTCTCTTTCTCAATATTTACTATGGAGTATTCTTGAAACCTAAACATGTTAAAATAACAACTCAACAAACAAAGATGTCATCCATAAGGTCATGTAATACACCATCTAAACTAAACAACCTCCAAATCTCAAACACATATTTAAAATATCGTGCTTTCCTTTGTAAGGATTTTGTGTAAGACATGTCATCTTCATTAACCGGCTTTTAAAATATGGTTAGGACATATATAAGCGGAATCGGCTAATATCATCTTTGGAAAACTTCGATGGGAAAATATAGGAATTCTAATTCTTCTAATATGAGAATGGCTATTGGAGAACCTATTGCACTAGAAATTCAATTTAACCTAATGGTTGAATTTGCTTCCAGGAGAGAAGTTGGGTTTATGGTAAACCCGTAAAAATGGTAGTGTTTAGCCTTAATTGAGCACCGCTAGTGATAGTCTCATATCCATTCTCTAACTTGAAAAATTTTCATTCCTACATTTGACTAAAGATGTTTTACATCGATGATCTTTGTCTCCCGTTAGGATTGCATTTTAAACAAGTAGTAATTAGGATTCTTCTTGACAAACCTAGATTACTTACATATATGTGTTTAATATTTGAAAATAACTTGTTCTTGTGAAATATGATTAAATGTCTTCATGCTTTCTTAAATGCTCAATGCCTACCTGCTTAATTATTGAATGCTTGTTCATTAGAAAAATCTTGCTTTGAATTAGCTTTTCTAATGTTATATTTCTTGATATATGTCCATGATACATTCTCTTATGTGCTAAATGTCAACATGTTTTACTTAATGCTTGCATTCATAGTAATCATGCTTTGTATGCATATCTTTACATGACTTACGTGTTATTTGAGCACCCACACTATGTCGATTTAATATATGAGGGACTAGGTATGCCTATCTTGATAACTTCTTAGATGTCATATAGTCTTACACGTTAATATCTTTGGTTATTATGTGATGCATGCTTAATGACTTACATTTCCTAAATCATCATCTCGCTCTCTTCCAAATAATCCACTCTTTTTTCTAGGAAAATTTCCTCCCACACTCCTCTACATTCTTCACTTATAACTTACACCTCTCATCTTTCTGAACATTCTTTAATCATTTGTAAATTTTCTTCATACCCAACAAATGATTATATACACTTTTCCATATAATCCAAAGATTCCTATAAACATTCCTTATCAAATCCCTAAATCATTGCTTAATCATTATTGCTCAATTCTTTTCTTTCTTAATGGCAATATGATTATCACATATGTTGATGCAAATAATGTTCTAAAAACGTTATTTATATCTTTCAATAACTCCACGTTTTGATGATAACAAAATGTGAAAACACTTTACATCAAAATTAACGTAAACAAGTTTTTAGTCGAAATATCCCGTCTCTACGTAAATCACTCTAGGTATGAACAAACAAATTTACAACTTGAAAAATGATCAAAGAAGTGAATTTGTGTTTTAAACTTCACATTCTTAATGTGACAAAACATTTTTTCAAAAATACACTTTACAAATTATTTTTGAAATAAAAAGAAATGTTTTAATTGGAAAAATAAGTTTAAAAATCATAACAACTATTTCCCCCCCCAAATCAGCTCCAAACTTCCCCAAATAAACTTTTACCAATAAAAACAAAAAATGGAGCATCTTTGTCTGGCACGGTACCACTAAATATAGTGGTACCGTGTGGTATTTAGTGGTACCGTCCCACTGTAATGGCTAGATTTTTCTTGCCTATAAATACCAGCCCACTTCACAGTTTTTGGCCATCCTTTTTCACACACAACTTTCTGAGTTTAAAACAATTATCACATTTTCTCTCCTTTGATCATTTAGTTAGTTAGTTTTCTTTTGTTTGAAGAGTGATCATATCATCCAACCAAGTGATCACCTTCATTCCTCTACTAATGCAAGAGAAGAACACAAAGTATCAAGAAGATACAAGGTATTGTAGTCATAGTTTAGTGCAATTGTAACATTTGTTGATAGGATCTAAACACATGCCTTGTGTTAGAGATACTTTGATTAATAATAACTAGCACACGGAATTTACTAGTTAATACTTAGAAGATTATGTGTATTGTGATGTATATGATTATATGTATGAAACAGTGAAAGTATGAACACAATGTTTAACCAACCAAATAGCTTCAATATTATTGATAATACGAGTGATCTTCGACTATCACTAGGGTTTAACAACCTTGAAGCTTTCGTATGACTTAGATAACTGATATTGAAACCCTAACCTAGAATCTTCTTTTATAACACAAGGAGTCCTTTACAAGTAAACTAATATTCGTATCATTCTAATACTATAAGATATACACAATATCTATTCTATATATATCTTCACACGTCTGTCTTCATCACATAAACACTACTAACTCTCTGTACTAGCAGTACTAACTGACTTAGTACTGTTAGTGTAAATCTCCAGCAGTTGTAACTTTATACCTGACAGTACTAACTGTTGGTTTAATTCCCAATAATCCTCCCCTAAACTTATGATTTCTCTGCTAATCACTAAGTTTTTCGAATTAAACTCCAACATTGATGATGGGGGGATTCTTTCAAACACTTATCTTTGATTTTGAATCACTTCAGTATTTTCTTCATATTTAAGCTTTGAAGAAACCATAACAGCAAGCACTCCAGCACTTAACTTCATCAATATCAATCAATCTTTGAATCTGCTCTGCATGAACACTTTCTTTTTCCTCTTCTTCAAATTTAAAAGCTAACAAAAACTATGTTATCCTCCCCTGAGCTATGTTATCCTCCCCTGAATCTTTGAACTAAACAATTTTCCTCCCCTATTTGGAAGAGTCTTCACCATGACTTGAGCTCAGCCTTCAAATGGTCACCTTTCCAGACAAGTTGTACAAGTTTCCATTAATTCAATTAGTTTCAAACCTGCTCTCATCACTTCCAGGTGTGTTACCTCCTGAGAGAGGTGAATCATGGAGCATAGACTCAGTGTCAAAGCTAGTTGGAACTAGCAGTACAAAGTTTTTATCAAAATTTTTCAAAGAGCAGTATATACTTTTTGTCAAAAATTTGTCAAAGAGCAATATAAACGTAATTTTGAATTTGAAAACATTATTGCCCATTCATAGTTTTTAGCAAACTATCAGCTATCAACGGATTTGATGTGTCTTTACCAAGAGCCGTTTGCTTTAGACTAGCCAACTCTTTGCTATGAAGTATGGTGAGTTGATTACCATATAGTTTTTGGTAAACTATCAAACATAAACGGATTTGAGTAGTCTTTACCAGAAACCGTTTGCTCTGGACTAGTTGGTTCTTGATGTGGGTTAGACATGGTGAACCAATTACCATTTTTTGTGTGCTAAGATCACACACTTTAAGTTCCAAAGCACCATACTTTCCAAAACACTGAAATCACAAACTCCTAGTAGTTAGTTTATTCAACCAGCAATTGTTAGTCCAAAACCAAAGAAAACACAAGAGAGAGTATTTTCCATTTGACAGTTATCAAAAGTGACTAACATGTTTATATAAGCCGTACCAAAATTGTACAAACAGTACAAACTGACACACCTAGCAGTACAAAATCATTTTTATCACAAAAACACTTAGACATTGAACTTTCAAGGGTTAAGCATTCCAATACCTGTGACCAAGTACTGAAACCTCCCCACATCAAAACATTTAGTTAATAAGTCAGCAAAGTTGTCATCTGTATGAATTTTGACAACTTGAACTAAATTCTTCTCATTACAATCTCTTATAAAGTGATGTCGAATTTCAATGTGTTTAGTTTTTGAATGTTGAACTGGATTTTTAATTATACATATTGTACTGCTATTGTCTACGTAAATAATTGTGTTCAAGAAATTATACCCATAATCAAGTAACTGATTCTGAATCCAAAGAACTTGAGCACAACAACTAGCAACAGCCACATATTCAGCTTCAGTAATAGAAGTGGTCACCATAGTTTGCTTTTTGCACTGCCATGAGATAAGTCTGCATCCTAAGAACTGACAGCCACCAGTTGTAGACTTTCTATCCATACTAGCACCAGCATAATCACTGTCAAAGTATGCCACCAAATCAAAGGGATACTTTTTAGGATACCACAGACCTAGGTTTGGTTGACCTTTAAGATAACTAAATATTCTCTTCACTGCTGTCAAATGAGACACCTTGGGAGTGACTTGAAATCTTGCACAAGCACATACTGCAAACATAATATCAGGCCTGGATGATGTGAGATACATCAAAGAGCCAATCATAGACCTGTATGTGTGTACATCCACAGCTTCACCACTTTGATCTTTCAAAAGCAAATGTGTCTCCTTATCAGCAGGTGTGCTAGCAACTTTAGCATCTGTGAATTGAAACTTCCTCAGTATTTCACCTACATATTTATCTTGAGAGATAAATATTCCTTCTGGTTTCTGCTGAACTTGAAGTCCCAAAAAGAAAGTGAGTTCACCCATAGAACTCATCTGGAACTGATCCTTCATTAACATTTAAAACTCTTTGCACATTTCCTTCTTGGTAGAACCAAAAATGATATCATCCACATATACTTGAACCAATAAGATATCACCCTTGTTCTTCTTAATAAAAAGAGTCTGATCAATCTTTCCCCTATGGAACCCATTCTTCAATAGATAATTAGCCAGAGTTCCATACCAAGCTCATGGAGCTTGATGTAAGCCATAGTGAGCTTTCACCACTTTGTATACTTTTTCTGGATGACCAGGATCAATAAAACCTGGAGGTTGAGAAACATAGACCTCCTCATCAATTGTACCATATAGAAAGGCACTCTTCACATCTATCTGGTATACCATGAAACCCATAAATGAAGCATAAGCTAGAAAAAGCCTTATTGCTTCAATCCTGGCAACAAGAGCAAAAACCTCTTCATAATCAATCCCCTCTTCTTGAGTGTAGCCTTGAGCCACAAGTCTTTCTTTGTTCTTTATCACTATACTTCTTTCATCTTTCTTGTTTCTGAATACCCACTTAGTACCAATAACCCTCATGCCTCATGGCAAATCAACTAAGACCCATACTTTCTGAATCTTGAATTGAAGCAGTTCTTCTTGCATTGCCTCAACCCAACTTGAGTCTTCTAATGCCTTAAGCACATTCTTTGGTTCTATTTGTGATAAGAAGCATACAAACAGACATTCATTCTTATCTTCATGATCTTTTTCTTCATATACAACACTGAGGAAACCATGATGATCTGGATCTTGTATCTGTCTTCTAGTCTTCACACCAGATTGTACATCTCCAATCACATTAGCAAGTGGATGATTCTTGTGAACTCTAGTTTGGGGAGCAGAAGGAACTTCATAATTCATTGGCATGTTGTGCAAACCAGTTCCAAATATATCAAAAGAATCCATTTGTGGAGCAGTAGTATGACTTGAACCATCAGTATGATTATTTTGCCCACCAGTAGAATCTTTTGGCTCAACAGTACTAACTCCATTTGGCTTGGCAGTACTAACTCCATTTGTACTGCTTGTGGGAACTTCTGTTTCTTTACCACCTTGTCCACTGTTATTACCAGCATTCTTCTCTTTATCAGCATCACTTGATGATGGAGCATCATCATCCTTTGAAGAAGAATCGTACAATGGACTATCTTCCAAAATAGGCATCAAGACATGATCTTCATCAGAATCTTCTGAACCTGCATTATCATTAGTATTTGTACCTGTAATAGGCACATAATTCATAGATTCTGAAAGCCCATCAATATCAAATATCCAATCTGGACCACTAGCTGCAACATTTGGTATATTCTCTTGAAACTCAATGTGTAGATTTTCCTCTACATGTCTGGTGCTCTTATTATACACCCCAAAAGCTTTACTATGCAAAGAATAACCAACAAAGAAACCCTCATCAGATTTTCCATCAAACTTCTCTAATTGGTCTTTGGTATTGAGAATAGTGACATGGCAACCAAAAGGTCTCATAAAGCTTAAGGCAGGGGTTCTACCTCTGAAAAGTTCATAAGCAGTCTTATTATGAGGTTGCACCACTAAAACCCTGTTCTAAACATAACAAGCAGTACTAACTGCTTTAGCCCAAAATGAAATAGGTAACTTAGAGTCAGCTAACATTGTCCTAGCAGCCTCTATTAGTATCCTATTCTTTCTTTCAGCTACTCCATTTTGCTGTGGGGTTTTAGCTACACTAAATTCTCTTTTAATACCCTTTTCTTTGCAAAACTCATCCATAACTCTGTTTTTAAATTCTGTCCCATTATCACATCTGATTATTTTTACCTTCTTATCAGCTAGGTTTTCTACCTCAATTATAAAGGACTTAAGGATCTCACTAGTTTCATCCTTAGTTCTCAAAAAGAAAACCCATGTAAACCTGGAATAATCATCAGTAATAACTGATGTGTCGTTGTATAGGTGATTATTCCTTATCAAGTTTTACATTTATATTTTGCCGACTTAACCTATAACAACACTAACGGGCAGTGTACCCGATCAATGTAGCCTAGTTGGTAAGTAGGGTGTCGATCACTAAGAGTGAGATTTCTAATATACTAATTCTAAAGGTATTCGACTCTACTAAATTAATCCTAAACTAAAGCAAAAGGGGGTTCAGCCTGAGAGACTGGCACGAGTTTGGTTTTCTAATGAACTAATTAAGTAAAACAAACAATACAAGTATGAAGACACCAAAGATAGGAAGAACATGTTAACCAAGTTTAGTCATATAAGATTAAGTTTTGATAAGTTTCTAAGACATGTAGTGATGGTGCTCACGACTAGGCGCGGTCTATCCTAAATAGGCGAGGAAGGGGCATGGCGACCCAAGCAATGCTCAGCTAGACACAGAGGTTATCAATGCACTAATAAAAGTCACCAAAGCGTTGGCTCTAATCTTATCGGCGAGTAAACCCTTAATGATTACTTATGTCTATCCTATTCTAGATTCCATTTTAAGTCTTTTTGACTGACTAATCCTGTCACAATTAATCAGAACCCGCATAAAGCTGCTTAATGATTACCACGTTTATATATTATTTAGCCCTTAAGGGGCTTACATTAATCACGCAAACGATATTAATGAAGTATAAACTAATAAAGTAATCAAAACGAAGACCAAGCAACCAATCGAATTAGAAACTAATTAAACCATCAAATACTCATAAACTTGGCTAACACATAAGATTGTTAGCCCATAATCTCTGTAACAAAATACAAAAACATAATCAAGACGAATAGAGTGTGAAACATAGTGAATACGATACGCTAACCGAATGATTAAGTAATATAACAATGATAAGAGATGTTCTTCAAGTATAATTGGGTCTTCAAGGGTGATCTTCTGCTGTTTTGAGAGGCTTTGATCGTCTGGGAATGGCCCTAAGGGTTCCCAAAGATGCCCAAATTCGTTAATGAGTTCGGTATTTATAGATTCTGAAATCTGGGTCGATACGGCGCATCTATAGAGTTAGATGCTGATGCGTGGGTTTTGCAACCTTACAACAGGTTTTACCTCTCGAGGGATCTCAAGAGGCTTACAACCCCACCAGGCAGTGTACCTGACCGATGTAGTATAGTGTAATGGTAAGTACGGGGGATTGATCGTTCTCCACAGGGAATAGTGTTCGTTAGGTGTGAAAGGCTACTCTAATTAGGTCTAAGGGTTGAGGAAGATTCTTTTTTATGTTTTTATATTTTATAAAAGCAAGTAAAATCTCGGGTTTTGAAGGAGTGGGCGGAATTAGTTGCTAGTCAACTAACCCAAATTACTACAAATGCAAATAAAATAAAATAACAAAAATGAAAAGTGGTGAGAAACTTATGTGTAGAGAAATGTGTTTACTTAGATTTCCTTACTCCCTAACTATCTTTTACCGGTTAATTAGTGTGTATTAGTCGCGTGGATGACGGGTGTATTCCTTAATACCATTCGTGGGGTGGCGTACTTACTTCCCCAAACTCTACAAGCTCCTACTTCACTCCTATGTCGAGCCGGCTAGGAAGCTCCTAACATGGGATCACTAGAATTCGCTTGTGCATTAAATACAACCATAAAAACCTTTAGTACGCGTTTGGTTCATGTTTCTTAAGACGTTCAAGCAAGTTACCGAATAGGAAGTTAGCCAGTTTTCTTAAGCCTAACATAGATAAACAATCATCCAATACAACTAATAACACACTAACAACCAATAATCAAAAGCTAGGTTTCATTAGATCTAAGCAAACACAAGATAAAATTAGCCTAACATGTTAAACAAAAGACAAGCATAAGATAGAATCAAACAACACATAGACATATTGAATGATTAATTGATAACTTATCTTTCAATGAAACATGGAAGATCTCAAGGCAAGAAGCCCTGAAAAAGTAGCTAAAATCGTCTTAGGGTTTTATCCCAAAATTCCACACACTAAGCTCTCCCTAATGACAAAAAATTAGAAAACTATATATAGACTTTGACATCTGACGGCGTCACCTTATGCATTGTGACGCCGTCACCTCGCCGCTTTTAGGGTTCCCGGATGACCATCTTGACGCCGTCCCTCTTTAGCTCTTCAAAAATCCATTCTGGCTTATCAAGGCTTGACGCCGTCGGATCCTGAACGTGACGCCGTCCCCTTATGATTTAAGCCGTGACGCCCTTGATTTAGTTAAAGCGTGACGCCGTCAGAATTCTCATGCAAACTCACTGGCCCGTCATGAGTAAATTTCACATCCAACTTTTCTTGCCAAGGCATGACGCCGTCCCATGTTAATTGTGACGCCGTCAAGAGTAACTTTTAGCCGATTCTTGAGACTTTGCCGTTTTCTTCACTTTAATGCTCCAAAAACGTCCAAAATGCCTCCC
The DNA here is from genome assembly GCA_021014915.2 of Artemisia tridentata subsp. tridentata. Classification (NCBI taxonomy): domain Eukaryota; kingdom Viridiplantae; phylum Streptophyta; class Magnoliopsida; order Asterales; family Asteraceae; genus Artemisia; species Artemisia tridentata. Next base: position 88,131,324 of record CP139505.1, read on the forward strand.
TTTTCCAGATTTCTCCTCAAAAGTACCTAAAATGACAAAAGGAACGATTTAGGGCAATATTTGATCAAATAAATACGATTTCGGGCTTAAATGACCCCTTAAAAGCGGTACACTTTTCGCCTCATCAAATACCCTTACACTTGAGATTTGCTTGTCCTCAAGCAAATGCGCTTTTATTCTAATCAAAATACAAGTTAGGGGTCATTTAATGCAAACATAAAAGTAATTACAGCAAATAATCGTTCCACTTCAATCATAATAAGCACGGAGATTATATACTAGCACCTCACAAGTAGTGTTTAGATACTCACATCTCTCAAGTGTCATCAAAACAAATCTCATAAATGAAAACGGAAAATATCTCTCACTACCTGTCATAGCAAATAGATTACCATAGGCTTGGGAAAGGATCGAAAACCTCCTCCACTAGGCGTAAGCACCTAAGATAAACTATCAAAGAGGGCTTTTAAATGGGTTATAACGTTAGGTGTAGGGAAAAGGAAAACACGGTTTTGTTGGATACGGGATATTTTACTGGTGGCGAGTTAAAAATCTTGATCAATTACATGTACTATACAATGTTGCTAAGCCAAGACTAGACTCGATCTTAAGCTAATGAAAGAAAATAACAAAACATAAACATAAAATAAACATAAAATGAAACGGGATGGTAGTCCGTATGTTTTTTCTATTTTTCTTTTTCTCATTTTTTTGTATTTTTCTTGATTTTTTCGATTTTTTTTTTTTTTTTTTTTTTTTTTTTTTTTTTTTTTTGCATACACTTTTACCCTACCATCCAAAATAATACATCATAGGGGCATTGCATCCCCTTACACTTGAACTTTTACATAACTTTACAAATACTAATCTAATGACTCGAATTAAGATAATTGAAAAACTTGGAGTACTTTTAAAATATTTAGCACATATGGGGGTAATAAATGATGTTCTTCCCCATTACTCCATTACACTAGTACTTTACCCATGAGTCCCAATCGTCCCAAAACAATATGTACAAGGATATGACTCGACTTAGCAACCATGTAATCAACTAGATAATTAACTTGGGTTTAAACAAATGTTGTAACAATAATGCACTAAAAATGAGTGCATACAAGGTAGGCTAAGGCGATTTGGGTGTACATTTAAGTGGGGTGTAACAAATTCTTCCTTTAAGTAAGATGCTTAAAGGTCGAAACGAAAAGATAGGCTCTGAGGGGTGTACTAGGGGTATCGTGTACTAAAAATGAGTACAACGCAAAGGGTGTGGGAGAATTACTTGACCAATGTAGCCAATGTAATTATAACAAAAACACAGGTGTAAAACAATGGGTTAATCCTAATGCCTCTTATCATGTAGTAAATCTAACTACACGAATGTAGTCTCACTTGTGGCCTTGGAATGGTCCTAACGCAAGTTCTAGAATCTAAGTGCTACCGGTACACACATCATAGCATAAATGCTTTTCCTACCAATTCTAGGGGCGAACCTCACATATTTGGGGGTGGAAAATTTTTTTAGTGGTACGGTTTTTGTGCTAGTCATATAACTCCTATCCATGAGACGCTTATTAGGATCAAAGTTTCACTCCTATATGTTGTAAAAAATTTTAAATTTGGCACTAAAATTACCTTAACAAGTATTTCTCTCAGTTTTATTACACATCTACTATCAAACAAACAAAAATCAAGCGCAATTGTATTCTCTAAAATCGTACTTTTACCCTCCCCTTACACTTAAGATGAACATTGTCCCCAATGTTCAAATGACAAATGTAAAAGCATAAAGTAAAAGAATGAAATCAAATACTCCCCTGATTCGCTCGTTGGATAATGAAATTACACGGTTAAATCTTCCTCCAAAGAGAATGTTGAAGCTCCATGACTAATGCATCGCCATAAGCTTGATTCAAAACATTTCCTTGTCCAAAATAACCTGTTGAACCTGAGAAAACAAACACGAAAACCTGCATAACATCGGCGGGATAAAATCTATATATAAGGATATAATGCTTGTGGAATGATAATTTTGCAGATTCCTGGAGATTATAAGTTGGAGATTTTAATAAAAACTTTTTATGAAAACAAAATTTTCAAAAATTTCTGGAAATTAAATCTGACGCCGTCAGGTTATAAACCCTGACGCCGTCAGAAATGACCTGACAAAAATTTTCATTTTAAGTTTCCGGAAAATTTCTGGAAAAACCTTTAACTTACTTCCTGGAAATCCTGCAAAACATCATTATGACTCGATACAAGCATTTGACTCAAACAAATACGAATATGTATGTTAATTTAATATTATTACGATTCATGTTCATTTGTGTTCTAATAAACCGATTTAGATTTCCCTTACACTTATCTTTTGCAAAATACCTTTATATGTAGTTAAGACGAAGTTAAAAACAACATAAAGCATTTTCACAAATTACTTTTGAACATGAATCAATAATGATAAAAATTAAACACACATACGGAAACAAATAAAAACAAACAAACAAATAAATAAACACACAAAGCAAATAAAACAAATAAAGCTTGGGTTGCCTCCCAAGAAGCGCTTTTCTTTATTAACGAGTCTTGTAGCTAGACTCAAAGTCACGGGGTCTACGTTTTTCCGTTTTGCTTCTCAATTGCCCCTCTAATCATCCTAACAACCTCCATATCAATTTTGTATTTAGGTCCAAGGTTTAAGCAATCTTTATAATAAAGGCTTCTCTTATTCCAAACATGGTCCATGCCTTTTTCTTTATCCTCTTCATTGATGTCCTCAATCGCACCAATGTTGTCCATGTCAAATCGAGGCACAAAACGAAATTCTTTAACCCGATAAGGCATCCTATATGTGATCCTATCTATGTGATTAGAAAACTGAACCGTGCCTTTCGAACGGTCATACCTTAAATTGGATGCTTCGATAAATGGCTTACCTAACACGACGCGAGATAGGCGGCAGTCAACAACACTTGCCATATCTTCTAAAATCATGAAGTTGGTGATAAAGGTAAAGTTCCCAACAAGGATATGTATATCCTTAATCCTTCCAACGAAGTTGCAAACTCCGCCTGGACATTTGGGGTCCATCCTAGGCTCAAGTGGTGTATTTATGATTTGGCTATAGAGGCCTGAGGACATAACGTTGATTGGGGATTCACAGTCAATGTAAGCGTGCTCAACGTATTGGTACCCAATCATACATGGTATCTTCACATTCCCGGGATCACCTCTCTTAATCTTTGGGTCAATTCTAACAAAAGGTGGTCGAGGGTTATCAACTAGGTTGTTATAGTAAGCAATCTCCTCCTTAGTGGGGTATTCGTTGAAACAATCATCCAACCTAGGATCTACCTTTACTTCCTCAATTTTCTCAATCAACTTATCAATCGTAAGATTATTACGTTCTAAGTAATTATCTGAGTATATGGCGGTCCTTAAGTTGTTCAAGGCATAATCAAGCTCTATATCAATCATTCTACTGAGCTCCCTGAGCTCACTAATCTCATTCTCAAGTTGGCTACGCAATAAAGCTACTTCGCCAGGTGTAAGGGGTGGATTCGCGTTTTCCATAATGGCAAACTGAATAGTCAATGAAAATTAGTTACGAACAAAAGCACAAAGCAAATAGATAGACTAAAGAAAACCTAGAAAAATAAAATAAAAATCTCACTAGAAAGGAATCTAGTGAGTAGACCTAATAGAAATAAAAATTCAACCTAAACAATAACTATTCCCCGGCAACGGCGCCAAAAACTTGATGCGTGGGTTTTGCAACCTTACAACAGGTTTTACCTCTCGAGGGATCTCAAGAGGCTTACAACCCCACCAGGCAGTGTACCTGACCGATGTAGTATAGTGTAATGGTAAGTACGGGGGATTGATCGTTCTCCACAGGGAATAGTGTTCGTTAGGTGTGAAAGGCTACTCTAATTAGGTCTAAGGGTTGAGGAAGATTCTTTTTTATGTTTTTATATTTTATAAAAGCAAGTAAAATCTCGGGTTTTGAAGGAGTGGGCAGAATTAGTTGCTAGTCAACTAACCCAAATTACTACAAATGCAAATAAAATAAAATAACAAAAATGAAAAGTGGTGAGAAACTTATGTGTAGAGAAATGTGTTTACTTAGATTTCCTTACTCCCTAACTATCTTTTACCGGTTAATTAGTGTGTATTAGTCGCGTGGATGACGGGTGTATTCCTTAATACCATTCGTGGGGTGGCGTACTTACTTCCCCAAACTCTACAAGCTCCTACTTCACTCCTATGTCGAGCCGGCTAGGAAGCTCCTAACATGGGATCACTAGAATTCGCTTGTGCATTAAATACAACCATAAAAACCTTTAGTACGCGTTTGGTTCATGTTTCTTAAGACGTTCAAGCAAGTTACCGAATAGGAAGTTAGCCAGTTTTCTTAAGCCTAACATAGATAAACAATCATCCAATACAACTAATAACACACTAACAACCAATAATCAAAAGCTAGGTTTCATTAGATCTAAGCAAACACAAGATAAAATTAGCCTAACATGTTAAACAAAAGACAAGCATAAGATAGAATCAAACAACACATAGACATATTGAATGATTAATTGATAACTTATCTTTCAATGAAACATGGAAGATCTCAAGGCAAGAAGCCCTGAAAAAGTAGCTAAAATCGTCTTAGGGTTTTATCCCAAAATTCCACACACTAAGCTCTCCCTAATGACAAAAAATTAGAAAACTATATATAGACTTTGACATCTGACGGCGTCACCTTATGCATTGTGACGCCGTCACCTCGCCGCTTTTAGGGTTCCCGGATGACCATCTTGACGCCGTCCCTCTTTAGCTCTTCAAAAATCCATTCTGGCTTATCAAGGCTTGACGCCGTCGGATCCTGAACGTGACGCCGTCCCCTTATGATTTAAGCCGTGACGCCCTTGATTTAGTTAAAGCGTGACGCCGTCAGAATTCTCATGCAAACTCACTGGCCCGTCATGAGTAAATTTCACATCCAACTTTTCTTGCCAAGGCATGACGCCGTCCCATGTTAATTGTGACGCCGTCAAGAGTAACTTTTAGCCGATTCTTGAGACTTTGCCGTTTTCTTCACTTTAATGCTCCAAAAACGTCCAAAATGCCTCCCTTTTCCAGATTTCTCCTCAAAAGTACCTAAAATGACAAAAGGAACGATTTAGGGCAATATTTGATCAAATAAATACGATTTCGGGCTTAAATGACCCCTTAAAAGCGGTACACTTTTCGCCTCATCAGATGCGCCGCATCTATAAGTAAACGTAGCCTCCAAGTCTGAAACTGACCCAATACGGCGCATCTAAATATCAGATGCGCCTCATCTCCCAATACGGCGCATCTAAGGACCAGATGCGCCGCATCTCCTTCAGATACAGGTAGATCTCCTTTTTCTCTTTCCGTGGCCGCTTGAATCACCTAAAACGGAGTCCGGATGAAGATTTTATGGCCAAAATACGAAAGCATCTTCAAGTGTCGACTTGTAATCTTGACTTCTTCATTAAGCTTCTAATCTTCACTTGATCTCTTGAATTCTTGGTAAGGGTTGTATATGGCCGATACGGCGCATCGGATTGGTCCGATGCGGCGTATCAAGGTAACTTCGCGTGGGGTCTAGGATTATAATATTTGCGAATATTCTTCAATATTTTGGATATCTGGTGAAGTCTTGAGATTGATACGCCGCATATCAGGAGCTTCATGCGGCGCATCTGGAGTAAAACAAGTTGGTTCTTCTCGTTGACCAAGGTTTCATATGCGGCGCATGGGATAAATCCATGCGGCGCATTCTTCAAAGTCAGGAAATGGTCCTTAATCTCTTCAATTCAGTAGACTTTTCCAATCTTGCTTGTTTTGCTCCATTTTTAGTCCAAAATCGCTTAGTTTCACCAAATGCTTGTTTTTACCTGAGAATTACAAAAGTAAGCAATTAAGTATCAATTCTCATATGTAATATAATAAAACAAGTCAAATACATAGGATAAATGATGGTAATAAAATGTACTTATTTGAGTTCATCAAATATCCCCCCACTTGAACTTTACTTGTCCCCAAGTAAACCTTAGAATTAATCTTATGAAAATGTATCCTAAAAGATATTAGGATTTATTTTTATATTTAAGCATGTATTCATTTTTGTCATAATCACACAACCAAACACTTAACGAATTAGAAGTAGAATAAAATATTTCGATAAAAACAAATCTAATCGTTTAACTGTCCAGTCGCGACGAATATTCTATCATAAGCTCGGCAAGTATACACATCTCCCCCACTAAAGCAAAGGAATAACAAGTCTAAAGCGGTAAAAAGGGTTTTTAGGTTTAAGGGTTAATTATTCTTAATCACTATCGATCTCAAATTCCAGAAAAGGCGACAAAATCACAAATACATGATCGAATCCACGAACACGATACTTGCAATTGCTCAAATCCTTAACTCGAATAGGCTAAAGATAGGTCCAAACTTCACCAATAATAATATATCAAAAAGGGCGACAAAATCATAAATACATAGTCGAATCCACGACTACGATACTTAAGATTGCTCAAATCCCTAATCTCAATAAATCAAAGGTTTGGTTGGATAAAGAATAGTACAGGGCATGGATAATATTTGGGATATAAATTGGTGTAAAATAAAAAATAAACAAAACAAATAAATTAAAATCCTAAGTGTGGTTAATCACTATCCCAACCATCCCATGAATAAGACTCATATCATTGAATAACTCACGCTTTAACACTTGAAACACGCGCTTTAGGTTGACACGAATTATACTCAACAAGATCTTAATCAAAGAATAAACCTTAGTTGACGTTCCCATAACTGCCAACTCCCATTCAATCCTTAGATATAATATACAACAACTAGTGGTGATATCGACCACTTACATAACTTTACATCGTTGGTTAAAACAGACATCCAACTTTCTTCTTTTTTTCTTTTTCTTTTCTCATTTTTTCGATTTTTTTTTTTTTTTTTTTTTTTTTTTTTTTTTTTTTTTAATTTTTTTATAATAACATAAACATAGATGTGTAAAATTTCACCACATCACCAAAACAATAATTCTGGATAATTTTTCCATACTTTTCATGACTTCAGAAATAGCGGTAATAGTGAAAGTAGTAAACACACAACAAAAATAAACTCAAAGATATACAATATTTACTTTCACTCCAATTGCATTGTGCAATTTCCCGACCTAACCATAGATAATGAATTACGCACGCGAACACAGGTAATGCAAGGAAACACACTTTGCCTATAGCAATTAACCAACCACGGATTCTAATCTACAGGGTAGGCTAAGGTTTAAGGTGTAACGAAACATTTTAAACATTGGTGTAAGAAACGAAAGGAATGGCTCTGAGTGTTTTTCTAGGGGTATCTTACTCTAAAAATGAGAGTAACAAAAGGGTTTATACGGGGGTTAACTAACCAGTGTAGTTAGCTAATAACACATAACATATAAGGCTATTTGGGTGTAATCCTAGAATTTTACCAATTTAGACAAGTCATTCCAATTATATAAATAATACTTATTATGGTGGTCTCGAATAGTATACAAGCCAAGTTCTAAAGTTTACAAGTCACCGGCACACTCATAGATTTGTGAATTTGAAAAATCACAGTTTTTGAAAATAACGTCATGTGTGCAGCTATGCAACTTAGATCTTAAACAAAAACATGCTAGAAAAATTTTAAATTTAAGCATATTAAGTACATATTAAGCATATTTTTGAAAAATAAGGACAAGTAAACGTTCTAATTCTCCATCCCCCCACTTAAGATAAACAACGTCCTCGTTGTTTAATTTGAAATTAAAAACAGGAAATTAAAAGAATTAGAACGGAAAACTCCCCTGAGATTTGCTCGGTATGATCCTCCAATGTAAGAATGCGAGCATATAAAATATGGGAGTTCATCAATACCTTCAATTGCCCAGACCTGTAAAAATATAGAGACCACAGAAAAATAGACTCGAAAACATCTCGTTAATCATTGGTTAGAAAAATAAAAATACTAAAAATTACAGGTCAGAGTGTCGATGCGCCGTATCCATGGGATATTGGATACGCCGCATCAACAACCTGTAGGAAATATTAAACTGTACATCATCAGGTCAGTCGATACGCCGTATCTTATAGAAAAAGATACGCCGTATTGAGCATGGAATAAATACGAATCAGAATAAAAGATGCGTCGCATCCTTAACCAGGGATGCGCCGCATTAAATAAACTGACAGAAAGTTTTAAAGTCAAAAATAAAAATGCAGAAAAATAAAATAAAATAAAATAAGATATGACCAGTGCAGGTGATGCGTCGCATCTTATGATGGAGATGCGCCGCATCTTATGCAGGTCTGACAGACTCGACACAGAACAGAAAATTAAAAGATAAATCCGGGTTGTCTCCCGGTCAGCACTTGTCTTTATTCCAGAGTCTTCAAGTTAGACTCACGTTCAGCTCCTTAATACCGATCACATTTGAAAGGTTGACTTTCCGCCTCTAGGTGTAATCCCTTTTAAATCGTGTTTTACCAAAAGAACTTTGTTAAGCACCGTTGACAATTGGTGCACTCAATTGCCAATCCATTAATCATGTTTTTTTGTTCCTTTAGCAAGATATCCGTTCATTGACATATCTTCCATAGCAAAACCTGTTATCATAGGTAAAATCGTCAGTAGCATCTGTTCGCTAGAAGATAAATTAATGAATTTAGAAACGGATATAAAGAATAAAAATGGCTGATATCTGCGGACGATGCGCCGTATCCAGAAAGTTGGATACGCCGTATCATATTACGTTAAAATGTAATCAAACTTTTATTCAGAAAACAGATACACCGCTTATGAATTAGAATGCGCCGTATCAAGTTTAAATTATCAAAAATCGTAACAAATCCAGATTTTAATAAATATAATCGATTTTTGATTTAGTAGATGCGCCGTATCGATAAAGATCGATACGCCGTATTTGTTTAATAATTCAAAAACTGTTTTTAATTTAAATAATAAATACGCCGTATCTGTAAAAACAGATGCGCCGTATGGAGTTAACGTTTAGAAAAATTTCTTATTAAAAACAGAATACGCCGTATCTTGGGGAAAGATGCGTCGTATTCGAATTATTAAATGCGCTGTGTATAAAATTAAAATGCCATACGACGCATCTAGTACACAGATGCGCCGTATCGTTTGTATCGGACAGCAGTCATGGAGAAGAAACAAATAAAAACAAACACAAGAAAATAAAATAATCTAAAAAGAAAATAAAATACAAGCATGGGTTGCCTCCCACGAAGCGCTTGTTTTTGTTCGAGTCACGAGCCTGACTCCACCCTTATTTACTAGGTAATAGGGTGTACGTCCCCCCACTTGGAATCATGTGCGGGTGAAAATAGCAATAAACACTATAAGAGTGTAAATTTGCTATAGTAGAAAGATATGTCAAGTAAAAATGGTACCTTAGTGGGTAGTGATCTCCACTCATTACCTTTCCGGATTTGGTTGATAAATTAGATGTCTTGAACATTCCACATGAGAGACTAATATATTGAGGGTGCATGAATTGTTCTTCATTAATCTTGTCAGTAGTTAGGCGTCCCTCAACTTCTATACAAGATGTGAAAGAGTCTATGGCGAGTATCGTTTCGAGCTCCTCTTCTTTCCATGTAGAGTCCAAAGTTTCTTGCTCTTCAACCATGGTATTATCCAAGAGCTCATCATCTATTTCTTTTGTAGGTTCAACCAAAATTTGGTGGATAACATTAACAGGTGCTAGTTGTGTGTCATCATGTGGTGTGATGTCTATGATAGGTTGTAAGGTAACAGATTCCACCACATCGTCATTCGGCTTTGCAACCTGTTTTGAAACACTAACAATGTCATTAGTAAAAATAAAAGGAGAATCAAGGGTGTTAACTATTTGTGTCGTAGATTCCACATGAGCTTCTGTTTTTGATTCTTTTATCCGTTGATTCCTAGCTTTCATCTTCTTTATTTTCTTCTTGTATGGCTTCTTTTTGTTTTCCACCTTCGGTCGTCCAGTGAAAGGAATGGGTATGCATCCACTCTTTATTCGTCCAGGGAAAGGGCCGGGTGGGATATATGGTTCACTTACCTTAAAGCATTCAGGAAAAGGGACGGATGGTGGAATATTGCTAAAGTAAGTTCTTCCATTTTTTTCCCACTGATATTGTACCTCCGGTTTTGGCTTAGGAAAAGGGACAGGTTTATGTTGGTTAGCCCAAAACCTGTTTAGCCTTTCTGAGTCCGTGAGATCTGAATTCCTATTTTCTTCCTGAGAATCCACAAGAAGGTTATCTATTGTTTCCTTGTCATCATGCTTAACTCCGGAATTACTTATCTCATCATGTTGTGGTTGTACATTATCACGTATAATAGCATCAATCTCATTACATCCTTCCACCATACTCTTTTCTTTTGTTGTGACACTAAGTATGCTTATAATATTACGGCAATGTTCTTCAATACGATGTATTGAATCCGTAGTATTTTTATTGTGCTCTTTAAGTGCTTCATGATAACTTGTGTCTACCAACTCTTTTCTTGATAGTTCACCATCTTTTATAAATTTAGTAACGGCTTCTTTGAAGTCATAGATCTCTTTTTGTGGTGGTGGAGTTGGTAGGTAAGGTGAGTGAGGTCCATTGCATCCCTTGTAGCGATTATCGATGGTATATATCCTTTCATACATCTTATTTATTTCCCTGCCAAGGTTATCTATTTGAACAGTAATTGTAGCTAAAATTTTAGAATCATCATTACCTGTATGTCTTTTGAATGCCCCATCATACCACCTTAAACAGTGGTCAGCTCTTTCATGTATAGCGGTTAAGGCGTCTTTAGCATTCATTTTAGGTATAAAACTCTGAGAATCTAAAAGCATCCGAGTAGCCACATCCAAACCCATATAGAAGGCAATCACAACCTGCATGTCAGTTAAATAATGTTGAGGACATCTAAAAAGTAATTCTTTAAACCTGTCCCACGCCAAATAAAGCGTTTCTTCCGGTCTTTGCTTAAAGTTGTTGATTTCCTGAACCTTCTTTGCAGTCATTAATGGAGGACAATACTTGTTCAAAAATTTAGCCTTCAGATCGGCCCATGTAGTGATGCTTCTAGCAGGAATAGTTTTAATCCATCGATATGCTTGTCCAGTGAGTGAAATCGGGAATACTTGTAACATTATATGGTCTTTCCCTACATGAGGTGTATGAAACAAATCAACGATCTCGACCACTTTTTCAACATGCTCATTAGCATCCTCATTTTCTGCACCACTGAAAGCATTATCGCGTAGCTCCTTTAGAAAGTGCCCTTTTAATTCAAACCTGGTTTCTCTCCTGAATCTTGTGTACCACTTTTCTTCATCGTATTTTGCATATTGGAAATATTCTTCCATGGTCAGTTCATTAATGTTTTTCTCGATCACCATGATTTCCTGAAAAACAAAACAACCAAGAAGAACAACAGTAGACCAAACAAAAAATAAAAATAAAAACTAAACTAATAAAAATTAAATAAACACAAAAAATAAAAAACGAAAAAATATTTTTGGGGTCACAGAAGATCGATACGCCGTATCTAACAGACAATAGATACGCCGTATCGACACAAGTTAATACGCCGTATCCAACAGACAATGGATACGCCGTATTAGCTTCCTGCAATCTCTCTTTTTTTTTTTTATTTTTTTTTTTTAGAAAATTTTAAAATTAAAAATCACACAAACTAATTTTTTTTTTTTTTTTGCCCACAGAGCGTCAATACGCCGTATTCACAGACAAGAATACGCCGTATTGAAACAGATAGATGCGCCGTATTCACAGACAAGAATACGTCGTATCTCCCTTCTGAGACAGACACACAGACAACAAACAAACGATAAAACAAATAAACCAAACACACAAAAATAAACTAAAAATAGAAAAATACCAATAAAACTAGCAAATAGATAAATTCACTCCCCGGCAGCGGCGCCAAAAACTTGATGTGTCGTTGTATAGGTGATTATTCCTTATCAAGTTTTACATTTATATTTTGCCGACTTAACCTATAACAACACTAACGGGCAGTGTACCCGATCAATGTAGCCTAGTTGGTAAGTAGGGTGTCGATCACTAAGAGTGAGATTTCTAATATACTAATTCTAAAGGTATTCGACTCTACTAAATTAATCCTAAACAAAAGCAAAAGGGGGTTCAGCCTGAGAGACTGGCACGAGTTTGGTTTTCTAATGAACTAATTAAGTAAAACAAACAATACAAGTATGAAGACACCAAAGATAGGAAGAACATGTTAACCAAGTTTAGTCATATAAGATTAAGTTTTGATAAGTTTCTAAGACATGTAGTGATGGTGCTCACGACTAGGCGCGGTCTATCCTAAATAGGCGAGGAAGGGGCATGGCGACCCAAGCAATTGTAAAACCCCAAAATTAACGTACTCTGAAATGACAAAATGCCCTCAAAATTTAAATTTTGAGAACTTATGAAAATTTGTATAAGTAACATCATTTGACAATTAACTTAAGATAATTATGTCCTAAATCATCTAATGACTTAAGCTACTAAATATTCCATACATTATGAATTTAAAAATTACAAAATAAAAATCCTACAACTATATTATGCTAGTCGATCCATAATATGTGTGCAACCCAATTTTCGGCCCAAAAGGAATAGAAACAAGAAGAGATAATCATCCATTAGTCCAAATTGATTTAGCCCATAATAACAATTGATTCCTCCCTTATTTACTCCTATCAAAAATTACGGTCTCATTTGAAACCCTAGCACCGAAAATCCTCCATACCCTAATCCTCTCTCACAAAATTCGGCTACCCTCCCTCTTGCTCTCCTTGTTCGACCTATTGCAGCCATCAAGGGAAATCTTTGACGTTCTTGATTGTGTTCTTGTTCCAAGGTAATCTTATTCTCATTGTGTTAATCCATTTGAAGTCTTGCAAAACCCTAATCGATCCTGTTGGTTTTTGTGTTGTTCGATCATCACCAAAGAAGAAGAAGGAAGGAGAAGTGATTCGTGTATTCGTGTTCTTGTGTTCTTCGATCACGCTATGAGGGTATTATATCATCTTTGCTCAATCCTTGTCATGTCCTTATTCTTGTTATGTCAAAATATATGTAAAGAACTCACATGGAATCATAAGAACTATACATAAAATGATAAGATATGAAAACCCTAATAATCAAATCGACCTAGGTGTATTGTTTGAATTCGAATTGATATGTTCATGTTAAAATCTTATAAGAATCGACCAAGGTCTATTCTAGGCCAACCATAGATGTTTTGTATCAATTGGTAATCTATTTGAATGGAAAACCTTATAAGATCACATAAAATATTGAAACAGTTTACTGTCCAGGATTTTGGTCTAATTTGATTCGATTGGAAATTAATGATGTGAACGTGTTTTTGGGTGGTTTTTGAGTCTAGAACTAAGTTCAATGAAATGGCTACCTGGGAAAATTTATTTTGTAATTTTTGAAGGCCTGGAATGTTACCTTTTGATTTTTGGGAAATTATGTGTCTGATCGGATTTGTAAGTCTGGAAAATCAGTCCGGGTTTTTGATTTTTAATTTTCAAACCGTGTCGAGTTAGGAGGAGTCCTTTGAACTGGGTAATCTATAAGATGTATACTACTTCCTGGAATTTTTATAGATTTTTATGAATTTTTCTTAAAGGGTTTCTAATTGATAACTTTTCGTATAGTAAAATTACTCAGAAATCTGGACGAGTTGGTTTAAGTGAATTTTAATACGTACCTATACTACATAATAAAATCTGGAAAAATTTGATAAAATACTTTAGACATATGAGCATCTCTGGGAATTTTTGGGAATTTTAATACTGAGTTCTTGTACGATTTATAATTTATTGAAAACCTAACAATTTCGTACTTAAAACTATGGGAAGTTATAAAAGGGTTAAATTGTAAACTAAAGTGTGCTATGTGTTTACTGTGTAACCTAAAGGGTATAAATGGATATTTTGCTAAAACCAAAGGTCTTAACTTGTAAAATCTGTAACTTGAGGATACTTTAATAATACAACCTAAATTATGAGAATTACATACTAATCCCTAAAGTTGTGATAATTACATAAAACCCTAAATTTGGTAAAAGACATTATGAATCTTGAACTATGAATATGATCATTTGGTAATACTTTGAATTGGCATATGAGAAAGATATAACTTAAGGTTATCTAATATGAAATGAGAACAAACATGAAACATTTCGATGATATGAAACTTAAGAGAACTTATGATTATTTGTAGATCGGTTGAAGAAGGAGTGATCTCCTAGTTGATTTGACTTTCATTTCTTTTGCTTGCGTATTCGTTAAGGTACAGATATTCTGCCCTTTTTCAGTAAGGGTGTCCTCTTGCTTATTTCATTCAGTATCTATGAATCATCTTAGTATTTCTCTGAGCCGTTGTTATGTCGTCTCATACTCTGATTGGTTCTTCATTATGCATATCAGTTGGTTATGATCTGAGCCTTCTGTATGGGGCTTTCCTATTTGAATCTATGCCTTTGTTATGTTTTCCATAATTCATGAACCTTGCTTTATTTCTTTTGATACATGATATGACCTGTCCATCACCCTGTAATGTGAATATTTAAGACCCTAGAATATTTTGAAGGTTCATAGGATTTTATAACTAAATGTAAAAACTCTTCTTAATTACATGTGAAAATGTTTTGAAAACTTTCTTTAAAGGACCTACTTTATGAAGACTGTTTTAAGGTTTACTTTCATGAAAGCTATTGTAAGAGATTACTTTTTGAACTATGATAGGAACTTTTAATATAAACCTTTAAATTGAACCTTGTTATGAACCTTGAAGCAAATTGATATGAACCTTCTGATTTCAGACTCCCTGATACTTGACCCTTCTGACATTGGACCTTTTGATATTGAACCTACTTTCTGATTCCTGATTTATTGCTATGTTTCCTTGTTCTGTGAACCTTGCTTGCTTCTTTCATGATATTATGAGCTTTTGGCATGATCTTTCTGATACATGATCTTTCTGATATATGATCTTTCTGATGTATGATTTTTCTGGTATATGATCTTTTGATATTAAACCTGTCTGATATTGAACATTTCTGATATTGACCTACTGGTATGACCTTTCTGATATGAACCTCTGATATGAACTTCTGATATTTTGAAATGGAAATTGACTTATGCAACTAACTTAAATACTTGATACCTTACTATAAACTTAACTTGAACCCTGATTCACTTGATATGAACCATTCGACTTGAACCTTTATTTGAACTCTTGTTCTGATCCTTTGTTCTGAACCTTGTCTTGAACTCTTATATAAAACATGACCTGGATTACCTGACCTTTAGATACTTGAACCTAACACTTAATACTTGAACCTGACACCTGAATACTTGACACCTGATACTTGAATCCGACATCTGATACATGATACTGATTTCTGATACTTGATACTGATTCCTGATACATGATATCTGATACACGTTACTGATCTCCGATACATGATACTTGATACATGATACTGATTTCTGAGGCATGACACCTGACACATGATACATGATACCTGACCCTGACCCACAGTTTGATACTACGAGCCATAACTAGGCATGAGGGTTTCATGTCCATGTCATTGATGCACCGATGGCATGACTCTAGGGCAGGAGAGTGATGACCTGTTCCGTCCCTGACTTTATTTTATCTGGTGTGTTGAGGAGTTTCTGGCCACCGGGGGCGCATGGATGCATCCTAGAACTGTTACTGTTACTGTTACTGATTACTGATTTCTGTATTACTGGTGACTGATGGTGTGTGCGATACACGTCTTTCACATACTGGGAGCTGATCACTCCATTTACTGATTGAGGACTCCCCTCATAATTACTGACTACTGAGAGGTCTCCCCTCTACATGATTATACTGATACTGTTACTGTTACTGTTACTATTTCTGGGCTCGTAGAGGATTTCTGTTACCCTGCACCTTGTGACCTTATAACTTTACTCACCATTATTATTACTGTCACCCTGTAACCTAACATATGACTTAACATTTGACTTGACTGGATCTGACATGGTATATGGTAGAATTACGGATTACATTTTATACTATTTCGGCAACTAGTTTTAATCATGTTATATCTGTATAACCTTTACTTTCCATTACTGTTACTACTACCCTATTGTATGATTCATGACTTAATACTGAACTTGACATGATTTGACTTGGGTTTGTGTGGGTTACGGTTTCCTTTTCACCTATCTTCTATAACTAGTTCTAATCCTGTTATATCTGTATAGTCTTCATGTTCCTGTTCTTGACTATCGTGATACCTAGTACTCGTTCATTTACTTCACTACTTTACCGTTACTGCTTGTTATCGTTATATCTGTTCACTGGGCTTTTTAAGCTCAGCCGCACGTTTTCTTTTCGTGTGCGGCAGGTTATAAGCAGGACGACGGGTTTGGGTATGAGTGAAGAGACTTTTGGACTTAGAAGACCTTGATAGTTATTCTGAAGTAGAAGTCATTAGAAGGATTGCATTTGAAGACTTAGTATTTAGTTTTGTTTCATTCTTAACCTTATAATGTTAGTATCTCATTTGTAACCTTTGATATTTTATTGTATTACTATTGAAGTATGCTTTGTTTAATCTGATATGAAACCATTAACGTGACATCTTTTCCCTTTCTGGGTTGGGGTGTTACCCAAGCAATGCTCAGCTAGACACAGAGGTTATCAATGCACTAATAAAAGTCACCAAAGCGTTGGCTCTAATCTTATCGGCGAGTAAACCCTTAATGATTACTTATGTCTATCCTATTCTAGATTCCATTTTAAGTCTTTTTGACTGACTAATCCTGTCACAATTAATCAGAACCCGCATAAAGCTGCTTAATGATTACCACGTTTATATATTATTTAGCCCTTAAGGGGCTTACATTAATCACGCAAACGATATTAATGAAGTATAAACTAATAAAGTAATCAAAACGAAGACCAAGCAACCAATCGAATTAGAAACTAATTAAACCATCAAATACTCATAAACTTGGCTAACACATAAGAGTGTTAGCCCATAATCTCTGTAACAAAATACAAAAACATAATCAAGACGAATAGAGTGTGAAACATAGTGAATACGATACGCTAACCGAATGATTAAGTAATATAACAATGATAAGAGATGTTCTTCAAGTATAATTGGGTCTTCAAGGGTGATCTTCTGCTGTTTTGAGAGGCTTTGATCGTCTGGGAATGGCCCTAAGGGTTCCCAAAGATGCCCAAATTCGTTAATGAGTTCGGTATTTATAGATTCTGAAATCTGGGTCGATACGGCGCATCTATAGAGTTAGATGCGCCGCATCTATAAGTAAACGTAGCCTCCAAGTCTGAAACTGACCCAATACGGCGCATCTAAATATCAGATGCGCCTCATCTCCCAATACGGCGCATCTAAGGACCAGATGCGCCGCATCTCCTTCAGATACAGGTAGATCTCCTTTTTCTTTTTCCGTGGCCGCTTGAATCACCTAAAACGGAGTCCGGATGAAGATTTTATGGCCAAAATACGAAAGCATCTTCAAGTGTCGACTTGTAATCTTGACTTCTTCATTAAGCTTCTAATCTTCACTTGATCTCTTGAATTCTTGGTAAGGGTTGTATATGGCCGATACGGCGCATCGGATTGGTCCGATGCGGCGTATCAAGGTAACTTCGCGTGGGGTCCAGGATTATAATATTTGTGAATATTCTTCAATATTTTGGATATCTGGTGAAGTCTTGAGATTGATACGCCGCATATCAGGAGCTTCATGCGGCGCATCTGGAGTAAAACAAGTTGGTTCTTCTCGTTGACCAAGGTTTCATATGCGGCGCATGGGATAAATCCATGCGGCGCATTCTTCAAAGTCAGGAAATGGTCCTTAATCTCTTCAATTCAGTAGACTTTTCCAATCTTGCTTGTTTTGCTCCATTTTTAGTCCAAAATCGCTTAGTTTCACCAAATGCTTGTTTTTACCTGAGAATTACAAAAGTAAACAATTAAGTATCAATCCTCATATATAATATAATAAAACAAGTCAAATAAATAGGATAAATGATAGTAATAAAATGTACTTATTTGAGTTCATCAATAACCAAACAATATCTTTTATGATTTAAGCTATTAACAGAAGTAGGACCAAACAAGTCCATATGAAGCATGTATAAAGCTTGATTATTAGAGTTATGAACCTTAGGCTTACAAGAAGCTCTGTGTTGCTTACCCTTAAGGCAAGAAACACAGGTTTGGTCATTTTGAAAATTTTTATTGGGTAAACCTCTTACCAAACCATACTTAGCAATCTTATTAATGGTTTTGAAATTTACATGACTAAGCCTTCTATGCCACAACATTGACTCATCCAATGTGGCTTTTGCAACAAGGCAAGTAAGACCTTCTTTAGGAACAAGCTTATTCATCTCAACACTGTATGTGTTACCCTTTCTGGGGATTTTAAGCAATACTTGACTTTCATCAGGTAGCTTAAAGTCAGGAGAAAGAATAAGGCAGTCAGTATCAGTAAAAAGAACCTTGTTCTGTTTGTCACAAATTTGTGACACACTAAAAAGGTTGTACTTAAGCTCTGGTACAAAATACACATTTTCAAAGTCAAGATTACTAGTTTTAATAATACCTTTACCAGTAATCCTACCACCAACACCACTTCCAAAGATAACAGGTCCTCCATCCAGAGGTGTAAAATCTGAAAGGTATGACATGTTACCAGTCATGTGCCTTGAACATCCACTATCTGAGTATCCTCTATCTTCTCCATCTTTTGTAGGATGTTCCTGCACACAAAATAAATGAATTAGTTCCTTTTGGGGACCCAAGCCATCAATGACTTGGATCTACCTCGTGCATCAATATAATTATATCTATTGAAAGTCATTGATGTACCATTGGGTTTGGTAGGTTTCCATACCCAACGTGCTGAGGCCTTCACAGCATTGCCCCATTGACCCTTAACAACATTCATATGCCTAGCAGTAGGAATTACTGGCCTAGTAGTAGAAACTGCTGGCCTAGAAGTAGGAACTGCTGGCTTAGCATGTTTGACATTAGGCATCCATTTTTGATTATACAAAGGTGTTTTATTGAAAAAGGGCCTGTTAACTGTTTGTGCATGATTGTAATGATTTGAAAATGGTTTTGCACTTGAAACAGTTTGTTTGTAATTATACCACTTGTTTGGTCTAGCAGTAGAAACTGATTTGATGCCAGACTTCAACATGATTGCTCTGGGTGTCATCTTATGATTTACATTAGGGTTAGTCAATCTAGTAGGACTGTTTTGATTTACCCTAGCATTTGTATTCTCATACACCCTTGAATTCCCAAAAACCTTCTTTTTCCATGGATTTGAGTCACAAAAAGCAGCCAAATGATCAAAATGACCACACACAAAACATACTTTATTCTGCATAACAAACTCATCACCAAGTTGTTGCGATTTTAAGTTATTCCAGTTCCTTTGATTGCCCCTAGGAACTGAAGATCTATTTGTAGATCTATACATCTCAGCATATCTAACAGTATTCCTAGCTGGTTTTATATTTTCATTTTTGACCACTTTAGGAACATGTTTTACTTCTACCTTAACCTCAGACTTATTCTCAGACATCACTTCATTGGTCTTAACCTCAGACACAACTTCTTCAACTAAAGATGTGTCACTTGCACTTTCAAAAGAATCCTCAGCCTTAACAAATTTAGTAGGACTCTCATTGGTTTTAGGACCATATCCAGGAAATTCCATCAACAGCTACCATTGCCTTGGAAGAAGTTTCTTCCACATTCACTGTTCTCCTGTTTCCCTGCTGACTTCTATACCCTTTACCCTTGTTGTCCTGTTGTCTGGGGCTTCTATATTCTATGGCAAAATGTCCCATCTTGTGACAATTATAACATTCCACCTTGGATTTGTCATAGCCAGCAACATCTCCTCCATTGAAAGTAAGCTTGTTTCCAGTCCTTTGAAAGTACTTCTTTGCCCTTCTGCTTATCAAGGCCATTTGCCATTTCAAGTCCATTGCTTCCAAGTCATCTTCATGGATTTGAAGAAGGTCTTCATTGTAGATTTGAGACCCATTGGATTGCTCTGACACAAAAGCATAGATGGTTTCATCACTCAAGCTAGCAGTACTTGTTTTTACACTAGCAGTACTAATTTTAGGGCGAGCAGTACAAACTTCTTGATCATCCTTAGGACTGCTATTGCTGGGGGATGACAAAAATGCCATGTTTCTAGACTTAGAACTGGTGCTTTCTGCCTTTTTCACCTTTTGTTCAACAATCTTAAGATTGTTGTACAACTCATTAAGTGACATCTTCTCTAGTTCAGGCTTGTTGCTCCAAACAATAACATGGGTGTTCCATTCAGCAGATAAACTATTGAGAAACTTTAAGTTTAGGTCTTCTTGTGGAATCACTATCTTCAAACAAGCAAGTTGACTCACAATTCTCTGTAGCCTGTTAAAGACATGATCAAGAGTTTCAGTGCTTGTGGCACTAAAATTCTTATAGCTTTGCTTTAGCAGTGTTCTTTGTGCCTTCTTAGTGGCTTCATTACCACCAAACCTTTCTACAATTGCTGCAAAAAGTGTCTTTGCAGTCTCATAATGACTGAAGTTCAACACCTGATCATCGGGAATTGCCATGAGTAATAAACTCTGGCTTTGAGATCATTCTTCTTCTTGATCCTCTCATCATTGGTAACTGGTTCTGTGTTGAGCTTTGTAGTTTTGGAACCATCAGCAAGTGTTTCTTCAGAAGTTGTTGGTTTAAAAGAATCACCATTAAGAATGATATCCCATAGTGCATAGTCTTTCACCATGAAGTACTGCTCAATTCTGAGCCTCCAGAGATCATATTCGTTTTGTTTGAGCATTGGGAGTTTGGCAAGGATTGAGGTTTGTGGGGTTTCCATGTCCATCTTCCTTGTTGAAAGAGAAAAAGTACTTCTGGATCTTCTGATTCAAAGTATCAGAATCTGTCTCTGATACCACTTAATAGGATCTAAACACACGCCTGGTGTTAGAGATACTTTGAGTAATACTAACTAGCACACGGAATTTACTAGTTAATACTTAGAAGATTATGTGTATTGTGATGTATATGATTGTATGTATGAAACAGTGAAAGTATGAACACAATGCTTAACCAACCAAATAGCTTCAATATTATTGATAATACGAGTGATCTTCCACTATCACTAGGGTTTAACAACCTTGAAGCTTTCGTATGACTTAGATAACTGATATTGAAACTCTAACCTAGAATCTTCTTTTATAACATAAGGAGTCTTTTACAAGTAAACTAATATTCGTATCATTCTAATACTATAAGATAGCATGGTACCCGCGCGTTGCGGCGGATACCATGGCACAGATTGTTTTGTATCGTAAGGAAATCATTTTAAGTTGCAATGTTTCTCTAATGGCATGCTTGCATTATTCTTTTGATAGCGTCGTTTTAAGTTGCAGTAGTCAATTACAAATTTAATAATAATATATTCGACCCCTTTATAATGTGATAATAGAGGGTTTTAGTAAAAAAATACAAACCGCGATGCATATCGTATAAACAACACAATGCACACATGTTTAAAAAGTTTAGAAAAAATTAAAATTTAAAATTTAAAAAAAAAACTTTGAATTTTTTAAGAAAATTCAAAATATTTCGAACTTTTAAAAAATTTCAAAATATTTAACTTTTTAAATTATTTCAAATTTAAAAAAAAAAAACGAATTTCGAAGTCAATTTTTAAGAAATTCAAAATATTTCGAATTTTCAAAAAATTTCAAAAAACGTTAGATCTATAAAAGAAATAATAGATCTACAAACAAAAAAAAACATTTTCCGGCGCGGCAGAAATTTTCCCGGGCGGCTAATCTAAAAAAAAAAACATTTTCCGGCGACCAAAAGATTTACCGGAGGCGGTAACCTTTTCCGGCTAATATATATATATATAAAATCAATAAAAACTATATATAATGAAAAATATTATAAAATCAATACCTCAAATTTTTTCCGGTGGCTGTAACCTTTTCCGGCGACTTCATAACAATTTCTACAATATAAATTTATAACAAAATCTATAATACAAACTTTATAACAACAATTTCAAAAATAAAACATACTATTTCCGGAGATAGCAACAAATTCCGGCAGTAACACAACTTTTTCCGGCAGTTTCTTGTTTCGCCAATATTTCGACGGTGAATAATTCTTTGTCGTCATATATTTAACATTATAAAATCCTTTTCGAATAATTGTTTTTACGATGTCATGATTGCATTCTTTTTTCTGATAGTGTCGATTCGTGTGTATCTAATAGAGATTCAAGCATTGTATGTAATAGCCAAGTGTCATGTATAGCGGAGAGAGTGTAAAGTTTTCGACAATTTTCCTATATCATTATTTTCAGTTGCGATAGCCGATTTTTATTAGATATATATTTAACTCAATCATAATGTTATTTTTTAGAGTTATAGTTTTTGTGTCATGTCATGTCTTTCAAACTTTTTGTTTTTGAGAAAAAATAAATAAATAAATACTTGACGTATGTTTTTGTCCCGTCAATTTCATCACAAATATAGTTTTGATTTAAGTTTTCAATTTACACGAATCTACAAGTTTTACTCTTCATATAAAACAAAATTTTCGTGTGTAAATGCCTTTTTTAATGTTTACCAATCTAATCACATACATGTGCGACCAAATGTTTTCAAATTTCGAAAGATCTAACATATCTTAGAAAAGTTTAGTTATTGAAGTGTCGAAAGGTTTTTTATCTGATGGTTATATCTTTGTCAATTCATGTTTGTTAAACCACTTCAACTATAATCCATCGTCTACTACATGCTTGGTTTACAATATTTGTCCTCGAATAGCAGATTTTGTTAGAATTTGGTCAAAACTCAAAATCATTTCGCTAAGTTATTACAAAATACAACCTACCAAGTTACCAATTACTTGTATTTTGCATTCAATATTACATTAAATTCAAATTTTCATAAAAGACAACAATTGATTTTGTCTAGATATATGTTGACCAACTAAAAAATGTGTCACCATCAACTATGCAACTGACAACTCACGGATAGCTAGTTTTGGGCGGTTTGAGGTTTGTTGGTTAAACTTTTAAGGAAAATGCTCAACTTTTAAACATTCAAAAAGTTAGATTCAAAATTTTCAAATTTCAAAAAGTTCCAAAAAAAAAAAAAAATTCAAAATTTTCTTAGATCGAAAATTTTCTTGAATCTACAAAATTTTCCACTTTCCAAAACTTTTAAAAATTTCCTCAAAAAAAATCACTAACCAATTTACACAGCCAACTTATTTAATCGAATTGCAAAAAATTATATGCATAGATCTAACTTTATAAACTGAATAAATCACTATCGAAATTTATAATTTCTAAAATTTTGGTTCGGATGTTTTTATGGCTTAATTATTTCATATGAATGCTAAGTGACAATAAAAGGTTGTACCCATAAAATATGTTTCATCCAAAACAATCTTACATGAAATGTATCGTACAAACTTATCAAGCCTCACAGATATTTATAAATGTTCATTGGCTTTCTAAAAAAAGATGCCTTTTTTTTTTTTTAATCCGTATGGATCTACCAAACTTGTCCCACTACCAATTATCCATATATTACTGAAACCAGCAAAACGAACCACAAAAACTGAAACTATTACTAACGTCAATGATTCACAGCTGGTAGTCGGTTTACCAACACAAGTACCGAAGCCAAGCACCACAAAACTTCGAAATTATAGATCTAGCAGGAAGATTTTAAATCCACGGTTAATTATAAAAAATAAACTATGTATTTAGAATAAAACCTTTAGATATACAAAAAAATGATGGATCTAGCACAAAACAACGAACATCGGTAAAACCACCATAAAGATGAAACCCGTGGACCATTCGAGCCAAAACATTGATAACAAACAAAAGTGGCCTCAAATTATCATCAACCTTTTTTTTCTTATTTACCAGAAACACCTTCAAATTTCAAATCTATGCTCAGATCCACACTTGAACACATAAGATAACAACATACACAAAACCAAAATATATTCCAATAAAAAAAAATATACACTGCCGAAACCAACCTTAAAACCTCATTGAAATCTCCACCAAAATGATAGATGTAGAACAAAACCACCGAGCAGACCGAGAGATGGTCGTGTTGGACAGCCAAAACCACTGAAACGACCACCATTTCTTTCTAAAACCCACCAAAACCACCAACCTGGACTACCTAGCCAACCGAAACAACCAAAACCACCTAGAGGCGGTGGCTATTTCGGAATATGGCGGCAGATACAGTGGCGGTTGTAGTTGTTAGGTTAAGAAAGAAAGGGTTTTGTTTAAAGAGAGAAAAGTGAAATGAAATCACATAATCCAGGTTGTGTTTTATTTGGTGTATATATCGATAAAAAAATAATTCTAGATCTATCAAAAAATATATAGATCTATAAAAAATATATATATATCGATACAATACTCTAGATCTACCAAAAAACTATATCGATCTTTAAAATATATATATAGATCGATATAAAACTCTAGATCTACCAAAAATACATATCGATCTATAAAATAAACTATATAAAAAACCTCAAAGCTTGAGTGGTGGTACTGTCGGATGGAGGTGGCATCGGATGGTGGTGGAGTCGAGTGGTGGTTCTGTCGGATGGAGGCGGCGTCAGGTGGTGTGGTGGTTACTGGAGAGTGCTTCTTTTTATTTTTTTTAGAGTGTGAGATGAGTCTGTGTGTTTTTAGATAGGGTGGGAGAGATAAGCATTTGTGAGGGTGATTTTTAGTGAGATGTTTTTTTTTAAGTGAGATATATGCCGGGATCAAGTTAAGAAGGGCAAAATGGGGATAATGGTGTCAGGAACTCTTTTTGGGGTTTAAAATAAAGGGTATTTTTGACATTTCGCAACTCTTTTTTTAACAGGTTGCATAATCTTTATATAATACTATAAGATATACACAATATCTATTCTGTATATATCTTCACACGTCTGTCTTCATCACATAAACAGTACTAACTCTCTGTACTAGCAGTACTAACTGACTTAGTACTGTTAGTGTAAATCTCCAGCAGTTTTAACTTTATACCTGGCAGTACTAACTGTTGGTTTAATTCCCAAAATTAGTTATATACTTGTTGTATCCTAGCATACACCAAGTTGAATTTTCTTTTGTGTAGTTTGTGAGTGTGGATCATTATGTTGTTGTTGAGATCTTGGAGATCTCTTGTAGCTTGTGTGCTTGTGTGTTGATCATGTGGATCAAGGGTAGATCGGGTGAAGTGTGTTGATTGTGTGATTTAGTAAGGATCGTGTGGATCGTGGTAGATTGGTACTAGCTAAGATTGGTACTCGATATTTAGCTTAGTGTCGGAAATAAGGATAAGCGACGTTGTACGATTTTCTCCACCTGAAGGGAGCTTTGTTGACATAGTGCTTAGAACTCTCGAGTTGGGTACTCGGGGAGTGGAGTAGGGCGAAGAAGAGCTTCGTGACCAAACCACTATAAATCTCCTTGTCCCGATTTGATCTTTCCATCTCATTTTCTTATATTTATTGTTTATGTTAGATAGTATAGCTTAGTGTTCATATTGGTGTTGATTGATCTCACAAAAAAATCGAGTCAAAGTTTTTCACAAACAAACTTTTATAACAAACGAAAAACCAGTAAAACTATTCAACCCCCCATTCTAGTTTTCCACAATTGGTACCAGAGCCACGTCAGACAAGATTTTAAAATAAATTGTATTTTAAAACTTGAATCGATCAATGGATTTCGACAAATATGAAGAAGGGCAATCTATTCAAAGACCACCACTTTTTGAAACCGATTGTTTTATATATTGGAAAACAAGATTCGAAATGTATGTGAAATCAAAAGACATTGATCTTTGGCATGTTATTACCGAGGGTGACTTTCAACCGATTGAAAAGAATCCGGAAACAAAAGGGATGAAATAGTTCCCTGATGCGCGTGATGTGTCGTTGCGGTTTAGCAGTTTTAATGCCTACTCAAGTTTTAAATTTATATTTAGCCGACTTATCAATAACACACACACTTAACGAGCAGTGTACCCGGTCAGTATGAAGATAATGGTAAGTAGAGTGTCGATCACTAAGAGTGGAACGTATAATCTCGTTAATCTAATCAGTATTTTAATATCCTAACGCAAGGGGGTTTCAGCCTGAGAGACTGGCACAGTTTTGTTTGCAATTAAATAATAAAATAAACAAATAGGCACGAATCAGCAAGTAGCACACACGTACACAGATAGATACTAGAGACAATAAGAGGGCTGTCCTTATGATTAAGTAGATTGTCACTTGTTTTATTGATAGCTTTATATGAAGTGTATGTAATTAACCCTTTCTCGTTGGTCCTATTCTTATCGGCGAGTAAACCCTTAATGACGACTTATGTCTAAAAGTTATTCCTAAGTGATCAATTTAGAAACAACCGTGGGAGCCACACCTTGTCCCGCAGTCGGGTGCCCGCAAGCCACTAATAAACACAGAGGTGGTCAATGCACTAATAAGTAGTAACCAAAGACATCAACATATAAACTTTAATTGATGGGAAAGCAAGTATTAAAGGGAGTGCAATCTTTCCGTTGTCACATTACACAAGCCACCAATCCTGATGAATTAAAGTTTGCTAAAACAATAAAACAAAACTACTTAATGAATTAAATACATGCAGCACCTTCTTACAGCTCTTGTATCTTAGATTTGGGTGTGTCTTGTGCTGCCTTCTTGACTGAATTCGTCCTTCTCTTCTGTTCGGTCTTTAGGTTTTCGAACTTCCGAATCTCTTTAATGCGTCTGGTCTACGGGGTATTTATAGTTTGTGTCTGAGGGAAGATGCGGCGCATCTACTTAAGTAGATGCGGCGTATGTACGTAACTTCGCGTGGGGTCCAAGATTATAATATTCAGGAATATTCGTACACCGCCAGAAGATGCGGCGTAACTCTTTATTAGATGCGGCGCATGTCCGCTTGTATCTTGGATCGTATCTGGTGATATCTTGATAGAGATGCGGCGCATGTTGATAGTGAGATGCGGCGCATCTGGAGCAGATTAGTCTTGATCTTCTTCATTTCAGTAGACTCTTCACTTTATGCACGTTTTGCTCCATTATTAGTCCAAAATCGCCAAGTTTCACCAAATGCTTGTTTTTACCTGAGAATTACAAAAGTAAACGATTAAGTATCAATCCTCATACATAATATAGTAAAACAAGTCAAATTAATAGGATAAATGATAGTAATAAAATGTACTTATTTGAGTTCATCAAATATCCCCCCCCTTGAACTTTACTTGTCCCCAAGTAAACCTTAGATTAAATCTCATGAAAATGTATCCTAAAAGATGTTAGGATTTATTTTTATATTTAAGCATGTATTCGTTTATTTCATAATCACACAACTAAACACTTAACGAATTAGAAGTAAAATAAAATAAGTCGATAAAAGCAAATCTAATCGTTTAACTGTCCAGTCGCGACGAATATTCTATCATAAGCTTGGCAAGTATACACATCTCCACCACTAAAGCTAAGGAATAACAAGTCTAAAGCGGTAAAAAGGGTTTTTAGGCTTAAGGGTTAATTATTCTCTTTTCACTATCGATCTCAAATTCCAGAAAAGGCGACAAAATCACAAATACATGATCGAATCCACGAACACGATACTTGCAATTGCTCAAATCCTTAACTCGAATAGGCTAAAGATAGGTCCAAACTTCACCAATAATAATATATCAAAAAGGGCGACAAAATCATAAATACATAGCCGAATCCACGACTACGATACTTAAGATTGCTCAAATCCCTAATCTCAATAAATCAAAGGTTTGGTTGGATAAAGAATAATATAGGGCATGGATAACATTTGGGATATAAATTGGTGTAAAAATAAAAATAAAAATAAACAAAACAAATAAATTAAAATCCTAAGTGTGGTTAATCACTATCCCAACCATCCCATGAATAAGACTCATATCATTGAATAACTCACGCTTTAACACTTGAAACACACGCTTTAGGTAGACACGAATTATACTCAACAAAATCTTAATCAAAGAATAATCCTTAATTGGCATTCCCATAACTGCCAATTCCCATTCAATCCATAGATATAGTACAACAAATAGTGGTGATATCGACCACTTACATAACTCTACATCGTTGGCTTAAAATAAACATCCAACTCTTTCTTTCTTTCTTTTTCTTTTTTTTTTTTTTTTTTTTTTTTTTTTTTTTTTTTTTTTTTTTTTTTTTGACATCTAAACATAGATGTGTAAAATTTCACCACATCACTACAACTTTCTTTCCGGATAATTTTTATTCATACTTTTCATACTTTCAGAAATAATGGTAATAGTGAAAGTAGTAAACACACGAAAAATAAACTCTAAAATATACAATATTTACTTTCACTCCAATTGCATTGTGCAATTTCCCGACCTAACCATATATAATGAATTACGCACGCGAACACAGGTAATGTAAGGAAACACACTCTGCCTATAGCAATTAACCAACCACGGATTCTAATCTACAGGGTAGGCTAAGGTTTAAGGTGTAACGAAACATTTTAAACATAGGTGTAAGAAACGAAAGGAATGGCTCTGAGTGTTTTTCTAGGGGTATCTTACTCTAAAAATGAGAGTAACAAAAGGGTTTATACGGGGGTTAACTAACCAGTGTAGCTAGTTAATAACACATAACATATAAAGGCTATTTGGTGTAATCCTAGAATTTTACCAATTTAGACAAGTCATTCCAATTAAATAAATAATACTCATTATGGTGGTCTCGAATAGTATACAAGCCAAGTTCTAAAGTTTACAAGTCACCGGCACACTCATAGATTTGTGAATTTTGTAAAAATCACAATTTTTGAAAATAACGTCATGTGTGCAGTTATGCAACTTAGATCTTAAACAAAAACATGCTAAAAAAAATTTTTAAGTTTGATATATTAAGCACATTTTAAGCATAATTTTTGAAAAAGTTTAGGACAAGTAAGTGTTAAGTGTTCTAATTCTCCTATCCCCCCACTTAAGTTAAACAACGTCCTCGTTGTTTGTATAAAAGGTTAAAAACTGGAAATAAAAGAATTAGAACGGAAAAACTCCCCTGAGATTTGCTCGGTATGATCCTCCATTAGTGTAAGAGCAAAAATCATCTTTCTTGTGGATTAGAACGTTAAAGCTTCATACTTGATGTATCCACAGGAAATCCAGAAAACTATAATACCACCAACACACCTAAGATAAGAAAGGTTCAACTTGCATAATACATTAGTAGTTAGGAAAAATAAAACTTAAAAATTAAAACTGAAAATCATCAGGTCAGTCGATGCGCCGTATCTTATTGAAGAAGATGCGCCGTATCGAGCCTGGAATTAATACGGATCAGAATAAAGATGCGCCGCATCCTTAACCAGGGATGCGCCGCATTAAAATAAACTGATAAATAGTTTTAAAGTCGAAAATTAAAATGCAGAAAAATAAAATAAGATATGACCATTGCAGAGGATGCGTCGCATCTCAGGACTGAGATGCGCCGTATCTTCGTGCGGCCTGGACTGACTCGACACAGAAAACAGAATGATAAATGATAAATCCGGGTTGTCTCCCGGTCAGCACTTGTCTTTATTCCAGAGTCTTCAAGTTAGACTCACGTTCAGCTCTTTACTCGGTCCTTGTCACGGTCCATCCTTCTTCCTTCATCCGAAAGATTTTCCCGTATATCTCTGCGACGTTTTCCTCCGTTCGACTTAATCTAATATAACTTTTGGTCATCACAGCAGTATATTCTTCATCAGGACCCAAAGAATATTTGATGATTTTAAATTTTTCAGAAATAATCATGGGTGGCTCATTGTATGGAATCCCAAGTAGTTGACACTTTCTTTTGGTGAACTCTTCTTCGTCCTTGTCAACAAACTTAAAATAAGGATCCTTAATCAAATAGTCATCTAGTTCCTCAATCAACGACTTATCATTATTATCATCTTGAATCGCCTCCCATTCTCTTTCCAAATCATATTGTAACCGTCGACTAAGCTTTGTGAAATCATCAAACTGTTTATGCACCCATTCCCAGAAAGTAGTATCCGATGTCCCCTTAAGTCCTTTCAAGCGTTCAATCCTGCCCTTTTCTTGTAAAGCCTCCGATTTTCGTGGGCAGTCTTCAACATTATCGTACCACTCATAATCTTCAAAGGTTACATCCTTTCCAACTCTTTTCATCCCAATTATACTTCCCCCATTACAGGTTCCGTCACTTTTATAATCACAGGTTGGCCAAACACTACTCCCGTCTTTGAAAACGACGGGTGTACAGGTATGATTAATGTGCTCAAATTCCCATGGTTTATCCGATACCCATGGTACTTGGTCATTCCATTCATAGTACCAGGTGTTTTTGAAATCGTCATAAGTCTTAAATCCTGGTAGATCCCCAGTAAGCACATCATCATCGACTCGAAGAAGGTAGTTAAATTCCTTGAACTGCTTGCACAAGGGTGTCTCATACTCTAACAAATCAATGTCAATTCTGAAAAGTTCTTCAATGCCCTCATTGATTGTTGAATCATGATGTGACAACCCATAATCGCTTTCTACTTCTTCGTCTTCTCCTCTCATCCAATATACCCATAATGTATCCTTAGTAGCTCGATCCATGCTCTTATGGTTATTAAACTTACTAGCTAACCATTCTGAAAAATCAACATCGTTAGGGTCATGGTTAACGTCAAAGCAAACCTTTCCAATCATATTCTTTTTTATCTCCATGAACTCGTTAAATTGCTTCTTAAAACTCCGAGTCAACCATGAAGTCATAATCTCCTTGACTTCGTTTGCAGGGGCAAATTCCGGACTACCATATTTGAGTTCTAACCAATCATTGAGGGAGAGGTCTATCAATCTAACTATCCTGCCATGAAATAGTAATTCCGCCAAAGCATAATTCATGTCATTATCCTGATAGTTCTCATCTAATCCCTTGTACCACTCGAAATAAGGCATGTAAGAGTTTTGGGTATTGTCTCCACTACAGTTGTTGTTGCTTGAGTCCATGTATGCAAGAGAGAATTTCCCATCATCCTCTTCGATAGTAGTCCAGTTCAATCCTTCTGCTTCAATCTTAGGCCATAAGAGCGACAATTCTTCTCCAGTGTACCTCACAAATACATCATAAGAGAATACCTCTTTGTCAATGTTGCATAAACGCATAAATTCCTTAAAAGCTGCTTCAAGAGGAGTCTCCCAAGAGAATAAGTCTGCATCGATCATGAGTACATTGAATGAATCTGAAAACAAGCATTCCTTAGCAAGATATCCGTTAACTGACATGTCTTCCATAGCAAAATCTGTCATCCAAGGTAAAATCATCAGTAGGATTTGTTCGCTAGAAGAGAAATTAATGAATATAGAAACGGATATAAGAATAAAAATAGCTGATATCTGCAGACGATGCGCCGTATCCAAAGAGTTGGATACGCCGTATCTTATGATCGTTAAAATTAAATCAGACTTTATTCAGAAAATAGATACGCCGCTTAGAATTTATGAATGCGCCGTATCGAATTAATCAATCAAAAATCAATTTATCTAATTAAAATTAAATGCGTCGTATTAACGAAAGTTAATGCGCCGTATTTTCGTTACGTTTAAAAATAAAAGATTTTTGATTCAGTAAGATGCGCCGTATCGACGGAAATCGATACGCCGTATTTGTTTAATAATTCGCAAACTGTTTTTAATTAAAATAATAGATACGCCGTATCTGCGAAAGCAGATGCGTCGTATGGCGTTAACGTTTAGAAAAAATTTTTTTATCAAAACAGATACGCCGTATCTACAAAAGCAGATGCGTCGTATTACTTTATCGCTTAGAAAAATTTTCTTGTTAAAAACAGATACGCCGTATCTTGGGGAAAAGATGCGTCGTATCGAATTAATTAAACGCGTTGTATATAAAAAAAAAAATAAACGCAATACGCCGTATCTGAGAGATCAGATGCGCCGTATCGTTTGATTTAGCACAGTACAACGATAGCAGAACAGAAAAATACGAAAAATAAAAATAAAAATTAAACACACGAAACAAAAAAAATAAAACACACAAAAATAAAAACAAAAGCAAACAAATAACACACAATACAACAAATATGCAAAATAGTACAATGATGCAATTTAATCTAATAAAAAGAAAAACCTAATTAAAATACTAATCAAATTAACATAAAATAACAATTCACTCCCCGGCAGCGGCGCCAAAAACTTGATGCGCGTGATGTGTCGTTGCGGTTTAGCAGTTTTAATGCCTACTCAAGTTTTAAATTTATATTTAGCCGACTTATCAATAACACACACACTTAACGAGCAGTGTACCCGGTCAGTATGAAGATAATGGTAAGTAGAGTGTCGATCACTAAGAGTGGAACGTATAATCTCGTTAATCTAATCAGTATTTTAATATCCTAACGCAAGGGGGTTTCAGCCTGAGAGACTGGCACAGTTTTGTTTGCAATTAAATAATAAAATAAACAAATAGGCACGAATCAGCAAGTAGCACACACGTACACAGATAGATACTTGAGACAATAAGAGGGCTGTCCTTATGATTAAGTAGATTGTCACTTGTTTTATTGATAGCTTTATATGAAGTGTATGTAATTAACCCTTTCTCGTTGGTCCTATTCTTATCGGCGAGTAAACCCTTAATGACGACTTATGTCTAAAAGTTATTCCTAAGTGATCAATTTAGAAACAACCGTGGGAGCCACACCTTGTCCCGCAGTCGGGTGCCCGCAAGCCACTAATAAACACAGAGGTGGTCAATGCACTAATAAGTAGTAACCAAAGACATCAACATATAAACTTTAATTGATGGGAAAGCAAGTATTAAAGGGAGTGCAATCTTTCCGTTGTCACATTACACAAGCCACCAATCCTGATGAATTAAAGTTTGCTAAAACAATAAAACAAAACTACTTAATGAATTAAATACATGCAGCACCTTCTTACAGCTCTTGTATCTTAGATTTGGGTGTGTCTTGTGCTGCCTTCTTGACTGAATTCGTCCTTCTCTTCTGTTCGGTCTTTAGGTTTTCGAACTTCCGAATCTCTTTAATGCGTCTGGTCTACGGGGTATTTATAGTTTGTGTCTGAGGGAAGATGCGGCGCATCTACTTAAGTAGATGCGGCGTATGTACGTAACTTCGCGTGGGGTCCAAGATTATAATATTCAGGAATATTCGTACACCGCCAGAAGATGCGGCGTAACTCTTTATTAGATGCGGCGCATGTCCGCTTGTATCTTGGATCGTATCTGGTGATATCTTGATAGAGATGCGGCGCATGTTGATAGTGAGATGCGGCGCATCTGGAGCAGATTAGTCTTGATCTTCTTCATTTCAGTAGACTCTTCACTTTATGCACGTTTTGCTCCATTATTAGTCCAAAATCGCCAAGTTTCACCAAATGCTTGTTTTTACCTGAGAATTACAAAAGTAAACGATTAAGTATCAATCCTCATACATAATATAGTAAAACAAGTCAAATTAATAGGATAAATGATAGTAATAAAATGTACTTATTTGAGTTCATCATTCCCTATAATAAACAAAGTGATAACCTTAAAAGAAAACTAGCCAAAAATGATGAGGCTAAAATGATGATTTATAATGCTTTGCCGAAAAAGGAATTTGAAAGAATTTTTATGTGTAACACGGCAAAATAAATTTGCAAAACTTTGTTAGTCACTCATCAAGGTAATAATCAAATCAAAGAGAATAAGATAGATCTTCTTGTTCAACAATATGAACAATTTTCCATTCCGGAAGATGAATCTATTGATAATGCCTTTGCTAGATTTAATACTATTATTACTAGTCTTAAAGCTCTTGATGAAGGCTATTCTAGTAAGAACTATGTTTGGAAGTTTCTTAGGGCTCTACATCCCAAATGGAGAGCAAAGGTCACCACCACTGAAGAGTCAAAGAACTTGGCGACATTATCACTTGATGAACTAGTAGGAAACTTGAAAGTTCATGAAATGATAATTAAGAAAGACTCCGACACAGTCAAAGGCAAAAGTAAGAGAGTTAGATCTCTAGCATTGAAAGCCAAAAAGGAGTCTAGTGATGAGGAAAGTTCAGATTCCGATAATGAAGATGAAGAGTATGCATTAGCCGTTAGAGATTTTAAGAAGTTCTTTAAGAGAAGAGGTAGATTTATTAGACAACCTCGTTATGAAAAGAAGTCATCCCAAAAGAACCAAGATGAGAAGAAAGGAAAGAGTGATAGGAAATGTTTTAGATGCGGAGATCCTAATCATCTCATCGGAGAATGTCCTAAACCACCGAGAACCAACAACCAAAGAGCTTTCGTAGGAGGCTCTTGAAGTGATAGCGGTGAAGAAGAAGAGAAGAAGCCCAACGACGAAATATGTCATATGGCTCAAGCTTCAAATGAGGTATATTCCGACTCTTCTTACTATAGTGATGATAACTCGTTAATAGATGATAATATATCATATGATGAATATAATAAATTATGTGAAGTAAGTTCTAAAATCATAACTAGAAACAAAACACTAAACACAACTCTGCATAAACTCGAAGTGGAAATTTTAGAACTAAAAGACCAAGTCAAAAGACTTGAGAAAAGGAAAGAATGTGATGTTGGATGCGAATCATGTCATAATCTTAGGTTATAAAACGTTGAACTTAGGAAAAATGCATTAAGGATCATTAAGTTTGAAAAAGGAACAAAAACACTAGATGAAAAAGGAACAAAAACGTTGAACTTAAGTCCTAAACCAAGTCACATAGTAGTTAACAATGTCAAAATACCTGTTGCTAGTAAAAAGGAGGTCAAAAGTTTTTACAAACCTTTGTCAACCCTCGGGCTTGGCTTTGTAAAACCCGATACTAGATCAAAGACTCCTCCACCTAGAAAAACAAATGTCCCTAAACCTCGGTCAAGAACTCCTCAACGGAGAAGTAACTTTAGAAGACCAAGTTATCCAAGTAACTATCCTGTAACTTGGAATAACCTTCAACCACGAACTTATTTACCATGGGAAATTTGTCCTCCGTTTCAACATCCTAACCAAATGCAACTAATGCATGGGATGTTTAATACTAACAACTTTGGACCCATGAGATATTGGGGAGCAAATGTTTGAATCTTTGTCTTATTCAATAGATATGCTTGAGAATCGACTTGGAGCCCGATGAATGGGTCAAGGATAGTGGATGCACTAATCATATGACGGGTAACCAAAGTCTATTCTCATCATACAAGGCTTACAACGGAGGTAATGTCACTTTCGGTAGCAAACTTTAGGGCAACATCATAGGCAAAGGTACGATTACTTAAAACTCCCTTACCATTAGAAATGTTGAGCATGTAGATAACTTAGGATTTAACTTGCTTAGTATTAGTCAAATGATTAACAATAAGTGTAGAGTTATATTTTCCGAAGAGGGTAGTGAGATCACTAAGAATGGTAAGACCATAGGCAAAGGAGTTAGGAAGAATGGCTTATTTGTCACGAAAATAGGAAATAAGCCTCAAGATAAGATTTGCCTAGCAACCATAGATGATAATTCCACTCTATGGAATAGGAGACTAGGTCACGCCAATATGCATTTAATACAATCATTGGCGTATAAGGAACTAGTTAGAAACCTACCTAAGATTAAGTTTGATAAACACTTTTGTGACGCTTATA
Organism: Artemisia tridentata subsp. tridentata; assembly: GCA_021014915.2. NCBI lineage: Eukaryota > Viridiplantae > Streptophyta > Magnoliopsida > Asterales > Asteraceae > Artemisia > Artemisia tridentata. Next base: position 88,167,261 of record CP139505.1, read on the forward strand.
AAGTTAGAAAACAAGCCCATTCCAGTCACAAAGCTAAGAATATGGTCTCGACTTCTAGATGCCTAGAACTCCTTCATATGGACATATTCGGTCCATCCGTCGTACCGAGCTAGGGAGGAAATTACCACACCTTAGTAATTGTAGATGACTACTCTAGGTATACTTGGACTAGATTTCTTAAGAATAAGACACAAGCTTTCAAGGAATTCAAAATCTTTAGTAAGAAGTCCAAAATCAACTAGGGTGTACAATAGTCTCAATTAGGACGGATCATCGTCAGAAATTTGATAATGAAGTGCAATTTGGAGTATATTGTGATGATAATGGTATTACACATAATTTCTCGGCTCTAAGCACTCCACAATCAAATGGGGTAGTTGAGCGGAAAAATCGCACGCTACAAGAGATGAGTAGAATGATGTTGAATGAACAATCCATTCCGTAAAAGTTTTGGTGTAATGCGGTAGACACCTCAACTTATATACTTAATAGGATCTTGATTAGACCAATCTTAGGAAAAACACCATACGAAATCTTGAAAGGTAGAAAACCTACTCTTGATTACTTTAGAGTATTTGGAAGCAAGTGCTTCATACTAAACACAAAAGACTACCTCACCAAGTTTGACCCAAATTCTTACGAAGGTGTTTTCCTAGGTTACTCCCAAAATAGTAAATCCTATGTTGTTTTAAACAAAGAAACAATGAAAGTCGAAGAATCACTCAACGTAACATTCGATGAAAGTCCTTGACCAACTAATACATCACCTTTGGTGGATGATGACTTAAATAAGGAAGAAGCCATTGTCCTCCACCAACTAATACATCACCTTTGGTGGATGATGACTTAAATAAGGAAGAAGCCATTAAGGTCAATGGCAAGAAAACCTTAGAAAATGACATTGAGGATGAAATAGTTAAGATTGACGAAGCTGTCAACATTAAGGAATCCAAGAACCATCCAATAGAAAATGTCATAGGAAACCTAAACCAAAGAACCCTTAGGTCACAAGCACAAAGCAAAAGTAATTTCTTTTGTTTTATATCGACCGTAGAACCTAAGAATATCAGTGAAGCGATTAAGGATGAAAGCTAGGTAGTTGCCATGCAAGAAGAGTTAAATCAATTCACCGCAAACCAAGTTTGGTATCTAGTACCTCCACCTAAGAGTCAAACCATCATAGGAATTAAGTGGGTGTTTAGAAACAAACTCGACGAAAATGGCGTCGTAACTAGGAATAAGGTAAGGTTGGTAGCACAAGGCTATAACCAACAAGAAGGAATAGATTACGATGAAACTTACGCACCCGTAGCTAGATTAGAGTCTATTAGGATACTCCTTGCCTATGCTTGCGCTTTAGACTTTAAACTATACCAAATGGACGTGAAAAGTGCATTCCTAAATGGTTATGTCAATGAGGAGGTATACGTTGCACAACCTCCGAGATTCGTTGATTTCGAAAAACCGAATCATGTTTATAAACTCAAGAAAGCACTCTATGGTCTCAAACAAGCTCCTAAAGTTTGGTACGATAGACTAAAAGCATTTCTTGCTTAAACATGAATATACCATGAGAATGGTTGATAACACACTTTTCATGAAGAAACGAAATTCACATCTCATCATTGTTCAAATATATGTCGACGACATTATATTCGGCTCAGCTTGTCTAGAACTGTGCGATAATTTTTCAAAGATCATGTGTGACGAGTTTGAGATGAGCATGATGGGCGAATTAAATTTCTTCCTTGGTCTACAAATAAAACAAATGGAAGAATGGTATCTTCTTTAATCAATCTAAGTATATTAAAGAGATGCTTAAGAAATTTAGTTTAGAAGAGTCTAAGCCCATGAAAACTCCCATGTCTACGAAAAGGAAACTCACGAAAGATGAAGAAGGTGAGTCTGTGGATAGCACTAAGTATAGGAGTATGATAGGAAGTTTATTATACCTAATGACAAGTAGGCCCGATATCATGTTTAGTGTCTGCCTTTGTGATCGCTTCCAAGAGGATCCCAAAACCTCTCACCTTGAAGCGGTTAAGTGTATCTTCTGATACATTAAAGACACTATACACTTGGGATTTTTCTATCCCAAGGGGACCGGTGTAGAAACTATTGTCTACGCCGACTCTAATCATGCGGGAGATTATGTGGATCAAAAAATTATGAGTGGCGTTTGTACCTTCTTGGGTTGTTGTCTAACTTGTTGGTTCTCCAAGAAACAAACTGCTCTTACTATCTCCACGACCGAAGCCGAATACGTAAGAGCCGGAAAGGCATGTCAACAAGCACTATGGATTAAACAAGCTTTAATTGACTACGATATCCATCTTGACGACATCCCTATTATGTGCGATAACAAAGGTGCTATTGACTTGAGCAAAAACCTCATTCAACACTCTCATACTAAACACATCGAAATTCGTCACCACTTCCTTCGCGATAACGTCCAAAAAGGAAACATTTCTATTGAGAAAGTTCCCTCGCAAGACAATATCGCTGACAACTTGACCAAACCTCTCAAACGAGAATCCTTCAACTATCTTCGTCTAGGTCTAGGAATGATGGAACATATTCCGTAAATCTTATGACTATCTAAATATTTCACTGGAAATATTAAAGTCATCCCTCGTATTCCTCCAATGACTACTTACGTATTTCCTCAGAAATATTAAAGTCATCGCTTATCGTCTAGTCTAGTTCTTCTCATTAAAAGAAATTATTAGGTATAAATTCTTTCCTCGTGTCAAAAAGTCTCACTAAAACAGCGAGACTTATTCGTCAAAAATCAAAATGGGACAAAAACTCATCCCAGCAGATCACGGCACCACTAAAGTGGCATGGCACCATTAATTTTAATGGTACCGTGGATCTGATATAGTCCATTTTTCAATCTTCTTTTCCCTCACTACTCACTTTTAAACTTTCCCAACTTCTACCATTGCTGTCAAAACCGAATCTCACAACCCAAAATTCAATTACATCCTTTCAAGATCAAATTCGAGGCATTAATTTTCAAGATTATCAACTACTACTACTTTTTCAACATAAATTGTAAGTCATTTGACTCTAATTTTCTTTAATCTTGAGTCTAGGGTTTGTTCATAACAAATTGAATTGGGGCTTTTCAATTTTGAGTAAATCTTTATGAAATTAGGACTAGGATTCGACAATGTATAACAATCATGATTCCCTCAACATAGGTTTTGCATATACCCACCTATATCATACATTTTGGTCTGAATTTTGCTTTAGATTAAATAGTTTTAAGAGGAATCATGTCTAGGATACTTGAAATTGCATTAGGAGTCATTAACACTAAAACTTTTCAAACTTAAAACTCTTGGTGCCAAAACATTGAAGTCGCCAAACACCCCAATTCCATTGTTTTCAAAAAAATTCACAAAACTAGGATCATGAAACATTTTTCGTGCATAGTTGATACAAACTAAAAACGTTTTCTCATGCATACATAATCTCACAAATATTTATCGAATTACATAACTAATATGTATTTATTGACATATCCGTTTGAGCAAAAGTAAAGTTAGGAGCATTTGGGTAATCTCATTATTTTTAGTTCTAAAGTCAAGATTACCGCACCTCCATATGGTTTGCATATAGGCACACACTAGGCACGTGTCTTCAAAACAACTATTCTCAATTTTAATTTTTAATAAATTTTTCATAGGTAACAAGATGTATCACATGTTTGATTACGATCATGAATTGACAGCTGATTACATTCCCAAACCATCACTTGAACCAAATACTCCATCTTGTCACACACAAAGTTTTCATAATCTTGAGTCTCGTCTCTTTCATGAAGGACGAATTGTCGAGTCCTCTTTTCTCAACCATGATCACGTCAAAACCATGTTTCAAGAAATCGGATTTGATTGCTTGTTTCGAATTGATGATCTAATCTGTCCTCGATTAACACTTGAACCAAATACTCCATCTTGTCAAACACAAAGTTTTCGTAATCTTGAGTCTCGTCTCTTTCATGAAGGATGAATTGTTGAGTCCTCTTTTCTCAACCATGATCACATCAAAACCATGTTTCAAGAAATCGGATTTGATTGCTTGTTTCGAATTGATGACCTAATCTGTCCTTAATTTGTCCTTAAGTTCTATAGACAAGTTAAGCTCGTACATAACGAGGATCAAACTTTGTCTCTTCAACTCTCGATACAAAACCAAGAAATCTCTCTTACCCTTGACCAATTTGCTCATATTCTTGAACTTCTGAACCATGGACAATGTGCCTACATGGAAGGATGGTCTCTCAAAACCCTCACTAGTCACCAAAATGAGTATGGTCCATACAATACCCTCATTCCCACTCCATGTGAGATTAAAGAACATATTCGTCTCCTTCAAAAAGTTCATGGCCTTCTTAAAGAAAACGGTCAAGTTGAGTTCCGTGAGTCACATGTCTATGACTTAGATCCACTAAAAATCTATGTTGATGAAGTTCGTCCAAATCTACGTAGATGGATAGAAGTCATTCATGAAAATGTCTTTTGTCTTTCTCACAATCGTGAGCACCTCCCAGCATGTTGTGCTCATATGTTGTATTGTCTTGTCACCGAACAACCCTACAATCTTGCTTACTTTGTGGCAAAGAGAATTGTCAATGTCAAGGGCCGACTAAATAAGGCGATACCCTATGGCATGTTGTTAACTCGTTTATACCGTTTTATCATGAACTCGTTTCCTCACCTCCAAAACAATCAATATCTTCTTGTCAATCCCACCATGGCTCCTCTAACTCAAAATACCTACACCTCTCTCTATTGGGAATGTACATCATCTCAAGGGAACCATGATGATAGCTCTGTATCTTGCTATGATGTCTCGTCTAGTGATGATGAATGAGGAATCATCAACACATACCAAACAACGTGGGTGGGTTCAAGTCAATAGAACTATTCTCATCTTCTTAGAAGAGGAATTTCTATCTTATAGTAGGATTTATCTATGGTAGATCATATTAGGGCTTAATACTCCTAACTATCTTGCATGCTTGACTTTTGTTCTATCACCTTGCATGATTTTAAATTATGTGACTCTTGGATGATAGCTTATTTTGTCCTTTTTGATTGTATTCTTATAACTTATTTTAGATAGTTGCATGTTAATCTGTAATTGCTAGGAGTAGCTAAATATGGAATATATTTGGCAAATTAATCTTTAGTGGTTTGAGGCAGTAACATTTCCTGCAAATAGTCCCCCTAGAAAACTCCTTTTAGCTGCCCAGAACTAGGCAGCACAGGAAAATTCGTGACTCCCAGGTCACGGTACCGTTAAATAGGCCACGGTATCGTTAAATTTAACGGTACCGTGTGGTATTTAGTGGTACCATACCCTTGTTTGATGAATTTTCACTGTTTCCTCTAGATTCCTGCATCCCTAACCTCAAACCTATAATATTTTGCAAACTCTCATACACCCTAAGATTCCCTCACTACACCATATGACACTTCCACTAACTTTAATTTAAATCCCACAACTCTTGCCTATTTAAAGCCTCACCATTGCAAGCATCTCTTGCATCTCATTTTCAACCTCCCATTACTCATTCACCATGTCTTCCACACAAGGATCAACAACCCATATCTCTAAGTAACCTAGGATCACCGTTAGACCACTATCCAAACCTCTCTTTGTTGATCTCACCAATGATGATGAAGTCACAACACCATCTTCCCAAAGCACACCTAACTCACCATCTCCACCAAATGCTCCTTCCAAAACATCATCTACTAGAACAACATCTTCATCATCTCCCTCTTTGAACACTATGACATCATCCATGGATTACACACTCTCACCTATTACCCCATTGGATTATGCCATGCCAACCCCATCACCAACATACTCACCACCACCTCCATCTCTAATCATGGGCCAACCTATCCAACCTCATCCGGTTGATATACATAGTGCAAATTGCCTATGTTATCTTTACAACCGCAACCTCATCTTCTCTTTGAGAGATGAGATACACTTCATGTTCTCTTATGTTGAACATCTCTTGACACCCCCACCACCTCCAATCATGTCACCCTCTCCATCTCCCACTAGCCCATTTAACTAAACATATTGATGTTTAGTTTTGAAAAATAAATGGTTAGGATCCCTTTTGAACTAGAAGCAAATCTTAGGGCCTCTCAAGTCACTAAAGATTTATGTGTGCTCCTTTTAGTTTTTACTTTCTTGTCTTTATGTTTTACTCACACCTTATGTGTGATTATCATTTTCAATTATCAATGCATGGGCTAGGTTTATGGTTGGATTATCTTAGTTTCTTTATTTTTTTTATGGTTGGATATTTGTCTTGGTTGCTACATGTTAGATATTGTATGTGTGTCATCTAACTTTGTTTTGTAGTAAGAACCATTGCTCGATTCTTTGGTGTCCTCCAAACGAGGGGAGTATACATCAATGGGGAGCCTTTGCGATCTTTTTGCTTCGACAAAAAAGGGGAGAAATGGGATATTAACTCATGCTAAAAACTTGTCAAAATTAATCTTTCATTTAAAATGAGTTTATGTTTTGTCATCATCAAAAAGGGAGAGAATGTTGATGCAAATAATGTTCTAAAAATGTTATTTATATCTTTCGATAACTCCACATTTTGATGATAACAAAATGTGAAAACACTTTACGTCAAAATTAACGTAAACAAGTTTTTATTCAAAATGTCTCGTCTCTACGTAAATCACTCTAGGTATGAACAAACAAATTTACAACTTGACAAATGATCAAAGATGTGAATTTGTGTTTTAAACTTCACATTCTTAATGTGACAAAATATTATTTCAAAAATACACTTTACAAATTATTTTTGAAATAAAAAGAAATGTTTTAATTGGAAAAATAAGTTTGAAAATCATAACAGCTATTTTCCCCCCCAAATCAGCTCCAAACTTCCCCAAATAAACTTTTACCACTAAAAAAAAAAATGGAGCGTCTTTGTCAGGCACGGTACCACTAAATTTAGTGGTACCGTATGGTATTTAGTGGTACCATCCCACTGTAACGGCTAGATTTTTCTTGCCTATAAATACCAGCCCATTTCACTATTTTTGGGCATCCTTTTTCACACACAACTTTCTGAGCTTAAAACTCTTATCACATTTTCTCTCGTTTGATCATTTAGTTAGTTAGTTTTCTTTTGTTTAAAGAGTTATCATATCATCCAACCAAGTGATCACCTTCATTCCTCTACTAGTGCAAGAGAAGAACACAAAGTATCAAGAAGATACAAGGTGTTTTAGTCATAGTTTAGTGCACTTGTAACATTTGTTATATACTTGTTGTATCCTAGCATACTCCAAGTTGATTTTTCTTTTGTGCAGTTTGTAAGTGTGTATCATTGTGATGTTGTAGAGATCCTGGAGATCTCTTGTAGCTTGTGTGCTTGTGTGTTGATCAAGTGGATCAAGGGTAGATTGTGTGAAGTGTGTTGATTGTGTGATTTAGTAAGGATCATGTGGATCGTGGTAGATTGGTACTAGCTAAGATTAGTACTCGACATTTAGCTTAATGTTAGAAATAAGGATAAGCGACGTTGTACGGTTTTCTCCGCCTGAAGGGAGCTTTGTTGACATAGTGCTTAGAACTCTCGAGTTGGGTACTCGGGGAGTGGAGTAGGGCGAAGAAGAGCTTCGTGACCGAACCACTATAAATCTCCTTGTCTCGGTTTGATCTTTCCATCTCATTTCTTTATATTTATTGTTTTTGTTAGATATTATAGCTTAGTGTTCATATTGGTGTTGATTGATCTCACAAAAGAATCGAATCAAAGTTTTTCACAAACAAACTTTTATAACAAAAGAAAAACCGGTAAAACTATTCAACCCCCCCTTCTAGTTTTCCACAACATAATCAATCATTTGATTATTTCTATCCTTGCATTTGGGAGAAACAGAGAAAACTGGAAAGACTCTGCACCTCACTAGCGACAGTCCCAAAAATATATGGGTGGTCCCTTATATATACGGGACTGTCCACAGTAAAGGTGACATGAACTGGTTCACTGTTTTTCTTTTTATGCATCCTTGACTCACCACCTTCTGGACCAGTTTCTTTCTCTTTAAACAATATTTTGAACCTTCCTTCACCATGCCTTATCCAAAATAACAACCATTTTGATTATCTTAACACTCTCCTACATCATCTCCTTCATTCTCTTCTTGCTAGGACTTATTCATACAATTGGTACCACCTATGAGAATTCCATCAAAAACTTCTTCTTCTTCACTTTCTTCTTCACTCTCTAGACCATACTCATAGTCCATTGTACCATCCCTCTTCCTTTCTCACAGCTACCTCTTCTTGATAAAGCACCCAACAAAGCTAGGATAGTATGTACCTTCTTTAAAGTCTTTCATCTTCCTCACCTCTTTTCATCCTCACTCATTGTAAGTGCAAACAGTCCTTTTATTGTCTCCCCATACACACGTTTACTCTCATCCTCTTCAACATAAGCCTAAATTAAACCACCAACTTCAAATATGAAGTCTCCTATCTTTCTCATTTCTTCTCATCTTCACATCATCCTTGCCAATTTCGGCTTAAAAACTTCTTTCTTCAGTTCGGTTCATCTTTCCCCACTTTCTCCACCTTAAAGAGTCATCTTCATTCTGATCTAGGAGTATATCTTCCTTTCCCTATATCACCTAGACATTAGACACTTATCTTGGAAGAAGTTAGAGAATGGTATTTTATAATCAATAATTATATATGTTTAGGTTCAATTCCTTTCGTTCCATACTTTAGAATACTCATATTTGAGTCATGCATCTATTAATCTCTGATAACGTCTTGCTATATTATATATATGTGCACTTGTCTACTAACTCTATTTTGTAGCATTCATTCATCGCTCGATTCTTTGGTAGCCTAAACAAGGGGGTGCATACACCAAGGGGGAGCATTTGCAAATGTCAAACTCGTTTGCAAATCGTTGACGCATCTACACATTCCTTTCTATGTGTAGTCCACCTCTATAATGCTACTCATATCCTTTTACATACTTTGTTGCTTGAAATTAACCCTTGATGTAGGTTAAGCATTAGCAACATATTTGATTCATGGATACGCTAAAGTCATTGGGGATGGAATGTGCTAGGGGGAGCTCGGAAGTAGTTGGGTACATGGTTCGGAGTTGGTTAAGCCATGGTGATAGGAGCAAGGATTCACTAGGATGATGCAAGCTCACTTCTTTGAATGATGGGAATCGGGATCATCTAATACCTTCGGGGATCATCCTTCAACCTATATACTCTATAGAAAACTAGAAAGGGGGTTGAATAGTTTTTACCAATTTAAATTTAGTTTATAAAAACTTTTAGATTGATAGTATGTGAAACCTTTGGATGTTGAGATATGGATAATGGAAGATACTAGTAAAGATATAAATACGTGAAAGTAAAGAGATAAAGGATAGAAGTGTGACACAATCATTTATAGTGGTTCAGCTACAAGGACACCATCCTTGCCCTACTCCACTCCCCGAGTCTCCTACTCGAGAGTTCGTAAACACTATGTCAACAAGCTCCTTCAACCGGTGGAGAAACCTTTACAACATCGCTTACACTTTTTTCGGTACAAAGCTAAATACCAAGTCCTTAGCACGGCGGACCAAACCAATACAACAATACAACTAACACAACAACTTTGAGAGTACAAGAAGTAGTATCAACAACAAGAAACAACTCAGTGGTCTTGAGGTGATGAGAAGTCCGAGTAACTTGAGAAGAAGAATGGCTCATTTGCTAGAAAGTCTGATCTCGTCTTGTAATAAGAACCTAGAGAACACAAGAGAAAGAGAGCTACAAGAATGATCTTTAGATCTGAGGTTAGAGAACTTAGAATATAGAGAGAAGATATATCTAAGTGGGGTGAGAAACAAAAGATAAATGGCTCACTATTTATAGGCAATTCTGAGCACTGTTCACCAGGATCCGGCGGATCCCTTCCCAAAGGGATCCGGCCAGTGTTAAGCAAGGGATCCGGCTATCTGGTAGTACCAGTTCGGATTTTGGGTTATGTGTTAACGTCCATAGGTCAAGTGATGTCATGAATGATGTCAAATACATCTTGGGTCATGGGTTATGGACTTTAGATCATCGGTCGTGGGTTTAATCCATTATTTAAGTCATGCATGATGTCATGCAATGGGTCATGGGTCATGCTACATGGGTTATGGTTTATGGATTAGCCAACTCATTTCATGCATTTTATTTATTACAAGAAGTATACTTTAAGTATAACATGTAAATGATAAATTGTAAATGTAAGAACATGTAATGTTTAGATTTATACTTTTACATAGTTTGTTATCGACAAAACTTAAAGAGATCGATAAATATTAATAAACGTTTTTACGGTTTATTTGTATTAACAATCTCCCCCTTTTTGTTAATGAAGAAATGGTATGTGTCAAATTACACACACTATTTACCTAATAAAACGGACTTAATAGACGAAAAACATATAAAAAATGCCATATATGTGTTTGTTTTTCTGTTTATGCATGTGCAGGTAACGGATATGAGAAATGGACGAAAATCAAAACAAAACGGAGCACGAGATTGAAAGAGGAAGAAAAGCCGAAGCCGAGGATAGTTTCCTACATTTTGGATCATTCATAAACCCCAAATACAAATCCTATAAAACTCTTAAAACACCAAATCCAATTCCAATAATCCTTTATACCCGATCCACATTTGGTCCAACAAAAGCCCAACCCATTTTTTATCTTAAACCCGGATCTATTTGCTATAACCTAAATACCTATCCTAACCCGGATCCACCCATTTTACCCGAAGGACAAAGATATTAATTACCCAGTCAAACCCCCAAAGGAAAAGGAGCGCTTAACTTTTACTGTTCATCATCCCCAATCCTCCATTTTTACCCGTATCATTCTTCTAGATCACTGCCACGTCTGACATATGGGCTGACAACATGAGGATTGCCAGAGTGGACGTTTGAGAGCATTTCATTGGCTGCCACACCTCATCAAAGTTGATCCAAGGGCTGTGACAAAAACTTCCACATGAGAGATTGATCTATGGCTATGATTAGAGACTCTGGATCCTTCTAAAACCCTAAGGAGCATATCTCACCTCAGCTATAAATACCCCTCACCTCACCACATTTGAGGGGGAATTTTAGGTCGAGTCTAGGGAAATTATCTTATTTTAGTAGTAGCTTTTAGTATTTTTATTGTAATTCTTCTCAGTATTGTAATCAATTCAGTTAATTAATAAGATTTCAGTCATGTTTTGTTTTCAATACTTGGTTCAAATTTACATTTAAAGCTTTTGATACTGTTTAGTAATGGTTGATTAAGCTCTTTACTGTTCTATTAAGCTCATAAAAGCTTGTTAAAGCTTTTTGTTAGTTTATTGTTAGATTAAACTGTTTAAAATTCAAGTAAATTCAAAATAGTCAAACAGAAAAGTAAATTAAACTCTTATCAGGTTCCTTTTAATAAAACAAGCTGTGACAAGCTTGTATAAGCTCATACTCAGCTCACATAAGCTCAAATAAGTTCTACATAACTTATTTGAGCTGTGTTTTTCAAATCTAAAAACATTTCCATAAACAGTCAACAAAAGTCAGCATAATCATCAAAAATAAGCTTGTGGATGATAAGCCAAAAAGGGAAGGGCTTATTGCTGTTACTAGCTTGTCTTTTGACAAGCTAGAGCTAGTAGAGTAGCTCCGCGAGCATAATTTGCCCTGTTTGTGCAAGGGCTTTTGTAAGTTTCATTTATTTTCAAGTTTTAAGTATACTTAGCTTATTTCTGCTTATTTTAGTGCTTACTTGGTAGTTTATAGCTTATATTTGCTTATTGTTGGTGTTTGTTGCATATTTGATAGTTTATCTCTTAGTTTTGCTTGTTTTCATAAATACTCATCAAAAATACAAAAATATTAGTTGAATAGTATTAGCTTATGATATAGCTTATTTTCTGTTCACAATTGCTTTTTCTACTTCAATATAGTTTGTTAGAAACTTGTGTTTTCAAATCTAAGCTTAATTGAGTCTAAAACTTACAAAATCCAAAAACAGTCTTATGTAAAGGGGTGTTTGGCACAAGCTATTATTTTGACTTTTAGGCTAATTTTCTGAGTTTGACCATTTGATAAGTTTTGATTAAGCTTAATTTGAGTGTTATAAGTTGAATTTAAGAGGTTTTAAGCTGTTTTGAATAGTTTTGCATGTTTTTGTTGGATTTTCAAGTTTTTAGGTTCATAACTGCCATTATTAGCTTATTATTTAGGAATCATTTATTAGTCCTTGTTTTTGCAATTTTTATGTTCATTCTATTGTGTTAAGTTGATTTGAAAGAGCTGGTTTCAATTCATTATGATATGAGGTCTGTTTTGGTCCATTTTGCATTATTATCACATCAGAACACCATCTGCAAAACAGTCTAAGTAGCTTCTTTTTAGGTCTCATTTCAGTGCTTATTCTTGTTCATTAGAGCTTAATTTTCTTGTTCCTAGTAGATTGCTTATTGTAGATTGCTTTTTCACAAAGTTCATTCTTGTTCTCAGCTTATTAGTGCTTAAAAGATTGCTCAAAAGTTGACTTATTAGTCAGTGTAAACTGTTAAGTCAGTTTACATTTGTCCTAAATAGCCATCTTCTCAGCTTATTTATAAGCACTTAATAAGCTCTAGCAGTTCTGAAACTTGGTCTAACTGCTTATTGGTTGATGAACTTTAATTGTATTCAGCTTTTGTGGTTTTTCATTGTGATTTATGTGCTTATCTTTAAGCTCAAAAGCTGCTCAGAAGGGCTGTTTGGGTCTGCACTTAGCCTTAACTGCTTAATTGGATTTTAGTGCTTTTTTTTCCTTGTGTGTTCTGCTTATTCTGATTTCATTGCTTATTTAGGTTTGCTTTAAGTTTATCATAGCTTATTTCAGTGCCATTTAAGCCTTTAGAAGCTTATTAGTTTAATTCACAGTTGCCTTAGCTTCTTTATTCTTTATAAGCAGTCTGACTTTTAAGCACCATTTATGGCTTATTTCCTTGAAACTAAAAATAGTTCTTTTACAAAAAGTTCTTAATGTTAGCTTATTTTCAAGTTTTAAAAGAAAAGTTTTGAAAAAAAAAAAAAAAAAAAAAATTATAAAAAGACATAGCCAGGGTTCGAACCCTGGTCTATACCTTCCCCACACCTCACACACCAATCTCAGAACCATTAGCACCCTAGGGACTTCTCATTAGGATCTTGCATAGTTTTTTGGTTAACACTTTTTCAACTTATTAGCTTATACAAGGTGTTTTGCTTATAAACAGCTTATTCAATTTAGCTTTTTCAAATTTCTTATTTTTCCTAGGATTAGAATAGTATAAAGTATTTATCACAAAATTTTCAGATTTATTTGATGAGTTTTGCCTTTTTTAATCATTTTTTCTTTTATTTAGTTTTTAAATCATAATAAATAAAATATAAATCAAAAAAATAATTTTCGTTTTTCTAAAATTTTCTTTTATCAAATAGGACTTAGAAAAAATAGTTTTTCATATCTAGGGTTAGTATTTCTAAGATTTCACTTTTAGAGCTCGGGATTAGCCCGTTTATGCGCGTTTTTAGTTTTCCTTTACGTTTTTAGTTACGTGTGCTTCATATTCTTGTTTTAATTGTTTTATTTGTTGTTTTTAGCTTACATTTCATAATTGTAGGTTAAATATCCAAAATCTCACTTATTTCACTATTCACGACACAAATCTCGACTCGAACCGATAATTCCATTCATTCCTTCGTTGGAAAAACGAATCGGGAATACATATTTCCTTTGTATTTCTTTGGAGTATATTATGATGAGTAAAAATTTAAAGATTAGATGTTTCAAGTTCTTGAAGAGGTTTAGAAATGATTTTAAAGTTTTACTCTCTTCTCTCCCTTTTTGTCGAAACAAAAAGAGTGTCGAAGAGAAAGTATTGCGGGATTGAATCCCAAAATGCACAAACTCCCCTTGACGTTTTCTCCCCCTTTATGAGGACGTCAAGTGAGAAAAATGGAGTTGAAAACCTACAAAATAGAATGTTAGTGACAAGATCAATAAGTAGAAGAAATAGATGTATGTCGATAGACAAGAAGTTTAAGGAAGAAGAGCCAAGGTATGAAGAACTAATCCTTGTAATAAAATGACCCAAAATGTAATGGTATATAAGCCACATACATTTGTAAAAATAAGAACAAGGAAGTGTTCTTATAAGAAAAATAAAAGAAAATAAGAAAATATCTTATTGGCCATTCGATGCTTGCATATGGTCTTAGTAGTTTTGGTGGGTCATAATGTCGATGCGTTCGAGGATGTGGTTTAGAATGAAACGCATTTCATCCCTAATTTCTATGGCTACTTGCCTAGAGCTTTGGAAATGTTCACAAAATAGATAGTGTGGGAGAGGTGGTAGGGATTCATCCATCCAAGTTGGTTGGTTTGATTGTGGAAGAGGTGGTGGAAAGGTTGGTATAACGGGATCAACATCCATGATGTCGGGGATAGGTGGAGGTTGATTTGCTAAGTGTGTTAGTGAGTTGATGGATGGTATAGGAGGTAACTCTTCAAAGTCATTGAAAAGTGCATTTGGTGAGGTAGGAGGTGTGGAGAAAACTAGCTCTTTGGGGTTGATGTTGGGTAAGATAAGAGGTGTGGATTTAGATGGTTGACTTGGAGCGGGTGGCGGAGTTGAGGTTGGTGGTGGAGTTGGTGTAGGTGTCTTAAAGAGGTCTTTTAATGAGGTGAATAAGGGAAGGTTGTTTTACTCTGGAGAACTTGGTGAAGAGGGTGGTGCCTTTTGGTAGTCGGTTGGAGGTGAGGAGTTGCTAGGAGGTGATGAATTGTTGGATAGAGGGTTGACAAAGCAACATGGTTTCACACTTATACGTGTGTTTTTTCTTGTTTTTGGTGGTGGAGGGATGTTGGAGGTTGGTAGAGAGAACTTGGTTTGTTGTATGTGATGTTTAAAGGTGTTGGTAATGTTTTGTAGGGTGTTGATTTCTTTGACTAGATCGTCAAGGTTTTGAGAGGATTGTGGCCTTTTGGAAGCCATGGTTTCTAAGATTGAGGGATGAGAGGGATGATGGAGAAGCAAGCATCCTAGGACCTTATTTATAGATAGATATCATGCATTGTAATGAATGCTAAAACCACAAAAGAATCCAAAATCTAATGATTAGATATGAATTGAATGCAAGTAATCATGAGACCTTAACTATTAAGACTTAAACTCAGTAAATATTGAGTAAAAAATAGAAAAGAGAAGAGAATTGAAGTAGATTTGTCAAATGATTGGCAAAGCTGTCCTCTGTGCAACCAGATCCCCCGGATCCATCCCAAAAGGGATCCGGCCTGCGTAAATGCTGGGATCTGGGTATTTGATGTACACAGATTGCAGTTTTTGCGTAGAAAACATATTAGGACTAGTGTGTGCATATATGTAAACTATGTGGAGTTGTAGTTATCTCGACTCTAGAGGAGAGATGAAGATAGAGATGTACATATATATGAGATAACCCAAAGACTCCTTAGTTCAATGTATCTACGTTTGAATGTACCCAAAAATACATATTGGTTATGTATTCCCTTTAGCATTCAAGAGATATATGATATGATGTTTGAGAAAATATTTTTACGTTGTATTAACTATGTAGAGAAAAACCTGAATGTCCTAAATTCGATACCTGATGACTCGCCCTACTTTTTGTCTAAACCAGTTGATTGAATGTCTGAGGTAGGGCCTTCTTTGCCGCTGTTGAGACAGATAGTTGACTTACACGCCCTATTCAATAGGGGCTTAGCGAGTGTTTGAAGCCACTTGCAGGCAAGCCCCTACGTGAGAAGATTTTAATTTGAAAGTTGAATGAGGTGTTATTTTTTAAGAGTTTGTTTTGTAGAAAGTTTGATGTGAAGAAATGATATATATATATATATATATATATATATATATATATATATATATATATATATATATATATATGTAAACATAAGCCTCATTAGTTTGAATGTTTGTGATTTGTGCAAGAAATAGAGATCCTAGACTCAGAAGAGAAGATTAGAAATACATACCTTGTAGAAAGAGAAGTTAGAAGGAAGATTAAGACGTTTGTTCCATAAGGCCGAGGCCTAATCGAAGTAAGTTTAAAGGTTCACGTTTCAATGGTTTGGTGAGAATGTCGGCAAAGTTATCTTCGGAAGAGACCTTTTCTATGGTAATGTTTCCTTTCTGGACATTATATCTAAGAAAATGATGGCGTATTACAATGTGTTTGGTGCGGGAATGCAAAACAGGATTCTTGCTAAGGTCGATGGCGCCTTTGTTATCGCAGAGGATGGCAATGTCGCTTAGATGAATATCGTAGTCGACAAGAGCTTGTTTCATCCATAGTGCTTGTTGGCATGCTTTCCCTGCTGACACATATTCTGCTTCGGTGGTAGAAATAGCAAGCGTGGTTTGTTTCTTTGAAAACCATGATGTTAAATAACATTCCATGAATGTACAAACTCGACTTGTGCTTTGCGATCAACATAATTACCTGCATGGTCAGAATATGCATATAATAGTTTTGACCCCTGTACCTTTTGGATACCATAACCCCAATTGAGTTGTACCCTTTATGTACCTGAAAATTCTTTTGACCGCTTCGAGATGTGAAGATTTAGGATCTTCTTGAAAGCGAGCACACATACATACACTAAACATGATATCCAGCCGACTAGCCGTAAGATATAGTAGACTACCTATCATACCACGGTACTTGGTATCATCAACGGATTCACCGTCCTCGTCTTTGGTAAGTTTAGTGTCGGATGACATTGGTGTTTTAATTGGTTTTGCATCTTCTAATCCAAATTTCTTTAATATTTCTTTAATATATTTAGATTGATTAAAGAAGATACCATCTTCTAATTGTTTTATTTGTAGACCAAGAAAGAAATTTAATTCTCCCATCATACTCATTTCAAACTCGTCGTGCATGATTTTAGAAAAATCATCACACATTTCTTGACAAGTAGATCCGAATATAATATCATCTACGTAAATTTGAACAATGATAATATGTGATTGGTTTTTCTTTGTAAACAATGTATTATCTACTAGACCCATTGTATATTTATTTTCTATAAGAAAGGTTTTAAGTCTATCATACCAAGCTTTAGGGGCTTGTTTAAGACCATAGAGAGCTTTCTTGAGTTTATATACATATTCTGGTTTTTCGAAGTCCACGAAAGCGGGAGGTTGAGCTACGTACACTTCTTCATTTATGAACCCGTTTAGAAAATCACTTTTCACATCTATTTGATAAAGCTTGATATTTTTAGCACAAGCATAAGCTAGAAGGATTCTTATAGATTCTAATCTAGCTATGGGAGCATAGGTCTCATCAAAATCTATTCCTTCTTGTTGATTATAACCTTGTGTAACAAGTCTAGCTTTGTTGCGAGATACTATCCCATTTTCATCTAGTTTATTTTTGAAAACCCATTTTGTACCAATTATCGTTTGATTTTTAGGTGGTGGAACTAGTTTCCAAACATCGTTTGAGACAAATTGATTTAATTCTTCTTGCATAGCTATTATCCAACTTTCGTCTTTAATAGCTTCATTTACGTTTTTTGGTTCTATTGAGGAAACAAAACAAAATAAATTACTTTGATTTTGAGATTGAGACCATAATGTACTTTCATTTAATTTTCCTATAAATATTTCAAGCGGGTGGTCTTTAGACTCTTTGACGTTAACTATTTCTTTATTTAATAGTTCATCTTCCTTGTCTTTTATTTCACTACTTTGACTTTCCTGAATTTGACTTTCTATTATGTCATCATCTACGAGAGGTTGAGATTTATTAGGAGGAGGACTTTCGTCAAACTTGACATTTAAAGATTCTTCTACTTTCATAGTTTCTTTATTTAGAACTACATAGGCTTTACTATTATGTGAATATCCTAAGAAAATACCTTCGGTGGATTTTGGATCAAATTTGGTAAGATAATCCTTTGTGTTTAAAATGAAGCATTTGCTTCCAAATACTTTAAAATAATCTAACGACGGTTTTTTACCTTTTAATAACTCATAAGGAGTTAATCCTAAGAATAGTCTAATGAGAATTCTATTTAAGATATATGTTGACGTGTCGACGGCGTTACACCAAAATTTTTGAGGTATTGATTATTCATTAAGCATGGTTCGACTAATTTCTTGTAAGGTTCTATTCTTACGTTCAACTACCCTGTTGAATTGTGGAGTACGTGGATCCGAGAAATTGTGAGTAATACCATTAGTATCACAAAAGGCTCCGAATTGTACTTCGTTTTCAAACTCCAGACCATGGTCCATACGAATAGATATTATTTGACAACCTAGTTGTTTTTTAATTTTCTTAGTTAGGATTTCAATGTGATCAATGGCTTCGGTTTTATTTTTCAAAAATCTAGTCCATGTATACCTAGAGTAGTCATCGACTATTACTAAAGTATAGAAGCTTCTTCCGTAACTTTGAATAGCCGATGGACCAAATAGATCCATGTGTAAGAGTTCTAGACACTTAGTTGTAGAAACCATATTTTTAGCTTTATGACTAGCATGGACTTGTTTTCCTACATTACAAGCATCACAAAAATGATGTTCATATTTAAGTTTTGGTAAATTTCTAACAAGTTCTCTAGATGTTAGCGATTGAATAAGTCGCATATTGGTGTGACCCAATCTTCGATGCCAAAGGGTCGAAGTATCATCTATTGAAGTTATACAAAGTTTATCTTTAGAGTTTCCAATTTTTATTACAAAAAGATCGTTTTTTCCTAACCCCTTTTCCTATCGTTATTCCGTCTTTTAATATTTTGCTACCGAACTCACTAAATAGGACATCACACTTTTTATAAACTATTTGACTAATACTTAATAAGTTAAAACCTAGGTTATCTAAGTGACACACATCATTGATGGTTAAAGAGTTATGTGAGATCGTACCTTTGCCGATGATCCTACTTTTCCCATTACCAAAAACTAAGTTACCTCTATTGCAAGCCTGGTAAGATGAAAATAGGCTTTTATTACCCGTCATGTGCCTTGTGCATCCGTTGTCTTTAATCCATTCGTTTGGTTCTAGATCAACCTTTAGACAGACCTCATTAGAGTCTTTGGCCATGAGACAAATCTCTTCTTTCTCCTCTTCACTAGGATACCAAGAGCTGCTAACGAATGCCTTTTGCTCACCATTCGATTGTTTGGGACAATCACTTATATAGTGATTTGGATCACCGCGTCTAAAGCACTTTTGGTCATCTTTAATCTTCTTTTCTTCCTTGAATTTTCGGAAGCCTTTCTTTCCATCGTAAGGTTGTTTTACGAATCTTCCTCTTCTTCTAAAGAATTTCTTGAAGTCCCTTACAGCCATGGCATATTCTTCATCATCGCTATCCGAGGATGAAGTGTCTTCATCACTAGACTCCTTTTTAGCTTTTAGTGCTAATGAATTGTATTTCTCCTTCTTTTCTTTTAAGGCTTCAGAGTCTTTATCCGACACTACCTCATATACTTTGAGGTTCCCAATGAGCTCGTCGAGGGAAAGGATTGTTAAGTCCTTTGATTCTTCAATTGCCGTTACCTTTGGTCTCCATTTAGCCGGAAGTGCCCTTAAGAATTTCCTGACATGATTACGCTTGGAAAAAGATTCGTCAAGTACAATTAGTGAAGTAATAATAGTATTAAACCTACCAAATGCATTATCAATACTTTCATCATCCGATATTGAGTATTGCTCATATTGTTGAACAAGTAAATCAATTTTATTATTTTGCACTTGTTTGTTTCCTTGATGAGTAATTACTAAGCAATTCCAAATGTCTTTAGCGGTTTTGTGCATACAAATTATTTCATATTCCTTTTTAGGTAAGGCGTTGTATAAAACCATTTTTGCCTCATTATTTTTAGAAAGCATTTTCTTTTGTTCATCTTTTAAAACTGAGGACCCAACCTCATTTTTGTCGGTAGAGATATTCTCAAATACCGGCACATAATCCCCATCAACAATAATATTCCAAAGATCAATATCTTTAGACTTCACAAACGTTTCAAATCTATTTTTCCAATATATGAAACCATTAGCTTCAAAGAGTGGTGGTCTTTGCATAGATTGCCCTTCCTTGTAGTTTTCAAAATCCATTTGATCAAAAAAGTTTTAAAATACAATTTACTTAAAAACTTTTTATAAAACCTGATCTTGATGCCAATTGTAGAAAGCTAGAAGGGGGGGTTGAATAGTTTTTACCGATTTAAATTTAGTTTATAAAAACTTTTAGATTGATATTATGTGAAACCTTTGGATGTTGAGATATGGATAATGCAAGATACTAGTAAAGAGATAAATACGTGAAAGTAAAGAAACAAAGGATAGAAGTGTGACACAATCGTTTATAGTGGTTCGGCTACAAGGACACCTTCTTTGCCCTACTCCAATCCCCGAGTCTCCTACTCGAGAGTTCATAAACACTATGTCAACAAGCTCCTTCAACCGGTGGAGAAACCTTCACAATGTCGCTTACACTTTTTTTGGGTACAAAGCTAAATACCGAGTCCTTAGCACATCGGACCAAACCAACACAACAATACAACTAACACAACAACTTTGAGAGTACAAGAAGAAGTTTCTACAACAAGAAACAACTCAGTGGTCTTGAGGTGATGAGAAGTCCGAGCAACTTGAGAAGAAGAATGGCTCGTTTGCTAGAAAGTGTGATCTCGTCTTGTAATAAGAACCTAGAGAACACAAGAGAAAGAGAGCTACAAGAATGATCTTTAGATCTGAGGTTAGAGAACTTAGAATATAGAGAGAAGATATATCTAAGTGGGGTGAGAAACAAGAGAGAAATGACTTACTATTTATAGGCAATTCTTAGCACTGTTCACCCGGATCCGGCGGATCCCTTCCCAAAAGGATCCGGCCAGTGTAAAGCAAGGGATCCGGCTATCTGGTAGTACCAGTTCGGATTTTGGGTTACAATTCCGGGTTTTAGGTTATGGGTCAAGTGATGTCAAAGACATCTTGGGTTAAGGGTTATGGACTTTGGATCATGGGTCATGGGTTTTACCCATTATTTAAGTCATGCATGATGTCATGCAATGGGTCATGGGTTAAGCTCCTTCGGTTATGGTTTATGGATTATCCAAATCATTTCATACATTTTATTTATTAAAAGAAGTATACTTTGTGACAGTGTTGGGAACACGTCTTAGATAATTAAAGTATTAATCATCTTGTGTAATAGGTTGCTTAGGCCTTTATGTTTGTTAGTATTATACGGCCTGTGTAGAAGGCCCATGGGTCGTGGGCTTTTATTCTTTTGTCAACATGGGCTGTGCCCCATCTTATTTGTTACACTATAAATACCCCTCCCATTGAAGGGAAGGGGTGTTGGTTAATGTTCAGTTTATTTGTCATTATTATTGTGTTTAACATACCTCTATTTCTCTCTCCAATATTCTCTCTAGACAAGTAACCTTGTGTGATTGAATTAAGACCCAAAAAGTGGCATCAGAGCTAAAAAAGGATTTAGGAAAGTTCTTAGTGTCTCTTTACTGTTCACCAAGAATTTTTCCGAGTTAGGAAAAATTCCGAGTAAGGAAAATTTCCGAGTTAGGAAAAATTCCAAGTTAACAAAAATTTTCGAGTTAGGAAAAATTCCAAGTTAACAAAAATTTTCGAGTTAAGAAAAAAAATTCCAAGTTAACGAAAATTTCCGAGTTAGGAAAATTCCAAGTTAAGGAAAATTTCGGAGTTAGGAAATATTCCGAGTTAAGAAAAATTCCTAGTTAAGAGTCCAAATTTCCGAGCTAAGAATTATTTCTGTGAGTTGGGTTATTAAAATTCCGAGTTAGGAAATTTTCGAGTAAGGATTGTTTAAAAATTTCCGAGTAACGATTACATTTGGAGTTTTCGAGTAAGGTGCCAAGAATTTTTCCGAGTTAGGAAAATTATTCGAGTTAGGAATCATCTTGTGCACACTTAATTTCTAACGAACACAACTCCTATTTCCTTGAAACGATCCAACATCCACAGGTTACAACACGATGTCTCAACCTCCAAATTTCAAATACTTTCACAATCAACAACAGTATCGACAGCAACAACCGTTTCACCAACAATATCTTCAACCACAGTATCAGCAGCCACACATTCTCATGTAACAACACCAAGTTGTTCCTCAACAACAATTCCTTCAACCACAACCGATGCAGAATTACCAACTACCTCCAAAGAAACCTCACTGGTTTGACAAAATGTGCGAAGCAATAAGCAATCAACAATCCCGACACGAGGCAGGATCTTTAGATACACCACCAATGCTTACTCCGGGTAATTACGTGCAGTGGTCGAGTCATTTCCTTCGGTTTATCGAGCAGAAGAAACCCTATGGTAAGTACATGAAAAAGGTTATTATTGAAGGACCATATCCAGAACCTACAACCACGGTTCCGGGTGATCCAAATGCCATTCCTCCGAGAGCGGCAACTGCAACTCCTGTTCCTGTTGCTCAGCTCACTACAGAACAAGCACATCAGCAAGAGGCAAATGAATTGGCAATGGCTTACATACTTCAAGGAATTCTAAATCCTATCTTTCGAAGTATTGATGCGCAGAAGACTGCAAAAGACATGTGGGAACATGTACATCTTCTTATGGAAGGCACATAATTAAACCAAGAGGATATGGAATCGAAGTTGTACCTGGAATACATGATGTTTACGATTGAAGCTGGGGAATCTCTAGAATCCTACTATCATAGGTTCACTAATATCATTAATGACCTGGACCGTCACAATATCAAACTACCCAAGATTGCAGAGAACACTAAATTTCTCAGTAGTCTCGAACCTGATTGGCAGAAGTATGTCACTTTTGTTCGCCAAGCCAAGAATCTACACAACGATTCTTATGGGTTGTTGTACGATTATTTGAAGCAGCACCAATCAGAGGTTGACAAAGACAGAGCGGCTCGTGGAGGTTACACACCAACATCAACTCCAAATTTACTTTCTTTGATGGCTCAGTCTCATTTTGCACCGCAACCAGATCAGTGTTATGTCCAACCACTACATCCCTCAATGTATCCCTCATTGTTAGACCCGTTTCCCGGGTACTTGGATCCCACCCTAGATGAAAATGGATTAAGGACTTTACGTGATTGGCAAGTCAACGAATGTTGCATTGTGGTCAAACCCGATAGTCAAACTAATAGTCAAAGTATGACAAATGTAGCTATATAAAATATGATGCATTAAGTAAAGGGACCTAGGTTGCCAAGTGTTAAATATGTTATAAAGTGTGTTGTGGCCAAAGAAGAAAGAATAGGACTTGAGGGACCATATGTGTCATTTGGCCAAAGATACACCAACATATGTCTAGAGGTTTCCCTGGACTTCTACAGAATTCATTTGGATAAGTGTTTATGTGTGTGTGTGTCGTGAGTTTAGAGAGGGAAAAGAGAGAAGACCTATTTGATGATCAAATTGAAGAAGGATTAGTGTGTAGACTCAAGTAATGAATCCCCAACAATGATCCTTGCAAGTAAGTAACCTCTAATTAGTGTTTAATTGATTAATTCAAGAGTTAGGGTTTATTTACCCAATTTGGGGAAATTGGGTAAATGGTGTTTTGAAGCGAAATTAAGAGGTTATGATGAATATGGGTTAAGTATTATTGAAGTTAAGTTAATAAGTTAATGGGATTGACTATCATATAATCATCACATGATTATGTGATAATTAGTAATGGTTAGAAAGGGTTATGGTTATGGTAGCCATGACATAATTGATTAATTATATGTTTATGATAATAGTGATTTGGTCTAGATGTCAAGAATGGAGATGATGACATGTTTAGTTTCTTTAGCTTGGGATCAAGGTAAGTAAACCGGTTATTATTTGATATTATAATAATTTCTTACATTTTGAGTTATATGATTGTTATGATGAGATGATTGATAGTATTTGAATGATGATGTGATGAAGAAGTAGATGTAAGGCTAGTTTGGCATAACTAGCAAAAGAGATTGAGAGTTTAGTTGGACTAGTGTAAGTGTGTAGGAAAGATTGAGATATAATGATAAGGCTTGAAGTGGACAAGGTATGTGTTATGTTAGCCTTACGTTGAAATAAGTGGATTATGATGCTTAATGTGTGAATGAGTTATGATGTTTTATTACGATCGTTTTACTTACTAAGCCTTTGTGCTTACGGTTTAGTTGTCTAACCATTTTGTAGGTTGGCATGTTTTTATGGATGGCTTGGACATATGGATTAAGGATTTGAATATGCAAGAGTAAAGGTAGTATGCGTTTAGGAGCTTAGGTAGAATACCGAGCTCAAGTGTAAAGTTTGTACCCCCGTTGGTCTTTTATTGGTTGGTAAAGTGTAACCGTGTGGCAAATTGTATGTTAAGGTTGTCCTAACAATTTGGTGGTCAACCGTTGTGTCAAATATGTTCAAAGTGTTTACGGTCTAAGTTAAAAGGGTGTTTGGCATAAGCGTGTTTCTACCCATTTTGGGATGTAAACGGGTCATGTGTCTATGCAACAAGTTTAGTATGTTAAATTAAGGATGTTGGTTAAGTTTGGTGGGCAAATGAAGTGGTTTAAGTGGTTTGTGGTGTAAATGGGTAAAAACGGGTTTTGGTACAAAACCCGTTATTTTATTTTTCCGAGGGTCAATGGTAAATGTTTTTATAAGAAATTGTTTTTTATGTAATTATAATGATTTCTGGAAAGTTTGATGTAATACGGAATTGGTATGGGTTGTATATCGTGAAAATGGGCCAAAACGCAAGTTTTTGGCGTCTGCAAACTCCCAGCCAGCGGCTGGAATCCCAGCCGGGGTGGCTGGGACTTTCTGTGAAGAATTTATATCCCAACCAACGGTTAGGAGGCGATTTTCAGATTTTGTCAATTTTCGAAAAATCATCACTTTTAAACCGTAAGTCGTCACGGGTCGTGGCACCCGGAGTTTCGAAGGTAATTGAGTCTAGTTTCATTTAAAAATAGTCTCATAGTCTGAATGTTTATGAATTTTTATAAATGGTCAAAAGAGTAATAGGATGTCCGTAAAATTGGGTCGTTTTCGCGTAAAGTTTTAAGTTTTCGGTCAAAGCGGGCACGGGGTGTAACAAATTGGTATCAGAGCTTCGGTTTAAGTGAATTAGGTTTCCACTATAGGTTGCCTAGTCTTAAACCACTCGTAGAAGCATTGAACGTAAGTGTTAGTAGCTAGTGCGGAAAGTAATCGTGAAGTATGAGATGGATTATGTTTTATCTTAGATGAGCTTAATGATGATAAGAGATGGATGCGTATAATAGTATTGATGAGTATGAGGTATAAGTACATGGGTGACTTGAAGTGCTTAAATGATTAGTTGGCTGAGCACCTCGGTTGGTGCCGGTGATTGTATTGCGATTATGTGAATGTATGATAGAGTTATGGTGATGGAATGCGAGTAGGAATACTAAGCGGTATTAGAGATGGGCTAGTAAGTGAATTAAAGTCTTATGATGCCTTAGTTATAAGGTAGACTAGTGCTTGCGGCTAATTAGAATGTTGATGCTTAGACATAGATTGATTGTGCGAGGTGATATATGATCCATAGACTAGATGATTATAAATGTTTTAACACTTGTTGGATAAGTGTTAAGTGTTATTATATTATTGCTTATGAGATGTTAAGTCTATGGTAGTTTATTATATGTCTAAGTTTTATGTGGTGTGCTTGAGAGCATGATGCATAGAAGTGTATGAGTTGAGATAGATACATTGGAATGCATATTATGTGAGACTTGATCATTATGTGCGAATAATGTTTATTGTATGGTTGATAACAGAAGTTGCTTAGAAAGCACAGATTAACTCCAATGTAATGTATAATTGTCACATTATATGTGATGACCTAGTGACGAAAGAAAGTTGAAAGAACACATTGACATGTGAAATAAGTTAAGAAGCATGATAAGTGTTTGATAAGCCTAGATGTCTAGAAGGCTTGAAATTAAGTATGATAATGATGTGATGCTTAAAGGCATGAATTCTTATATGGTAAATTTAAAATAGATTATGAGAAAGTTAGTGTATATGGTTAAGGTACGATGGGATCATGTTTCATATAAAACATGATAAGTTAAAAGCGTTAGTAAGTAAGATGTCTAAGCGTGATGAGTGCAAGTGATGAATGAGATATAGATTGCACTAGAAGTTATAAGTGATATGAAGTGCGCTAGAAAGAATTGTAAAACATGAATCGATTCATGTTAAAATATTGGAATATGTATGATGATTAGATGTGCATTTTATGTGCATGAGAGAATTGATTAGGCCAATGTGATATCATGGCATATAGTGAATGTGTGAGTCAACTTGGGGTTGACGAATAAATGATAGATTGCATTGTGAAAATGCAAATATGATAAATCGACAAGTGTTATATAGAAACTTGTCGAGATGATAGTAAACGAGGTAGTGAATGTTGAAATTGCTTAAGTCAATGAGAATTGAGGAAATGATAGTGTGTACTTAACGATAAAAGTACATGAAAGATAAAATGAGTAAAGATGATAAGGTAGATATAGCTTGGATCCAATGCTCTAGTTTTGGGTATCCTTCGGGATAGCCCGGCTTGCCTTTTATGGAATGTGTTTTGGCATCTTTGGGATGGCCTAGTTTGCCTTCATGGCATGGTTGTTAGCTTGCCTTCACGACATGGTTGTTAGCTTGCCTTCATGGCATGGTTGTTAGCTTGCCTTCACGGCATGGTTGTTAGCTTGCCTTTATAGCAAGTGTTTTGGTATCCTTCGGGATAGCCGAACTTGCCTTTTATGGCATATGTTTTGGCATCTTTGGGATGGCCTAGCTTGCCTTCATGGCATGGTTGTTAGCTTGCCTTCACGGCATGGTTGTTAGCTTGCCTTTATGGCATGTATTTTGGTATCCTTCGGGATAGCCCAGCTTGCCTTTTATGGCATGCGTTTTGGCATCTTTAGGATGACCTAGCTTGCCTTCATGGCATGGTTGTTAGCTTGCCTTCACGGCATGGTTGTTAGCTTGCCTTTACGGCATGGTTGTTAGTTTGCCTTTTATGGCATGTTGTTTAGCTTGTCTTCATGGCATGGATGTAAGGTTAGTGAGATTGGATCCAAGGCTAGAAAAGATGGAAATTAAAGTATGTATGATTGTTGTGTCGGAAGTACGTAAGTAGGATGATTTATAACCTCCTTATTTCAATGGATTGGGACGCCTCTTCATTTAAATAAAGAAATTGTAAATCTCCGAACCATAAGTTTATAATTCCTTACTTACATAGATTGGGACGCCTTTTTATGTAAATAAAGAATTGTAAATGAGTGGGCTTATGTGTATCCGATATGGCATGAGTACGGGTAGAGAAATGGGAAAGTGAAAAACTAAAACAAGTTAGACGTCATAAGAAATGAGATTAGATGTGAATAAAAACTTATAGCGGCGTTAAGGTCATGTGTGAACCTTAAGATAGATGCCTAGAATGAGTTTGTGCATTAAGTTGATAAGATAATGGGTAAGCATTCCCGAAATTTAACAAGAAGATTGCTTAATTAATGCGTGGTAAGGATTTTGAAAGTACCGTTTATATGGTACTTTGTATAATTTGAAATAAGTTACCGGTTTTGAAGTAGATAAGTGTTGGTATTATGTAAAATACGAAATTGGCCGGTATATGATTTTATGACATGTTAGTGCATGGGCGTATGACGTGTATATAGTGTTGAAGTTTGACTTATATAAAGTCAAAATAGTAAACTTTCCATATGACTAGTCGTCAATTATGGGAAATTTTAGATAAGTTTGTGATGAGAAGTGTGTTTTTAGTGGATTATGAGTTATGATTATGATATAGAAGCTTAGAATTGGAAGATCACTTAGATCGTTGCAATGTAATGATTAAGGATTCGAAAGTATGAGAACGGGTGTATGTTGGGATTTAGTCTTGGATAGCATTGGACGAGAGATTTCGGGGACGAAATCTAAATAAGGGGGATATAATTGTTAGACCCGTTTCCCGGGTACTTGGATCCCACCCTAGATGAAAATGGATTAAGGACTTTACGTGATTGGCCAGTCAACGAATGTTGCGTTCTGGTCAAACCCGATAGTCAAACTAATAGTCAAAGTATGACTAATGTAGTTATATAAAATATGATGCATAAATTAAAGGGACCTAGGTTGCCAAGTGTTAAACATGTTATAAAGTGTGTTGTGGCCAAAGAAGAAAGAATAGGACTTGAGGGACCATATGTGTCATTTGGCCAAAGATACACCAACATATGTCTAGAGGTTTCCCTGGACTTCTACAGAATTCATTTGGATAAGTGTTTATGTGTGTGTGTGTGTCGTGAGTTTAGAGAGGGTAAAGAGAGAAGACCCATTTGATGATCAAATTGAAGAAGGATTAGTGTGTAGACTCAAGTAATGAATCCCCAACAATGATCCTTGCAAGTAAGTAACCTCTAATTAGTGTTTAATTGATTAATTCAAGAGTTAGGGTTTATGTACCCAATTTGGGGAAATTGGGTAAATGGTGTTTTGAAGCTAAATTAAGAGGTTATGATGAATATGGGTTAAGTATTATTGAAGTTAAGTTAATAAGTTAATGGGATTGACTATCATATAATCATCACATGATTATGTGATAATTAGTAATGGTTAGAAAGGGTTATGGTTATGGTAGCCATGACATAATTGATTAATTATATGTTTATGATAATAGTGATTTGGCCTAGATGTCAAGAATGGAGATGATGATATGCTTGGTTTCTTTAGCTTGGGATCAAGGTAAGTAAACCGGTTATGATTTGATATTATAATGATTTCTTACATTTTGAGTTATATGGTTGTTATGATGAGATGATTGATAGTATTTGAATGATAATGTGATGAAGAAGTAGATGTAAGGCTAGTTTGGCATAGCTAGAAAAAGGGATTGAGAGTTTAGTTGGACTAGTGTAAGTGTGTAGGAAAGATTGAGATATAATGAAAAGGCTTGAAGTGGCCAAGGTATGTGTTATGTTAGTCTTGCGATGAAATAAGTGGATTATGATGCTTAATGTGTGAATGAGTTATGATGTTTTATTATGATCGTTTTACTTACTAAGCCTTTGTGCTTAAGGTTTAGTTAACTAACCATTTTGTAGGTTGGCATGTTTTTATGGATGGCTTGGACATATGGATTAAGGATTTGGATATGCAAGAGTAAAGGTAGTATGCATTTATGAGCTTAGGTAGAATACCGAGCTCAAGTGTAAAGTTTGTACCCCCGTTGGTCTTTTATTGGTTGGTAAAGTGTAACCGTGTGGCAAATTGTATGTTAAGGTTATCCTAACGATTTCGTGGCCAACCATTGTGTCAAAGTATGTTCAAAGTGTTCACGGTCTAAGTTAAAAGGGTGTTTGGCATAAGCGTGTTTCTACCCATTTTGGGATATAAACGGGTCGTATGTCTATGGAACAAGTTTAGTATGTTAAATTAAGGATGTTGGTTAAGTTTGGCGGGCAAATGAAGTGGTTTAAGTGGTTTGTGGTGTAAATGGGTCAAAATGGGTTTTGGAACAAAACACATTATTTTACTTTTCCGAGGGTCAATGGCAAATGTTTTTATAAGGAATTGTTATTTATGTAATTGTAATGATTTCTGGAAAGTTTGATGTAATACGGATGTGGTATGGGTTGTATATCATGAAAATGGGCCAAAACGAAAGTTTTTGGGGTCTGCAGACTCCCAGCTGGCGGCTGGAATCCCAGCCGTGGCGGCTGGGACTTTCTGTGAAGAATTTAGATCCCAACCGGCGGTTGGGAGGCGATTTTCAGATTTTGTCAATTTTCGAAAAATCATAACTTTTAAACCGTGAGTCGTCACGGGTCGTGCCACCCGGCGTTTCGAATGTAATTGAGTCTAGTTTTATTTAAAAATAGTCTCGTAGTCTGAATGTTTATGGATTTTTATAAATGGTCAAAAGAGTAATAGGATGTCCGTAAAATTGGGTCGTTTCCGCGTAAAGTTTTAAGTTTTCGGTCAAAGCGGGCATGGGGTGTAACACTCACAAACCTCATCAAGCCAACTCGTCCCATATGAAGCATCACCACAAGCTGATAATCAATTAGTGTCGTATGACAACACTGATTCAATGATGTACTCCAATGTTAATAGTGACGAAGACGACGCGTTCAACTCATTGAACGAGGGATTTGCTCTAATTGCCAAAGCATTTAGCAAATTCTCAAACAAATCCAACAACCGTCTAAGGTCTTCTTCGAACACCCGTAACCAAGCAGTTGTTAATGATGGCAGAGTTGAGATATAGAACAGAGCCTCAGGGAGATATGGTTCGGGCAGCTATATGGGGAATTCAGGTGTACAGAGGTTCAATGCAGTTGGCAGTAGTAGGAACAATGTTGGTAACACACAGAGAAGGGCATAAATTGTTGAGACGGGGAATTCTGGGATTGGTAACACAATGGTTAAATGCTACAACTGTGGACGGAATGGTCACTTAGCCAACGCATGCCCCAAGCCAAGGACCAGAGGAAGTGCTTATCACAAGGAAGCTCTTCTTCTTGCCCTCAAAGATGAACATGGAGGCACTCTCACAGAAAAGGAACAAAGCTTCATGGCTAATGCTTACTCAGATGATGATATGGAGGATCTTGAAGCCAATGCAGCTATGATGCTGATGGCTAATATGCAGGAAATGAACATGGGTGAAACAGGCCCAGTTTATGATACCGATGGCTTGTCTCAGGTACCAAATTCAAAATGTCTCATTGATGAAATTGTATCACCATCTGCATCTGATTCAGCTAAAGAAAATGTTGGTCAAAATGACTCATTCTTATCCTCTCAAGTCGATGACTAAATAAACACTGTCGTTACATTTGATGATGATCAAATTAACCCCATTGTTTCATTTGATGATCCTCTTGACAATGATAATAATAATCAATTTGAACAAGATAATCTTTTGTCTGATCCAGAGTCAGAGCTCATGACCTTGCTTTTGACCACCCAAACACAGTTAGATGCTCAGAAATCCCAAATTGATAAGTGCAATGAAATAAATAGAAATCTAAAAGCAAAAGTCGCATTGTTAACTAAGGATATTGAGTGCTACAAGCTTCAACTTTCAAACTATGAAATTAAAGAAAATCGGAATAAAAGCTTTGAGTCTGCATTCCAACAATCTCATGTGAAAGCACAAGACTTGGAACATCAAGTACGTGAATTAACCATTTCCAAAAATGAAATAATTTTACAAAAAGATCAAGAAAAATTAGATTTTCAAAAACAAGTTGACATTCTTCACTCTGAACTTATTCAAACAAAAACAGAGCTGTCCACTTGTCAAAATAATTTTTCTGAACACCGACAAAGTTCCAGGAAAAGGGTTGATTCATACCTTGAGGAAATTCTTGTGTTGGAATCCAAACTTAAAGAATTTCAAAACGTTGTGTATAAAACTGGTGAATCAATAACAACCATTCAAAAATTAACGGTAAAACCAAATCCAAAAGGATATGGCTTTGCTATTGGCAGTGACAAACCATGTTTTTTACATAAAGCACTCAAAGAAAATCCAAAGTTATATAGTGCTGAACATTTGCTTGATGATTCTTTTATGCGTGTTGTTGTTTACAATCGTGAAGAGGAAATAGAACAGGAGGATGAAAGTCGATCTAAAATGAGTCAAGTCCATTTTCATAAAAAATATGACTATTTTAGGGTACCTCATATTAGCGACAGCTTCGTCCCGCAACAGGAAAAATCAGAACCAACTTGGTCTTTAAATGAAATGAATACATCTTCTGAGGTAGTCCCTGTAACCAATGAAGCACAAGTTAATAACCCTTTACCAAATCCAGGTGTGGTTTCCTCATTGCCAATACAATGTCTTGTCCTTCGATATTTTAATACTTTTATGGAAGACATAAAATTTTTGGAAGACGCAATTGAACGAAACTTAGAAATCAAAGTCTCTACTTTTCTTTCTCCTTATGAAAAGGAAAAGAGAGAAGTTTTTCAACAACAATTTTTGCCACACGTTCAACATCTGCGACTTTGTGCTGCACATTGGGAACAGGAACTTCAATCGGAAGTTGCATCCATGATGAAAATTTTTGAAGCAACTGAAAATAAGATCTCAGAACAAACATGTCAAAATAAAGTTTTGAAAGATGAAGCAGATCGACTTTTGGTGAATGTTCTATGTTCTGATGTTATTTCTGTGATTATGAATTCTATTTTTGTGGCATGTAATGATATGACTGTTGATGCTCATTCTGTTGATAATGAGATGTTGAGAGTTGAGATTGATAATTTGAAACATGAAAATGAGAGACTTCAAAAAGTCAATGATGACGTGGCAAAAAAAAATTTTCTAAAGAAATTTTCCAACTCAACAAAAAATTGCAATGGTGTCAAACTCAGAGTCTTGCTTTTGAGTTAAAACTTCAAAACCAAAAAGATTCTTTGTCCTTTCAAAACAGTCATGCTTCAAAAACTGGATTTGAAAAAGAAAATGCTGTTTCAAAAAATCAAATTTCTGAATATGAAAAGGACATTTAGAAAGTTTGCAAAAACAGAAATGACACTGTTCGATTAAATTGCGAATTGTACTAAAAAATTCAACACCAAAAACACATCATCATTGAGCTGAGAGAGAAAATCAATTTACTTTAGAAAGGGAAAGTTGAAAACAAGAATGTGATTAAAATCAGGCATGTATAAAGTAGATGAGATACCTAAGAAAACATCTTCAAAGACCACTAATGTGAATGCTTCGACTTCTACAGGACTAGGCACCTCTCCTGAGGTTAGCAGATCCAAGACTACCAAGAAGACTAGTGTTTGGAAACCTAAGAGCAGCTTCCCTAAAGATCAAGAAGTAGAAGTTTTCACTAGGAATCTGAATAAAAAGCATGTTATGTCTAAAGTAGAATCAAGCTTTAAAACGTTTAATTCTAATTCTGATGTAACGAATTCTTAAACTCTGAATGTTTTGAATGGCGTTATTTTTTATGCTTCTTGTGTGTTTTTTCGTACAAGTATTTTGTCTGGTAATCATCAAAAACGTGTTGCAAAAACCCTTTTGTCTCATAAGAAGAAATTTACAACTGGCTTTTCCTCTAGGCTCACTACCGCTACTATGTCCATTTTAGGAAAACCGCCGAATGTAGTTTCTAAGACTACCGTAGACAAGACCATAGGTCATACTAGAACAATCCGAACACCTAGTGCCTTTACTAGGAAGAAAGCAGAATCTAGTTGGAATTGGCAACGTTGGCTTCAGAACAAACCTAGTTTTACTTGGTTACCAAAGAAGCTTAATAATTATGCTACTAACCCAGCGGGTTCCACCGCTACCGTCTCTCCATCTGCATTGTCTTCTTGTGATGCAGGTAATTCAAATCGCACTATGGATTGTTGATAGCGGGTGTTCCCGACATATGACAGGCAACCTAAATCTTCTAGTAAACTTTGTTGAAAAGTTCATAGGAACTGTCAGATTCGGGAATGATCACTTTGCCGCAATCATGGGCTATGGGGACTATGTCAATGGGAACATCGAAATAACTGTGTGTACTACATTGAAGGCCTTGGTCATAACCTCTTCTCCGTTGGGAAATTTTGTGATGGTGACTTGGAGGTTGCATTTAGGGAGAAAACCTGCTTTGTTCGAGATCTACACGGAAATGATCTTATGACAGGAAAACGCGGAACGAATCTGTACACCATTTCTTTATCAGATATGACCGCCTCTTCTCCGATTTGATTACTCTCTAAGGCACAACCAACAAAAGCATGGTTATGGCATAAGCGTTTGTCTCACTTGAATTTCAAAACAATGACTGATCTTGCACGTCACAAGTTAGTCGACGGTCTTCCTAGATTCCGGTATGCCAAAGATCACCTTTGTCCAGCATGTGAACAAGGGAAAAGCACTCGTGCTCATTTACCTCCAAAAACCGAGCACAGTACGGATCAGGTACTCCAACTTCTTCATATGGATTTGTGTGGTCCAATGTGAGTGCAAACAATCAATGGAAAGCGTTACATTCTGGTAATCGTCGATGAATTCTCACGATGGACTTGGGTCTACTTTCTTCACATCAAAGATTAAGCTCCCTCGATGATCATCACCTTTCTCACCAAAATTCAGGTTCAGCTTCGCAACACCGTTCGAAAAGTAAAGACAGACAACGGAACCGAATTCAAGAACCACAATCTTCGTGGGTATTTTGAGAAAGTAGGTATTGAACAACAAACATCTATTCCACGCAGCCCAGAACAGAATAGAGTTGTTGAAAGATGAAACAGAATGTTAGTCGAAGCTGCTAGGACGATGTTGATTAATGCTCAATTACCTGATTACCTTTGGGCTGAAGCTGTATCCACCGCCTGCTACACCCAGAACCGTTGCATGATCACCAAAAGGTACAAAAAACACCATATGAACTTGTTCACAAACGAAAACCGAACATAAATTACTTTCATGTATTTGGGGCCCTCTGTTACCCAAATAATGATCGTGATGACCTTGGAAAGTTGAAAGCCAAAGCTGATATTGGAATTTTTGTTGGATACTGTGAGCATTCTTTAGGATTTCGCATCTGGAACCGTCGAACCCGAAAAATTCAAGAGACGATACACGCTCATTTCGATGAACTTACGGATATGGCTTCTGAGCAAAATAGCTTAGGACCCAAAACTAACCGTCTGAACTTTCCTGATCATTCAGCTGCACCACTATCTCTCAACCGCAAGGACTTAGAAGATTTATTTTCTCCGCTGTTTGATGATTCATTCCTTAGTCGTGCTCCTGACGAGTCCACCAGTTCCGCTGCAATCCCTGTTCATATACAGGTACCTGATACGACAGCAACGACATCTACCACAGTTGCTGCAGACGCACCTCCAACGGAACCGTCATCATCAGTAGATCAATCAGCCTCTAACACTGAGAATGCAGCTGAAGATCCTCTCACACCTTCTGAAGTACCCACACCACCAGACTATGTCGGAAACGCACTTTTTAATCCATTTGCTCCGGCTCCCACCATTCCGGATTCTGCCGAGTCCTCAACGAGTAATTTGGATCCGTCAAACATGCACCAAAACTTTCAACACTACCCTTCTACCCACAAGTGGACTAAGGATCATCCTTTAGTGAATGTGATTGGTAATCCAGACAATCCGGTCATGACATGCAAGAGACTCCAAACGGACGGTGAAACTTGTATTTATGCTCTCAGCGTTTGTCAAACTGAACTGAAAAACATTAAGGATGCTCTCACTTATGACAATTAGATTGAGTCAATGCAAGAAGAACTCGATCAATTCAAGCGTCTAGAAGTTTGGGAATTGGTAGAACGACCAGCTGGAGTTTACGTTGTCGGCCTAAAATGGATCTGGAAGAACAAGTTGGATGCTGATGGGACAGTTATTCGTAATAAATCTCGCTTGGTAGCTAAAGGATACAGTCAAGAAGAGGGTATCGACTTTGAGGAATCTTTCGCACCAGTGGCAAGACTTGAAGCCGTACGTATGTTTCTGGCATATGTAACCCACAAGAATATCACTGTATATCAAATGGATGTAAAGACGGCGTTTCTGAATCGACAACTTCGTGAAAAGGTGTACGTCACACAACCAGACGGCTTCATCGACCCAGAACATCCTAAACATGTTTACCGGCTCAAGAAAGGCCTCTATGGCCTTAAACAAGCCCCGAGGGCATGGTACGATAAACTGTCTGCATTCCTAATAGCTAATCATTTCACAAAAGGTTCTGTTGATCCAACGTTGTTTATACAAAAACACGGGGAGGACATCTTAATTGTTCAAATCTATGTGAATGATATCATTTTTGGTTCAACACATAAGAAATACTCAAACGCTTTTGCTAAATTAATGAAACAAAACTTTGATATGTTCATGATGGGTGAACTGAAGTTCTTCTTAGGACTACAAGTTCATCAATCACCCCGTGGTATTTTCTTAAACCAGTCAAAATATGCACAAGAAATTTTGAAAAAGCATGGCATGACAAGTAGTGACACCTATAATACACTGATGTCTGCATCATCCCCTAAGCTAGATGTTGATTTACATGGGACACCAACTGACCCAACCAAATACCGTAGTATGAATGGGTCACTCATGTATCTAACAGCCAGTAGGCCAAACATAGTATTTGCCACTTATCTTTGCTCCCGCTATCAGTCTTGACCAACTGAACGACACCTCTCTGAGGTTAACAGAATCCTTTGATACATAAAGGGAACCATTCACTTGGGGATCTGGTATTCGAAGGATTATGGCTTTGAACTAATTGCCTTTTCAGACGCTGATCATGCAGGATGCTTAGACACAAGGAAAAGTACATCCGGGGGAGTGCAATTTTTAGGTGACAAGCTTGTATCTTGGCAGTCAAAGAAACAGGATTGTACATCATTGTCATATACGGAATCTGAATACGTCGCCATGTCAGCATGCTTTGCTCAAGTCATCTGGATGAGATCACAGCTGATGGATTACGGATATGCCTTCAATAAGATTTCGATGTATTGCGACTCCAAGAGTGCCATTGTTATTTCGTGCAACACCGTACAACACTCAAAGTCCAAGCATAATGCTCTATGTTATCATTTCATTAAAGAGCATGTGGAACAGGGCACAATTGAGCTTTACTTTGTGGGTACAGAATACCAACTGGCAGATTTATTCACCAAAGCCTTGCCTCACGCAAGATTTGTGGGATTAGTTCACCAGATTGGTATGCGATGTTTGACTCCAGAAGATTTAGAAAGCTTTCTTCAAAAAAGCTAGAACAGTCAAACATCCATGCTACTGTTGTAAATATTTTTCTTTGTAAAATACATAGAATTTCATTTTGTCATCAAAAAAAAAAAAAAAAATCATATTTTTTTTTGTTTGTCATCTCCTAGGGTGTGCAAATGACCCACCGAATCAAAATTTGTTCTCGTAATGTCAAATCTAACCAATTTCAAATCACGAACAAAATTTTGAGGGGGAGGATTTTTTTAACGTTTGCACACTCTTTAACAAATTCTTCATCATCGTCATAATCTTCATCCAACCACATTTCCATGATCTCTTGAACCAAACTTTTGTCAAAATTTCAAAATTATGTCTTAGTTCAAGGGGGAGGAAGGCAAATAATTCAAGTTTTTCATTAAAATGGATCTAGATTTTAACCATTTTAAACTTCAAGGGCTGTAAGTGTCAAAAGGTTATAAGATTACAACTTTAGGACCATATGTGCATAGAAATGCAGGTTAAGGGGCTAAATGTGACAAAAGTGCAAACCTTTATCCTATATAAGACCAAACTCGATTTTTATCACATATTCATAGTTCTTTTATTGCAAAAACCCGCCAAAATTTCTCTCTAACTCAAGATTTTTGATTTGTCTCGTAAACTCATTTGTAAGTGTTATATATGCTTAATTATGTGTTGTTTTTCACTCATTTGAATTCTTGAATCTTTCTTGTGGCTCAAATGGTTTGTACGCGATTTAGGGTTTAAGGTTTGATTTGGGGATTTCTTGTATGTTAATGTGCAATCTAATTAAGTTTGTTTTAGATGATAACAAAGTGTTTAGGAGTGAGTTATCAACGCTTAATTGTAATGTATAACATCAATTGATGATGTTTGAGATTTCTAGTGTTCTTTGGCTCGAATTATTGGTTGGCAACAAATGGTTATATGTTTCTGTGATTTTATTGGTGGGATATGATTGTATATGTTCTGTGATAATGCGCCTTAAGTCTTGTAACAAGAATCAAACACATGGTCTAAGTCAATGAATTGCATGAAGTCGAATCATCTGTAGTGAGTCATGTGTTGTTGTTTATTGGTTTCTGGGTGTTTGATCTTGCTTAGAACATGCTTAAGATAAGTTCTAGTCATTACATGTTGGCTGTAAATGTTTTAAATGAAGTTTGATTGTTTTGAATTTCACCAACTTAGTTTGAATTTTGTCGAGTAAGCATGTAATTCTCCGAGCAAGGAGGATGAACTTTGTTACTTAGGAATGTTTTGGATGAAGTCTCCGAGCAAGGAGTATAAATAATTAGTTACTTAGAATTTTGCATAAAAGTTTCCGAGTAAATAATTTTGTCTCCGAGCAACATTAGAAAATAAGACTTTCCGAGTAACAAATTTAAAAGTTTTCGAGTAACCATGGTTCATCAGTGTTTTCGAGCAAGTCTCGATCTCCGAGTTAGGAGTTTCCGAGTAACAAAACATATTGTCTCCGAGTAATACTAGATATTTTTTTCAGTTTTTGTTTAAAATTCTCCGAGCAAGGATAAACATTATATAATCCACCGAGTAACTCAAGGTTTCTCTAAGTAACCATTATTTTCAGACTTAGTTAATTTTTTTATTAATACATCAGTAGAAAGAAAAGGTGGTTTGCTGTAATGTGATTGTGTGAAAAGGTGGTTTTGCTGTTTAATATGTGCATGTTATCTATGATTACGTCTTTCTAAGTGATACAACGTATTATGTAGATTAAGATCGGGTAATATGTCACTCACACTAACAGATATACACTCTCTATTGTGTGTTCTTGTTTGTGTTTGTGCTGTGCAGGATAATCATGTCTCGTACATCCATTGCTAGAGAGGAAATGATCCCAGAAGGAGATGAACGCAAGATTAGCAACTCCAATTCAAGAGCGGATTTCGATAACCTACCATGTCATCATTCATGCCAGATAATGGTAGAGATTCTGAAGAGACATTTCGTCAGTCCTGTCATGACTAAGTTAGCAAGTGTAGCAGAGGTGTACATGAACCAGTTCTGGCACAAGTTGTTTATCAGCAGAGATACTAAGACGATGGCAATAACCATTGATGATAAGAGAATCAAGTTCAATTTCAGCACTCTTCGGGCTATTCTTGATCTTCCTCCACCAGAGTCCGGTCCCAAAGGCTCATTTCGCAAAGATCCCACGTTTGAGCAAATAGTCAAAAACTTAAAAACCATTGGCTATGATGAAGAAAGCGAAGAACTCACCTCTCACTCCAAGGTTAACAGAAAATACATTCCGCAACCATGGTTGACCTTGTTCACCATCATTAGCCATTGCATAACAGGAAATGAAACGGGACTAGAACACCCTAGACTCGAACACCTCAAGTTCTTTCACGGTGTGATAAACCTTTACCACATGGGCTTTGTAGGCCAGACAATTTGCCTAGAAGAAGCCTACAAAGTACCGTTCCCTCGCTTCACCAAACTGATCATCTTTCATTTCATGGAAAAACATCCAGAGATAGACAGACGCCCAAACGAGAAAGATCATACAGTGAGCATGGATCACATACTTACCAGAATAAGGATGTATGCAACCAACACAACCAAACAAGGGTTGAGGATTCCTCCAAAGTTGTTATTTGAACCAGTTAAGGCGACTGAGGCCTATGAATGGTACGATAACCATATGATTTTTAGAAAATCATCAACTATCAACGGATTTGTTTTGTAATCAAGGCACTCTGATACCACTTGTTGGTCCACACGAATTATGGATCCAAGTAGGCTTTGTTACTTGTTAGACAACTTGAATAAATTCAAATTGATCTAATTAAGAAACTCTAACAGATTGTTAATTGCTAATGCAGAATCTTAAAAATGAACAATGAAGAACACAATACTAACTTCGTATTCTATTAACTTTCACATATATGCGTATAACTCTTGAGCCTTAGGGTTCCTTTTATACACTAAGGAAACCCTAGATACAAAACGTGTAGAAGGATATACGTATCTTCTATAAAGATAACTACGTATCCTTACCTAACTTATAGCTAACCGACTTTACAACAGACTTAACTAATAAAGTCAACCAGACTTAACTAATAAAGTCAACCAGACTTAACTAAGTAATACTGCCTACCAGACTTAACAATGCATAGGCAGACTTAACTATTACATAAACACAACTAACAGACTTAACTACGTAACCCAGCAGACTTAAGTCTGTTCTTCACATTAAGTCTTGTCTTGTTATAATTCCCAACAATCTTCCCCTATTTGATATTACAAAACTATCTTCATGAAACAATCTTCTTGAACATGTCACCACAAATAATAAGCTGCAAACCAATCTATCAGTAATATGATGCGCGTGATGTGTCGTTGCGGTTTAGCAGTTTTAATGCCTACTCAAGTTTTAAATTTATATTTAGCCGACTTATCAATAACACACACACTTAACGAGCAGTGTACCCGGTCAGTATGAATATAATGGTAAGTAGAGTGTCGATCACTAAGAGTGGAACGTATTATCTCGTTATTCTAATCAGTATTTTAATATCCTAACGCAAGGGGGTTTCAGCCTGAGAGACTGGCACGATTTGTTTGCAATTAAATAATAAAATAAACCAATAGGCACGAATCAGCAAGTAGCACACACGTACACAGATAAATACTCGAGACAATAAGAGGGCTGTCCTTATGATTAAGTAGATTGTCACTTGTTTTATTGATAGCTTTATATGAAGTGTATGTAGTTAACCCTTTCTCGTTGGTCCTATTCTTATCGGCGAGTAAACCCTTAATGATTACTTATGTCTAAAAGTTATTCCTAAGTGATCAATTTAGTAATAACCGTGGGAGCCACATTATGTCCCGCAGTCAAATGCCTGCAAGCCACTAATAGACACAGAGGTTATCAATGCACTAATAAGTAGTAACCAAAGACATCAACATATAAACTTTAATTGATGGGAAAGCAAGTATTAAAGGGAGTGCAATCTTTCGTTGTCACATTACACAAGCCACCAATCCTGATGAATTAAAGTTTGCTAACACAATAAAACAAAACTACTTAATGAATTAAACACATGCAGCACCTTCTTACAGCTCTTGTATCTTTGATTTGGGTGTGTCTTGTGCTGCCTCCTTGACTGAATTCGTCCTTTGGTTCTGATCTTCGGTCTTAGGTTATAATGTTCGGAACTCTTTAATTCGTCTGGTCTACGGGGTATTTATAGTTTCTGTCTGAGGGAAGATGCGGCGCATCTACTAAGTAGATGCGGCGCATGTACTTAACTTCGCGTGGGGTCCAAGATTATAATATTCAGGAATATTCGTACACCGCTAGAAGATGCGGCGTAACTCCATGATTAGATGCGGCGCATGTCCTCTTGTATCTTGGATCGTATCTGGTGATATCTTGATAGAGATGCGGCGCATGTCATGAGTGAGATGCGGCGCATCTGGAGCAGATTAGTCTTGATCTTCTTCATTTCAGTAGACTCTTAACTTTATGCATGTTTTGCTCCATAATCAGTCCAAAATCGCTAAGTTTCACCAAATGCTTGTTTTTACCTGAGAATTACAAAAGTAAACGATTAAGTATCAATCCTCATACATAATAGAATAAAACAAGTCAAATTAATAGGATAAATGATAGTAATAAAATGTACTTATTTGAGTTCATCAATAAGCTGCAAACCAATCTATCAGTAATAAGATAATCGAATCAGTTGCCTCCGATTCACCACATGCAAATCTCATGCACAAGTGAATAACGACAAATAACCACATGAACAAATCTCATGCACAAGTGATTAACGACAAATCAATCAATCATCTTTCCCTTTTTGTAATCATCGAATAGGGGTCTTCTATGCAACTTGAATCAAAATGCTTCCCCTTAAGTGGTGCATGTAGATGGTTAAACAAGCTTCCCCTGAAACCAATAACCATCTCTCGAATCACGAACTCTGTAGGCTCTATGAACTGATTACTGATGAAGAAAACCGAGTATAACGAACTTGATGAAGAAGTTGAATTTCCCAAACTTGCGTCTTATATCTTGCACTATCCACGTGACTCCAAACTCGTCCTAAAAGTAGGCTACCAGGACCTCTTGATAAATCCTCAACTATATGAGACACTGAACACTACATCGTAACTCCTTAAAGTGATAGCAAATGTGAGCATTAAGCACCATAAATAATAGATCACATACTTTGCTAGATTCATCAAGTCTTTGTCACTGCAATAACACACAAACATAAAAACGCGAACCTGTGAAACTCAACTACAACATCAAATAAACCATATTCGCTTTTCTTCTTCAAATAATCACCAAAACAAGCCATAAAAATAAACCATTATGTCCGCGATCCAAAGCTGCCGAGCAGCATTAACCAAAAATGCAGCAGTATTAACTCTGAAGACCAGCAGTACTAACGAGAATGAGAGCAGAATTAACTGAGAGTGAGAGCAGAATTAACGTTCAAATGAGCAGACTTAATAATCACTGACCAGAATTAAGTCACTAGAATTAACGACCAGACCAGAATTAATTCACTGAAGCAACCAGAATTAATGAATTGACTGATCACATGTTGAGAATCATTAATACTGATCACATGCGATTCAGCCCTACACATCAACAACAAAATAGTCAACACCATTAAATTGATTCACACCATTAAAACAATACGAGAATAATTAAATCATTCATGTTTCCAAGTTAACTCAACCTGTTGGTCCCACTCCACAATCGATTCAATCCATTCGAATCAATTCTCAAAACAAATCTTTAACCACAAGCGACAAAATATATCAGTAGCAATGTCCAATTTAACATTGACCCTTCATTACATGCGACCACATGCAGTAGCCACCAAACCAATTAATTACATCAAATCAGTATGAGGTGATTTTTGAACAGCCAATTAATTCCATAACCACGTACAGTAATCGACAACCAATTATCCCCATTTATTGATCAACGACCGATTTCATTTATTGTACGAGGTTTAATTTTTCGATTAATAATCAGCTCATCAGGTTCAACATAAATATTCACCACAATAAAAATTAACGATTACCTAAAAAACAATCGAATTTTCACCAGCACTTTTTCCTTCGAATCTGCTTCATCACCAACAGTAACAACCTTGTAGATCCTAGATATCGAGAGCAACCCTCTCTGATACCACATGTTGAAGAATCTTTTAACCCCATCTAGGATATGTTTTACAAACATCATTGTTGTGCACAGCGGAATTAAGAACAAACAATAATGTTAAACAAGGTTGTAATTTATTTAATCAAGGCGCCCATCTTTATTGAATAATAATAATAAACCTACCACAAACTACTTAACGTGTACAATCACACGTTACTGCTAGACTCTCATTGAGAGATCTACATTTTTCTATATCTATTACTGCTGCCCTAACCCTTTATAAATAGGGTTTACATAAAAACCTAACTTTCACAAGAAGATAACTAAATTATTACATTTAGTCCATGTTGTTTCATTTGTCTTCATTTATGCATATGTAGTTTTGTAATCATCAAATTATAATTCCCAACAAAGTAGGAATCACAGTAAAGGGCACTAGGGCGACCAGAGGCAGGGGTAGCGGAAGAGGTAAAACTGTCATTTCCTCTTCCTCACGGACTAAAAAGATCACCCGAGAATCCAAGAAGTAGTTAACACTTAGAGATGAATCTTCTGATGAGGAAGAAGAAGAAGAACATATAGATCTGAGGGAGGAACGAAGGAAAATGATAGTAAAGTTCAAAACCGAAATGGCTAAAGGTGATAAAGACTTAGGCAAGGGCAAGGGTAAATCCATCAAGATGACGGATACAACATTTGAACCACTTGAACCACCCATGACTAGAGATGAAGAAGATGAACAGAACAGAAGAGCCACTAAAGAAAGCAAGGACAAATTCAAAGCTGATCAGAAGAAACAGAAAAGAATGGAACAGGGTGAAGGATCAGCTTCACGACCTAAGGATGAAGAATCGAAGTCACAATCTGAAGAAGACTCTGAAGCAACACATAGTCAGTTTGCAAGTAGTTCAGAAGCTGAGTCTGAGAATGAGTCCGAATCAGACCACGTTGTTCACACAGCTTCAGACTCCGAATCAGATAAAGAAAAGGACGAGGATGAAAAGGATGAAGACGAATGAGAGACTGAAAAAACAAGAATGATGAAGATGATGAGGAAGCAACAGATGATGAAAGTGGTGAAGAGACGAATGAAGCAAATGATGAAAGTGATAAAGATAATGAGGATCAACAAGATGAAAACTGTGGTGACGAAAGAATACGTACCCCACCTGTCATTCCATCACCAGTGGCTAAAACATCACCACCATCACCTGTACATACAGTTCCACAATCTGACAGCAATGCCCTTAAAGAGATAAAAGAGCAGCTTGCAGCTCTACAAAAACAAGTGATGGTACACCAGGGTGTTATCGACAAGTTCAAAGATTAGAATATTGAGCGAGCAACTGATCACTACATCAACAACACACTACCACAAAAGATCAGCAAGCATTTGTATGAGACAATCCCAGGTCTGATGAAAGAATACGTGAAAAGAAAGATGGATCAGGTGGTGGCTAACCAACTTCGAACCACATCTGTGACACTTCAGACCTTACCATCCAAACCTCCCATTGCAGATCTCAAAGAAAAGTTGCTCGAAGCTGTCCATGATGATCCTGAAGAGAAAGAGCTTCGTCGAGCCTTGATTAACTCGATCAAGAAAGCTGAAAAGAAGGGTGAGACATGTAAGAAGGACAAGCCCAGCAAACGTCATCACGATGACTCTGACAAAGACGAACAATCCAAGAAAAGGAATAAACGAACTAGAAAGGAGGGTCCTTCTCAAACATAACCTACCCCCGCCATTCAGTAGACTGGACATGAGGACTTCGTACCTCAAGAGACAGGCGCTTTTGATGAACATGAACCACTTGATGACATCACTATGGAACAACCTGATACTGACACTGCTCCTCCAAAGACAACAACTGTTCCTGTATCACCCGTTGAT
This sequence comes from Artemisia tridentata subsp. tridentata, assembly GCA_021014915.2. NCBI lineage: Eukaryota > Viridiplantae > Streptophyta > Magnoliopsida > Asterales > Asteraceae > Artemisia > Artemisia tridentata. The sequence goes on from CP139505.1 coordinate 88,212,229, forward strand.
ACACCTCTGAGGCCTGCTCCTGAATGGGTAAACCCAGATGCTGCAAAACACACATGGTTTGAACAAATGGTGGATGCATACCCTGATGTACCAGACAATGTTGTGCCTACGGAAGGTTCCATTGTGGAATTTATGAAGCGACTCAAGAAAGTGATGAGGGTTCAACACTTACAGTTGTCTGACATCACTAACCTTCGCAAAGCTGGGTATTGTGAGTTCAGGACAACAACTACATCACGCTTGGAGTTCGAGTACAACTTGGAACAAGTCGCAAGGGTAATTTCAGATAATATCGACTGGGATCATGCACGAGCTTCTCATCTGACTGCCAATTTTCAACCTCCCAACTATGCTCAACCTTTACCCCTCGTTGGACACTCCCATAATCCAAAGATACCCAAGGCTTACTTCTTCAACAAAGACTTGGAGTATCTGATTTACGGTAACACCAATCCAGAGAAAAGGTATGCTACTTCTCTGACGAAGTTCCCGACGGTGTCATATGCACTGGAAGGATTTAAAGAAGAGATCACCGACTTGTTTGTCAACTCGGTTGAAGAATATAATGATGAAGCTGCTCTCGGAATCAACCATTGGCCGGATATGAGGAAATGGTTTTATAAGTGGAAGGTTACTAAAACATCGAAGACCGATGTCTATCAGAAGAGTCGGATTCGTTCCAACATAAGTGCTGAAACAGAATCAAAGTATGGGTATAAATTTTTTGATGAAGATCACTATGAGGAGGCAAGATAACCGAGAATACACGTTCAACGAACCAGATTATCCCTACCTGAACGTAAATGATATTTAGAACATGTATATGCTCAAGGTTCAAGGGAAACTTGAGCACCTTTCTGGTGGTCTCCAATATGCTATCATCAACTCTGTTCTGATCTACATCCTCAACATTGTGATCCAAACAAGAGTTGAAGACGTCCATCTTGGAGTGGAGAGCTATCAGACGAAGTTGAACTTAATTGAGCCAAATTTAAGACCTCCAGGGATAATAGAAAAGCATCCATACTCCTTTGGTGATCGACCATTTGGAGTCGCGTACGTCAGACGGGGAATTACAAAGTTCATAGGGTATCAAGATATCTACAAATTCAGCGATGAAACCTTGTTGTTAGTCAAGTCTGAACTTGCTACAATTCTGGATAATCATAAACATAGAAGGAAGCAGGGGTGGTTGAGGCAAATGACGTGGAGGCAGAATTACGTGAAGCAAGTTGTAAAGTTCATGGACCGCAATCATCGACGGCTCAAGTTTCGAGAGACGATGAGGAGATTAAAAGGTTACATGGGTGGGAGACCAAGAATTCCTAACATTCTCACCTTCCGCCGTCCATAGTAATCTATGGTATCATTGTTCTATCATTTTATGACTATTTCATCATTTGTTTGCTATGTCAATGGAATGTGAACACATAACAGTGCACAACCCGTACCTGTAAAGAAATGACCCTGTGGTATGCTTCAGTGCCACAATCCTCAAATAAGGAGCGAAAGCTTCTTACTATTGAGTAGAATTAAACAAGAATTTTTCTAAGTTTTTCAAAATTCTGCTCAATAGAACAAGTATTCCCTTGTTAAGGGGGAGTATTTGAAACATGAACTTTGATCTAAAACCAAAAGTTCTTGAAATTCTTCCCATAAACCTCAAAAAGAGCATATTTTAATCAACTGTTTTTTAAAAACATCATGATTATGCTATTTTTGAAGGGGAGAATAAAGTGATTAAAATATGGGTATAACAAGTTGAAATCTCATTTGAGCTCGACTCAGAATTGAACCCTCGAATTGACGATATCACAAGTCAGTAGTCAAAAAGACATGTCCGGGATGGGTAATAATTTCAAGCCGGTTTATCCAGTGATGTAAACGTATCTTACAAAGGACGTGTTTGAGTAGAATGTACAAATTTTGAGAGATTTTCCTTGAATATGATCTGGACGGGTAATAATTTCAAGTTAGTTCTACTAGTGATGTAAGCGTGTCTCGTAACGATCATGTTCATTGAAAATTGATCAATTCAAAAAGTGCTAACTCTACCCGACATGTGCAAATTTACTGTAAAATATGAATACTTGGATTTGATGTTGGATGAATTATAGAGAGAGAAAGAGATGAGAGAATGGGAGTTCTAGAGAGAGAGAATGAAGGAAAATAGTTGTATGATTAAGAGCTCCAACCCTTCCCAAGTGTGGGAAGGGGTATTTATACTATAATATTTAGTTGCCCCTAGTGGGCTGTAGAGTGAGCTGACAGTGGGTAAAGACCCGACTCACTCCACAAATACTATAATAACTAAACTAATATTACGTTAACTAAACTAATACTATTAATAATAATAATCCTACGAGCTACATAAATGCTAAACAGATACTCGAGGTGACCGAGTCTTCACATGAATATTTTTATTCCTAACAATCTCCCCCTAAGGGAGGTTACCCCGAAAATAATATTTTGAATTCTAGCATTCTTTCATATGAATTTGACTTCATAGCTCGTAGTCTTTGATTCTTCAATGTTGTTGATCTTTGTGCATTCAGCAGTGAGCATTTGATGACTGTTCATTTGGCTTGGATGATTTTTGAGAATTCTTTGAAGTCATCATCCAACATATGTCTTCAAGTCATCTTGCAGCATCGTCTCCATGTGAAGTTGTGATCTTGGAGCCTTCTTTGAGATCATCAGCCACCGTAAATCTCTGAGCTCATCCATTGTAGTAATGCCTCCATGTGATTTGTTGTGACCGTTGGGCTCGCATGCTCACACTTTTCTGGATCATGATAGCTATCATCAGAGTTGCAGAAGCTGTGTTGTAGGTCTTTCATCTATCATGATGTATTTGATAATGAATTGGAAGTGTGAGCATGGAGTGTGGATTGACACGTTTCTGCTGGAATCAGGAACCACCATCGCCATCTTTATATGAATCTGAAATAAAACAGTTAGCAATAAAGTTGGAGAACGAATATGGCTTTGTCATTCGTTCGATGTGGTGGTTGGATTTAACCTTCGGTTCTGTGAAGACCGACCTGTGATCAGGTAGAATCCCCTTTAAAGAAGATTCTCCTTGACAGGAATTTCCAGCTTGTAGTAATGAGTCTTCCAACAAATTAATGTCAGAATCATCATACTAAGCATGTTCTCATACCGGAACGTCTCAAAGCAGACAACACAGTAGAGTGAATTAGTGAATTAAATACCCACTGATTAACGAGAAATTGATTAGAAAAATCACTTGCGTGTTACTGGATAAACATTTTGTGCAACACGACAAGGGTTTTATAACTTGAATCACATTTCTGTCAAAAATACTTTTGTTCGAAAATTTTCACAATCAATGTGCTCGAAACTTTGTTGGTGAGCACATTGAAAGGTTTTCCAAAAGTATCCGTCAATCCATTTCCTGGAACAAGTTTGATTCAAATTTGAATCGCCCCATCGTTTCATTCCAGTTGTCACAAGCTTGATCCATGAAGGATCTCACATGTCACCCACCAAGAGCTTGTTTGATGTTGGCTCTAGAAGGATTTCCATCTTCATTGTGAATACTTTACGTATCACTCGGATGTTCTGGCAATACCACAAGGATAATGCGTAGGACTCTTCATATATATTTTCTTGCTTTTCACGGTGTATGAAACAGCAAGCATATTGGAAATGTGTCCTAATGAGATTTATTGATGATCTCTTGGCTCTAGACTCAATAGTGTGTTTTGATTTAGTGATCGGAGGCTGGAGAGGACTGCCACCTTTTCAATATCGTCAAACTCGGAGTGAGAAAGACGATAGCAATGTATTGATCTCCGTGACAAGTGAAACAAGAGTCCTTTGAGGGACCTTGAGTCGCTAAGGAGGGTTGTGTAGTGTATCACTGGGTCCATGATACTTTTTCTTCAATGTCAGCAATCAACTAAGTGATTCTGACAGCATATGTATTGACCCATTTTCTGCCTAAAGTGTAAGGAGGGCTTCTTTCTTTTCACCCTTTATCTTTTCATTTCTTTTTCATTCTTCAACCTCTTCAGCGCTTACCGAGACTTCATTACTAGCACCTTGTTGGGTTTGTTCCAGTACTAGCTCCATCTCAGTCGGCACTTTTCCCTTATTCACTTTTCTCCTTTTAATCATTCCTAAGGACTTCTATTCTAACTAGAGGATTGTCCCTGGGAAGATCCCTCTGATTCTGGCTGGATCATGGGAACTAATACCTAACCTCACCATCCTTATAACTCCAGTACATAAAGTAAAATGGTTGGTCTTTGGTATTCTTTCACAATTTCCATCACAAATCATTTGCTCCCCCTCAGTATGTGCATCGATATACGAAAGAGTTTAGCACATATTTGGGAGCCTACACATGAGTCCAAAAGATCACATTTTATCAGATTTCATATTTAAATCACATTCTCTCCCCCGATCAAAAATTTCAAACCTTTTGAGATTTGTGATCCCAATTGATTTAAATAAGTTAGAAAAAGTGGGAGAAAATGTAGTCAGATTTAATATATTCTGATGATGGAACATTACGATGCTCCCCCTCAATCAATGAGGGAGAATGTTAGTGTCAGGTATGATAGGTTTGAAAGATATTGAATTAAAACAATCATACACTGACACATAACAACCACGTTTTATTCACTGCTTATTATGTACAAAGATAATCGTTATGACACAAATGATGTTGACCTTTTTGCTTCCCTGAGGGAGTCATTAGTCAGCGTCAATTATCCATCCACCAACAAATCTTCCAAAGTATTGTAGATCCCCACTCGAGTGCTTTATTGAAGTAAAGGTGGTGGAGGTGAAGAGAGTGTTGTTGTTTTTGTTGCCGATGTTGTAGTTGTGGTGAATTCAGAGCCAGTCAATAGAGTTTGAACATCTGATCAAATGGTTAGAACGGGAACTGGCACATTCATCTTGGCCATGGAATCTGCATAAGAATATCAACACAGAGATACATACATACAGATTCACTTTTCATTAATAGCTACCACATAGCAGCTTGCCAACTCATAATACCAAATTTATCTCATAATCAAACCACAGTCAGGAAATACATCAAACTGCTATCTAGCATGAAGAGCAATCAGCAATCATGAACATGGCAATTCACTCATATTTCAACATTTAGCTCAGTTACTTAGGGACAAGATTTAAACATGATAACTATATACCTAAGCATATCCTGAGAGCACAAACACTAAATCAACAACAATTAAGCAGCTATCGACTAACAAAAGTCAAACAACATTTGAAACTCATTCATTCAGATCATACAAATGCCAGTGGAGTATTCAAGAACATCAAACTCAATGGGTTTTCTAACTTCTTTTCGATTTTGAGTTTTAAAGTATTTAGGGGATTAAATGAGGATTCCAAAGTGACACAAATGAACCTTCTAGTTACATAAAGCTAGGAAACTATAAGCAAATTGCACATAATGCCCTAATCTTTCTAGCAACTAACACATTTGGCCATTTGATATGAAGTTTAGTAATTTCCTCTTCAACTAATACCCCATTAACTACAAAACCATTTCTAACAATTAGGAGTTAACCAAGAAACCCGTTTGATGATATAAAATTTTAATTCACTCTCCCCCTCAATCAGTGACCCGTATTCTAGTTAAAGAGCTATAGTCATTGATTGAGTGACAAATTTTATGAACAATCCAAGTCTGAAAGAATTTCAAACAACACATAACCACCAAGTGTCTCACAAATAATTTTCAGAAGAATCATAGAAAGAAAAC